>VWZV01003252.1:38541-107841 GCA_013397155.1 Irena cyanogastra | reverse complement strand
TTATTATTATTATTATGTTTTGTTATTAATAAAATCTCTGTGCAAGAAAATTTTGCCTTCCCAGGATATTGGATTTGATCCCGTTCTGTGCTTCCACCAGGAAGCTCCGTGGAAGGAAGATCCATGAGGGGCTCCAGCTTTGCTCAGCAGGATCACCACGATCCCACTTTTCCGGGAGAGCTGGGAATGTAAACCTGGAGAGGAGAAGCTCCAGGGAGAGCTCAGAGCCCCTGCCAGGGCCTGAAGAGGCTCCAGGAGAGCTGGAGAGGGACTGGGGACAAGGCATGGAGGGACAGCACACAGGGAATGGCTCCCAGTGCCAGAGGGCAGGGCTGGATGGGATCTTGGCAATTAGGAATTGTTCCCTGGCAGGGTGGGCAGGGGCTGGGATGGAATTCCCAGAGCAGCTGGGGCTGCCCCTGGATCCCTGGCAGTGCCCAAGGCCAGGCTGGACACTGGGGCTGGAGCAGCCTGGGACAGTGGGAGGTGTCCCTGCCATGGCAGGGGTGGCACTGGGCGGGCTTTGAGGCCCCTTCCAGCCCAAACCATTCTGGGATTCCATGAAAATGAAGTTTCAAGAGTCTGGGGTGCTTGGACTGGAATCAATCACTGGGAAAATCTTGGATCTTCATCTGCCCAACCTTAACATCCTTCCAACCCAACCCCTTCCATGATCTGGACACTTCCAAGGCACTGACCTCACTGCCTGACCCCTCCTTGGCTCCTCCAAGATAAGGAATCCAACTCTGGACAACAATTCCCAACCCAAGGGGCAGAAAACTCTCAGATATCCCCAAGATCCTCGCTCAGGGCCGAGGCTGAGGCCGTTCCTCCCTGGCAGCTCCTTCCTGCCCCACATTCCCAGGGCTCCTTCCAGAGTCCTGGAGCGCTCCGAGGAAATTCTTGGGACCGTTCCCTGCGCTCCAACATCCCCTGAAGCTTTCAGAGGAGCTGAGATGGCTCCTTTTACCAAGTGCTCCATCCCGCAGAGTTCCCAAGCAGCTGCTCCAAAGTAATTGAAGCCATAATGCCCAGAAAAAATGACTTTTCTAATGGTTGCCTCCAAGATTTATCTTTTTTTAAATGTAATTAAAAAGTAGATTTCGAAAGATGCTCGGCAACCCAAAGGATTAAATATTAATACGGGGCATAATTAATAAATGATACAGCTCTTGATTACTAATGGGTTATTGACTCTAAAAGCCTGGCATTATGGAATATTAGGGCAAACAAAAGCTTTGGGGGAAGATTTCAAAGTTTCCAGGATGAAGCTGCATCTTTGTGCTCCTTCAAAACTCTCCAAGTGCCAAAAAATAGCATTAAACTGAAATATATCGTTATTAAACCCCCCTTTTTTTTGCTGTTTTTACCATTTATTTTCCAGTGGAGTCCCACCCTGTGGGTTTTTTAATCAGAATTCAGCCTAAAAAGCTGTTTTGTCGTGAAATAAATTAAATTTCTTGACATTTCTCTCATCGCCATTGTTTTTTCAGCTAAATTCTTTCCAAAATATTGAAATTATTTGCTAAAAATAGGCTTCTGGGTGTCTCTGCTGAGTGTACCTCGGTAATAAAGAGAAAATGAGAAATATGTGAACTGTTCAACAAAATCCTTAATTTAAATAATTAATGGCAAAAAAATCTCTATTCAAAATTCTGACTCTAAGTAATTAATAATTACAAAATTTTTCTCCAAAATATTGAACAAAATTCTTTCAAACTTTCAGGGCAGGCAGCAATTTTGAGTGATAACATTTTATTTTTGCAGGAAATTATAGCCAAACAATGGTAACATGGACAATTCTGGGTGGGAAAATTGCAGGGATGGAGAAAACATGGAATTAGGGATTTAATTTTGTTGGGAAATCCATTTTTTGAGACATCAGAATTCCAACAGGAGAGTCCTCACTGAAAAGGGTTATCTTGTACCCCTAAATCAAAGAGGTAAAACTGGGCAGGGAAATTCAATTTATCAGAGAAGAGGCTGAGGCTAAAAATATAAACAAATGTTTTAGCCCAGTAATTCTATCCCTAGGAAAAAAATCCATTTTTTTTCTTCAGTTTATAGATATTATTTATCAAGGTAATATTGGATTTTAATCTGGATTTCTAATCTAAACTGCAAATTTAATCCCTGTTAGGGATTATTTTATACTCGAGCCTATTTAGGATCTTTAATGAAGTTAAAAACCTTTTTATTCAGGATTTTGATGTTTTCTTAATTTTTTTTTCACTATATCATCTTACCTAGCTTAGATTTAAAGGCTGAAACCAGATAAAATTTGATTTTATTTGAATTTTTGATATTCGATAAGCAATTAATACTCACTTTAAGCCACAACTAAAACATTCCTTGGCCTTTGATCCAAGAAAAACTCCCTTTGAATCCATCCTACCTCCATTCAAACTTTGGGATGCAGCTTGAATTTTTGGATATTTAAGGATAATTTCTGATGGAATTCTGCCTATGTGCTTGCTAAATGTATGTCTTAATTAATGAATGATTAATTAATAACTCATAAAAACCTAGACTCAGTTTAAACCAGCGCACAGCCATGGTTTGAGCTGGATTTTTAAATTATCAAGACAAAATTTCTGTGGTCTGGATATGATTTTCTTTTAAAATTGTGTGGATTGCTAGAAAATTTCCTCTAGAAATATTTGATTTATTGCATCAATATCCTTCTACTTATAGCAGTGTCAGTGTGCAGCAAGAATATCCATTCTTAATTTGATTTGTTTATTTATTTCTTTTTAGAATATTTATTTTTGAGTATGTGAACCTACAGAGAGGCTTTATATAAATTGAATTTTCCTTTGGGTGATTTTGTTTGTTTTTCACAACATTCCCTCCCAGAATTCAAAATAAATTTTCATTTTACATTTTAGTGATTTTCTGTTTTCATTTTTAAACCTCAAATCTTTGTTTTCACATTTTTTTGCTGGACATTAAAGCCAAATCCTGTTCATAAATCTCAGTGAGACCACCAATATTCCATTTTTCTGGGTGAAGCAGGGGAACACAGAACAAGCAATTTTGGATATTTCTGGGGAGGAAAAAACCAGCTTTAACTCTTGAGTTATTGATCTTATTTCTGCTTTTTAGTCTCACCATGGCAAAACCTATTTCTCATGGCAAAATATAAAGATTGCCCACAGTTATCAGGCAATTGCATCTCTAAATTTAGAGAATAATACCACCAACAGCTTCACTATTACATCCTAATTTTGGGGATTTTTTTTGTTTTAATTCTGATTATTTCTGTTGTTTTAATCCAAGGTGGTTTTCTCCCTGTAGGGAATGACCAGGATGAGGAATTCCAGCACCCATCCTGAGAGTGTTTGGTCTGTAAAGGTACAGAAAATGCAATTTATTGTTAAACCACTGCATGGAACAGCTGGATTTTATCCTGAAGAGCAACTTTGAGGGAGATTGGAACATCTTGGAATGGTTTGGAGCAGCTCCTGCTTTTCTTCTCCAGGTGGAAATCTCAGAGCAGGGGATTTGCCCTGGGAATATTTCCCATCCCAAGGGAAATTCCGTTTTTATCCTTCCTTTGGCGTTGCAGCCCCAGGACATCCCAGCTGTCCCAGTAAAACCAGTGACTCCGAGGAGCTGGATGAGAGCAGGGAAGGGCAGGTTACACCCCCAAAAAAATGGTGCAAATGGAATAATAAGGGAATAATCCCTGGGAACTCGTGGGGTATGGAACGATCAAAGCAAACAAGCGTGTGCTGGAAATTAAATCTCCCAGCTGGATTGATTGCTAATGGGCTTTTTTAAATTCCAGCCTTATTTACTGGGGAGAGATAAGAGCTGACTCCGAGCACTTTGGCTGATTCCGAACCTCGTGGAAGAAATCTAAAGATCACTCAAATTAAGAGGGGCTGGGAACTGCTCCCCGGGGGGATCCAGGGAATGTTTGCTTCACCCCCATTAGAGCAGAAGAAGAGCCCAGAGCAGATCCAGGCCAGTCAGAGAGGCCATTCCATGAAAAAGGAGCAGCTGCTTCTGTGTTTCTTGAGGAGCGTGGAAAAATCCATCCGTTCCCATTAGCACCACGCTTCCCTGCTTTGGTTTTCCTGCTGCTTCGTGTTTGCATCCTGCAGGCTCCGGAGCTTTCTGGAGAACAACCCTTGAAATGTGAACAACCTCTTACAGGTTCTCTGTTTTAAAAGGCAGGAATGGATCATTCGTGTCTGAGCAATTCTGGACATGATCCCAGGTGGAAAGGAGGACAAAGGCACCTGGCCTGATCCTGGTCTGGTCCTGGACTGGTCTGATCCTGGCCTGGTCTGATCCTGGCCTGATCCTGGCCTAATCCTGGCTGATCCTGGCCTGATCCTGGCCTGATCCTGGACTGATCCTGGCCTGGTCCTGGCCTGGCCTGATCCTGGACTGATCCTGGACTGATCCTGGCCTGATCCTGGTCTGGCCTGACCCTGGCCTGATCCTGGCCTAATCCTGGCTGATCCTGGCCTGATCCTGGGCTGGCTGAGGAATTGTGTGTCCAGCAGGAGCAGGGCAGGGATTGTCCCTCTGTGCTGGCGTGAGAGCCCCTGGAGGGCTGTGTCCAGTTGTGGCTCCTGCAGGAGAGCCCTGGAGGGGCTGGAGCGTGTCCAGGGCAGGGCACGGAGCTGGGAAGGGGCTGGAGCCCCAGGAGGGGCTGAGGGAGCTGGGAAGGGGCTGAGCCTGGAGCAAAGGAGGCTCAGGGGGGCCCTTGTGGCTCTGCACAGCTCCTGCCAGGAGGGGACAGCCGGGGGGGTCGGGCTCTGCTGCCAGGGAACAGGGACAGGAGCAGAGGGAACGGCCTCAGGCTGGGCCAGGGCAGGCTCAGCTTGGCCAGCAGCAGGAATTTCCCCATGGAAAGGGGGCTCAGGCCTTGGCAGGGGCTGCCCAGGGAGCTTTGGAGTGCCCATCCCTGCAGGTGTCCCCTGGAGGTGGCACTCAGAGCTCTGGGTTGGGGACAAGGTGGCCATGGGGCACAGCTGGGACTCCATGGGCTTGAAACTCTCTTCCAACCTCAATGAATCTGTGATTCTATAAAATATTTTGGATGTGTTTATTTTTTGATTTTGAGGACTTCCCTCCAGCCCCTTCAATGCCAATCGTGTGCTGACAACTGGTTTGTTCTGCCATAGTGGGATTTTTATTTCTGTTTCAGTCTGATTTTTGAGTCTGGGAGGGCTTTTCCAACCCAGCTGATTCTGTCAAAGAGACTTCCATGCAGAATAAGAATTTGTATCTCCATGAGATACAAAACAATAAGCAAAAGAATACAAACCACCTGCTTTTTTTTCTGAAAAGGCACCACATTTTTTTCCTCTGGCTCAACAGCCCTGGAATCCCAGCAGAAGGCACTGCCACAACCTCTGAGTACCCAGCACTGATTGAAAGCTCTCATTAACTATATTTTAGTTTTATATTCCCCGGGTGGCTTGGCCTCACAAATAGAGCTGTCACAGGCAGCAAGAAGTGGCTGTTCTTTCATTATTTTGAACTTTCCCAGCAGGATTCACCGCTTGGGCTTTTTTGAGCCACTTGTGGTTTGGAGCATGCAGGCCCCATGCATTATGTACTAGCTGGGATATTTCTACCTTAAATAGGTGGTGGAACTCTGCAGAGACTGAGTAACCTGTTGGCAAAATGTGACTCGCTCCAAACCTCAGCACGAAACCTCAAACCAAACTTTAAGATGAGAATTGGTTGGGAAAAAAGGTTTCTGCCTCGTGTCTCTGTGGAGAATTGGGTTGATGGAAATGGGCCAGCACCTTGGTACAGGATTAAAAAGCCCCAGGTTTTATTCTTCCTGCAGCTGAGAGAAGTCCAAAATCAGGCTGAAAAATCGCTCAAAATCAGGCTGGGAAAGAAAAAAAAAGTTATATTCTAACAGAACAAAGCAGTTGTTGGCACCTGATTGGTATTGAAGAGGCTGAAGGGCTGGAGGAAAGACCTCAAAATCAAAAAATAAACACATCCAAAATATTTTATAGAATCACAGATTCATTGAGGTTGGAAAAGAGTTTCAAGCCCATGGAGGCCCAGCTGTGCCCCATGGCCACCTTGTCCCCAACCCAGAGCTCTGAGTGCCACCTCCAGGGGACACCTGCAGGGATGGGCACTCCAAAGCTCCCTGTGCAGAACTTTCCAAGGCCTGAGCCCCCTTTCCATGGGGAAATTCCTCAGCAAAGGCAAGGAATTTCAGCAGGACTGGGATGGACATGGAGAAGACTCCCCAGGCCATGTCCCTCGTTCCTTGGAGGAGGTGGAGGCACCAGCTGAGGTTGTGGAAGCTTCTGTGAACCCTGTGGAGCCAACGAGAGCCTCGTTATTGTCCTGAAATTACCGGGGAAATTGGGCATGGAAAAGTGGATGAATCCCATACCTGGGTGTTGCTCCTGAGAGATTGGGGCTGCCCCTGGATCCCTGGCAGTGCCCAAGGCCAGGTTGGGCACTGGGGCTGGGAGCAGCCTGGGACAGTGGGAGGTGTCCCTGCCATGGCAGGGGTGGCACTGGATGAGCTTTAAGGTCCCTTCCAACCCAAACCATTCCATGATTCTCTGTTCTGGAGCAGATGGAGAACTCCTGATATCTGAGTCAAGAAGTGCATCAGGATCAGCATTTTTGTGCCTCCTCATCTTGGGAATTGCAGAGAAACTTCTGGTACAAACCTTTCCCATGCACTGGAAAACTCTCCCTGGATTGTGAGGAATTTGAGATGGGATTTTTGAGTTGTTTTAGATGATGTGATTTTTTTTTTTAATCTTTTACAGGAAGGGTGAGTTTTTTATCTTTTTACAGGAAGAGTAAGTTTGGTTCACATTTTCACTATATGGTTTAAAAGTCCACAAGACCCTTAGTTTACAAGATTTTTTAAGGAATTATTGACTAATAAAACACTGCTAACAAGGATATTTATGTTTTTGACTTAATCATTCAATATTTCGTCTTATGGCTTCATGCTATAGAGTAAGTTTTTTAGTTAATTATTTTATGACACACAAACTTACAGTACTACATTCTAAACTTGTTTACTTTTGTAACAATTTTTATTTTTTTATATCTTAAACTCTAAAACTGTAAACTTTCATCTTCTTAACTTAACGTGTCTCTGCTTTAAACTATAAATCCACATTTTCAATTCTATTATGTAAGTTTGGAAGCTTTTTCCAAGATCTCAGATCAAATCTTGTGTTTAATTCTAAGCTTAGGCTTGGAATGTCCAGGTCTAAAGTTCTGAAAGTTTTCTGCATTTCAGATTCTAACACTGGATGTTTCAGCAGAGGCTAAATCCTCTTTTTCTAAAAAAAATTCTCATAATTAAGGATTTTCCACCATGTTGAGCTTCAAGAAAAGGAGAATATCATCCAACAGGGCTAGGAAACAAAGGCAGCAAAAACGCAAATTTTTCCAAGTTCTTTAAGGATTTTTTTTTCCCCATTTTATTTCCTTAGCAATCTTATTCTGATCTGTTGCAGAATGTGGTGTCTGGTATCCAACTGTATCCATTTCCTTCCTATTCCTAGAGACAGATTTATTCCCAAAGGGAAGAGGAGGAAGAAAGGAATAATTTTTCTAATACTTCCAAGTTTTCGAGAAGTGTTTAATGAAAGTCTGAAGGAAAATGAAGCCCTTCCTGGGCTTATTTAATACAAGCATTCAAGCAGAGCCCTTCCAGTGGTCATAAATAACTGTTTGTGCTCACAGGAAGCAAAATTATGTTTTGATGAAAGCTCATTAAAGAAAAAAAAAAAACCACACACTTTTTTATGCTTTACCACAAATGCAAGGCTTTGATGGCAGAGCAGGTTTCAGGAAGAGGAAAAACTGCAGGAGAAATCCATGGAAAAGGAAGGATTTATTTCCTAGGGTTGCATCAGCATTTCTCAAGTGCCTCCTCATTTAGGAGACCCTGGAAGAGCCAGGAATATTTCACATTCCAGGTGCTGTGCAATTCCTCAGCAGATCCTGGCTGGATCTGTCCGTGGAAGCACAACCCACCTGCTGCAGCACATTCCCCATGTGAATTTTATTCATTCACACCACTTCAAGTTCAAAAAAATCCTTCAGTCCAGGAGGAAAATTCCTGCAAAAATCTGCACTATTCCCCCACGCACACATAATTCTGAGTGCTGGAATATTTTCTCTTGGATAAAAGCAAATGGTAAATTTGCCCTTTTTTTTAAAACTTAATTGCTATGAAAATTGCTATGAAAACTTCCTCTCAACTCATTTTTCCCCTCCAAGATAAATCAAAAAACTACAAAAAAATCTGTTGGTGGAACAGCCCTACCACATTTTTTGTTCCTGTGTCCTCAGCCTTGTCCTGGGAATCTTCTCTCCATGGGCCACAGGAGCATCCTGAGCTATCCAGGGATCTGGGAACAGAGAAAATTCCACGTGCTGTCACCTCTTAGCCTCAGTTCCAGGTTCTATTTCCCAGCAGAATGTTGAATTCCTGGATTTTGTCCCCTCTGTTCCAGCTGAGCATTTCAAGTGTTCCCCTGGTGTGGTTTGTCCCCCAGAGCCGAGGCTGAGCCAGGTCTGGGTTTCCTGAAGCTTTGACAAATCTCAGTTCTAGCTGAGCATCACTAAACACAAACTCAATGCCTGGGGGTGATGCACACACATTTTTTGGGGGATTTTAGTAGGATCTGGGCCAGGCGTGGAGGTCTAACCCCATCCTTCACTCACCTCGGTGCCTTTCCAGCAGGAATGATCTGCTGCAGGCTCTGGGAAGGAGAGAGGAGCATTTCCCAGGCTCTTGGCTCTCTGTGTTAATAACAGAATGACACCAAAAGGCCGCTGGAAGAAATGCAGGTGGGGAACGGGAGCTGAAACCCTCTGGGAAGGCAGAATCCAGGCAGGGAGATGCTCCCGAGGCTCTGGTGCCTCTGCGAGCATCTCCCTCACCCCCAAAATCTGAGTCCCAGCACCCTGGGCTCCAGAGAACTCCTACTTTTAACATCAAAATTCCAGCGGGATAAAGCTGAAATACCAGAATTGAAACAGAATTCAGCAAAGTGAGAATGGGGATGAGAGCAGTGAAGAGGAGCAGAGATGGAAAATCTTGTGAAAGGGATCAAGGCCTTTAGAAAAGCAGAATCAACAGGGTTGGAGGAGACCTTCAAGATCCTCCAACCCCAACATCACCACCCCAAAAAACTCCTCAAATGCCTTTTCTAAATGTTCTGTTAAAAAACTCCACATGTTTATAGGGAAAAGATCAAAAAATCCAAACGGTTGTAGAAGCTGAGCATTAACAGAGTTTGCAGGGTCCACAAACTGAAGGCAACAGGCAAAAAAAATTTAATAATCCAATTCCTCAGTGAGGGAAGGGAAGTGAAGTTCTGGGAAGGGAAAGGGGAAAGGAAAGGAAAGGAAAGATGCATCTGTGTTGTGCATCCTCCATCTCGCACAAGGCACTCACTGCTCCAGGCAGGGAAGAGTTTTTGCCCTGAACATTCCCAGAGCACTTAAGCAAAGCAAATCCTGTTTGGCTGTAGTTAAAAATCTTATTTTCCTTGTGCTGTTGGTACTCAGAATATTCCCAGTCCATCAGCACAGCTCAGGGGGTGCAGGCTGACATTCTATAAAAAAAGAGCAAACACAGAGTGAGGAAGGGGGGAAAAGGGAGGGGGATTAACACCAGTTTAAAACTGTCAGACCCAGGCAGCTCTAAAAGCAAAAGGGAGCCAAGGTTAAGGTCTTTGCTTGATTCACTGTCACTTGATAGCTGCAGGAAATTAAACCACAGAAGCTCCGGTCAAAAAGCATTAATAAAAGCAGGGGAATTCAGGTTGGAGAAGATGTTATGATGATTAAATGTCATTTTTTTGTATTTTGGGGTTGCTCAGGTGAGGGTATCCCACTGTGCACCACACTGGAAGTGTGGCAGGAACTGTGGGTTTTGGTGTTGTCACTGTGTTTTTCCAGCTTGGCCGATCCCAAGTCCCAGTGGAATATTACTCACACGCAGCCTTGATCCCAACAATGCAGTGCAGGGACATTCCAGCATCTGTTAGGAATTGTGGCAGCTCCGGAGGGCACAGCTGGTCGTGTTTGAAGTGGAGACCCTCTGGTTTGGGCAAGGAGCTGTGGTGGAAAAAGAAATGCCAAGGTTCTGGAACAAAGGAGGGAATGTTTTTCCTCATGGAGCCATTTTGTGTTGGCCAAAAGGATGGTGTAACTCACAACAGAACTTTGGGAGTTACATAACTGGTCTGAAAAGGTCTGAAGCTGGGTTGTTCCTCTTAAAAATGCCTGGGTTGGAGATCTGGGATGGTTTCATCCATGCTTTTTTACCCAGATAGATGAGCACCTTCTCCTTTGCAGTTCTATGGGAAGCCCTGGAATTTTTTGGCCTCTGGGTCTGCTCTATCCCTGGGGTTTGGATGTGGAAAAGTGCCTGGGGATCATCCTTCATTTCAGCCCTCTTGCCCCTTTCCCAGCACTTAAAAGAAAGCTGAAAGTCTCCCTCATCATAAAAGCACCCCCTTAATGGAAATCTTTGACATGGAAGAAGCAATGGAAACACTCAAACTGCTGGAAATGGCCAGGAGAAAGGGGAAAAAAAGGGGAAAACTCAGCAAGAACAAGCCCAAAAGGAACTATTTGACAGAGAATCATAAGCCTGTTTCAATTATAAAAAGCTACTTGAGCCCCTGTGCACAACAATAAATCAAGATCACTTACTTGAGGTGCTTTGTTATAAAGCAGCCCTGCTTCCTTCTGGGATTAATGACTAAAAATTCTGCTAAAGATTAACTGGCTGGCTTTAATTTCATTAAGGGGGAGAAAAAAAAATCAGCATCTCCCACATTTTTCAGCTTTGGACAAGCCCCACTCTGCACTTGGTTGTTGGGGCAAGGCTGAGGGGGCAAAGACTTCAGAAGGAGTTTTGATTCAGGGAATGTTATTCCCGAAAATGTTGGAATTCTATTCCTCATTCTGCAGTAATTCCCACTTTAATACAGAGCTCACTGGCTTCCTGAGGGTTCTGGGGATCAGCTGTGCAGAGCAGCATCAATGGGAACAGACTGAATTAATGGGAATTGTTTCCTCATTGTTCACACAGGTGACAAAGACCAAAAGCCCAACAAATCCTTCATTGCTTTGGGTTTGGAATTTTGGGCTGATCCTCCTGGTATCCACTTTATCTGGGATTTTCATCACCTGCCCTGGATTGCTCACACTTTTTCCAAGGTTTGAAGGATTCAGCTGCACAAACTCCCTAAGAAAATCCCAGGACAGAGTGGGCATCCCTTCACATCCTCCCTGGAGCACAGCAAGAACTGGATAACTCAAAGTGAAAAACAAAAGGAATTTTCCATATTTAAATGTGTAATTCCCTCACAAAGCATTCCCCATTTTCTCCAGGTAGGTGAGAAAGGATTGTGCACTCAGCTCTCCTGAAATAATTAAAAGGTCATCAATTTGCTGTCACTGTAGTGATATGCTTTAATTACATTCTACAAATCTATTGAACGAGCTATCAAAGGCAGATTATATTGCTGAGATGTGTTTTTATTTTAACAACAAACCAATGTCTGTTTGGAGGAATGCATGGAAATATGATCTGGGCACAGCTGAGATGAATCCAAATCTTCTCTACTGCAGCATTAGCTGGAGTTGGCAATCGAAGAACTCTGCTCAAAACAGAAGGAAAAAAGGAATTCAGGCAAGCAGCAGATCTTGAACATCAACGTTCAATGTTGTTTTGGGTTCAAATTTATGTTCAAACTGAAATAGGGAAAACTTAGGTTCAAATTTAGGAAGAAATTCTTCCCTGTGAGGTGGGGAGGCCCCAGCACAGGTTTTCCAGAGAAGCTGTGGCTGCTCCATCCCTGGAAGTGTCCAAGGCCAGGCTGGATGAGGCTTGGAGCACCATAATTCAGAAGCACAACTCATATCCCTAAATTTTAAAGTTGCATATCCATACTCAATCCTAATGATCTCCAGCTGATTTGTTTTCCAGCGTACTCAGAGGATCTGCTGTTGGAATCTTAGCAGGCGGCTCAAATATGAAAATAATTTTATTTTATCCTATCAAAAATAAAAGAATTCTCTCTTCTCCTGTCAAACAAAATGGCATGGAGAGGTTCCTTCAAGTGGAATTAGGCTAGGGAGGAAGGACAAGTTAAGCAAAAAGAACAATGGAACACAAGAGATTTAAAAGATGATGTCAAGGATTTGCTGGAAGTGCCTGTTGGAAGGGCAGTTTTCCCTTTGCTCCTCACCAGGACAAAGGAGGATGGAGAAACAACAGCAAAAGAGGAAATCTTCCAGAGCTGGAACTCTGTTCCTCAGCTTGGCTGCAGCTCTGAGACTCAAGTCTGCCTCATAAATTTTACAGGATTAAAAGGCACAATAAAAAGTCGGTTTCAGAAGAAAGGAATGAGCCAATGTCAATAAAACCCTGGGGAAATTTGGTGCCGTTCTCAGGAGGAATTTCCAGCGTCCTGCAGAAAACTTCCCATCAAAATCATCCATGGTAAGATGGAAGAGATCTAAAATCTCCCAGTCTGACAACAAAAGGTTGGTGTCATCATGTCCCCGGCCTGCTGAAAGTGTCCCTGACCTCTGTGTCACACGTCTGCAGTCACTGGGCTGTGTCTGGAGTCACAGGGAGCAAGAGGGAGGAGCAGGAGTTCACCAAAATCCAGACAAAAGGATTGCAAAGGCACCAGCTCCCTGTCCTTTGGGACAGAGGCTCCAGGACACTTCCAAGAGCTCATGGTCCCATGATCTTGGAGAGCTGCAGTGAGGGAAGCTCTCCTACATTATTGTCACAAGGAGGGGACACTCCATGGACCCGGCTCCAGAACTCCTCAGGGGCCTGAGGGTGGAAACTGCAGCCAAGGCACAGAGCAGGATCTTATCACAGAATCCTGGAATATCCTGAGCTGGGAGGGATCCACAAGGATTATCCAAACCCAACTCCTGGCCCTGCCCAGAGCCCCAACAATCCCCCCTGTCCATCCCTGGCAGCGCTGGCCAAAGGCTCCTGGAGCTCTGGCAGCCTCGGGGCCGTGCCC
This sequence comes from Irena cyanogastra, assembly GCA_013397155.1. NCBI lineage: Eukaryota > Metazoa > Chordata > Aves > Passeriformes > Irenidae > Irena > Irena cyanogastra. Next base: position 94,804 of record VWZV01003252.1, on the reverse strand, counting down.
ATTCCCTGGGGAGCCTGGGCAGTGCCAGCACCCTCTGGGCAAGAACCTTTCCCTGAGCTCCAGCCTTGATTTCACTGCACTTCACTCCCCTTTTTCATCCTCCAGTATCTTGAAAGGATCTCACTACCACCCTTTGGTTAAAAGGATTTACTAAAAATCCTTGATGGGAAGACTGACAGAGTTGGGAAAGTCCAGCCTGGAGAGGAGAAGCTCCAGGGAGAGCTCAGAGCCCATGCCAGGGCCTGAAGGGGCTCCAGGAGAGCTGGAGAGGGACTGAGGACAAGGCATGGAGGGACAGCACACAGGGAATGGCTCCCAGTGCCAGAGGGCAGGGATGGGTGGGATCTTGGGAATGAGGAATTGTTCCCTGGCAGGGTGGGCAGGGGCTGGGATGGAATTGCCAGAGCAGCTGGGGCTGCCCCTGGATCCCTGGCAGTGCCCAAGGCCAGGTTGGACATTGGGGCTGGGAGCAGCCTGGGACAGTGGGAGGTGTCCCTGCCATGGCAGGGGGGGCACTGGATGATTTTAAGGTCCTCTTTAAGGTCTTTAATTCCTCTCTGGGCAATCTGTGCCGGTGCCAAATGGTACCAGAATATTTGGCAGTGGTTTGGGCAATATGTATGCCTTCCTAAATTGTTCCCTCTTCCTGTTCTGCCCTAACTCTGCATTACCTGACTAAAAAGAAGAGAACAACCCCATGATATTCCATTTTCCTTCCCATTAAATAAAACCCCCATAAACCCTGAGAATTAGAAGCTTTCCCTCTCTCCTCTCGTTACTTCGTGCTCAGAGCTCAGTGTAGGTGAGTGGTGTTTTTTCTCCTGAGTTACTCCCAGCAATTACCACAAACTTTTCCCAACATCCAGGCTGAATTCCCAGCAGAATTTGCTCGGAAAAGCACTCCAGCAAAACCCAGGACACTTGCTGCAAAAGTTTTTACCTCGCACCAAGCACCCGAGGAGCCGAATTTGCCGCGCAGGAGAATTATCAGACCTGAGCACACAAATCCCGGCTGCCACCACCTCCTCCTGGCTGGAAGAGCTGGGTTGGTGTGGGAATCCTCCCTGGGGGCCCCTTGCGTGGGAGACCCCTAATAAGAGTTCTGTGCAAGGATTGAGAGACGAACTGGATCCTTTTTGGTCTTCAGGTTGCTGTTTATATCTTATCAAAAATTCTCCACGCCGCCAGCACCAGGCTTAGCGTGGTGAGGAACACAGCAAAAAGGTCACAAGATGGACAGGTTCAAGGTCTTTTAAAGCCTTCTTGTCCAATTAACTCTAAAAAGGTACTTTATTTCTACTTTTCTACTAATAACTAACTCTCTAACATGCAACACCTGCATTGTGACTTTCCCCAGCCAATCACCCAGTGCCACCATCACTGCAGGAAATGGAGGAGATGAAGAAGAAGAAGAAGAAGGAGATCAGACAACGCTCAAAATTCTCCATTTTGTCCTCCATCTACCTCCATACTAAAACCCCAAAAGTCTAAATTTTTCCCTCTGTGACAAACCACACCACCATCCACTTCACACACTCACAGACTCTGCTCCATCACAAAGTCTTGGAAGTTCCCTCCATGGACAAAGGTCAAAAGCAGTGCTCTCCTGAGGGTCAGGGCTTGTCAGGACAGCAGGGAAATATTCCCTGTGCCCTGGGTTCCAACAGGTTGGGAACCCTTTCCATCCATCCCACTTGCAGTCAGCCCCACGGAAAACACCCCCAGGCTGTGGTCAGCGGCCGCACACAGACTTTGTCATTTTGCTTACTGACCACACGCTGCCATTGATCAATCCCAAATTGGATTATTGTTAGCTTTAAAAGCGCCTCAACAGCAGAAAGTGGCGGGGGAGGCTGGCAAAGCAGAGATGGATCGTGGAATAAACAGCCCCAGTGACAGGATTGCAGCCAGAATTGATCACTGTCAGCGAGTTAGTGGTCAGCTGTCTGACCTTTGGGGCCCAAAGCAAACATCAGAATAATGTTTAGACAAACACATTTGATTTTGGAGGTAATGGGTATGTCAACTAAATGACAAACCTTAGAAAGGTCAAAGGGAGAGCCATTTTTCAGGCTTTTTTCAGGCATTAATCGTTCGTTTGGGGAGCGGTGTCTTTCGGAGCTGGACGGAGGGAGAAGTTCACTTTGTGGGTGTTTTTGTGTCTTCATAGGCACCAAAAATTCAGCCACAGGGAGCATTCCCATCAAAGCCAGGCTGTCCCTAACCCCTGCCACTCCCAGCTCCCTGTAGGACCTAAAATCCTAAAAGAACCTAGAATCCTAAGAGCAGTGGAGTTGGGATTTGAGGCTCTGGGGGAATTTCAGCAGAGTTTAACCCCAGCTGCCTGTAGGACCTAAAATCCTAAAAGAACCTAGAATCCTAAGAGCAGTGGAGTTGGGATTTGAGGCTCTGGGGGAATTTCAGCAGAGTTTAACCCCAGCTGCCTGTAGGACCTAAAATCCTAAAAGAACCTAGAATCCTAAGAGCAGTGGAGTTGGGATTTGAGGCTCTGGGGGAATTTCAGCAGAGTTTAACCCCAGCTGCCTGTAGGACCTAAAATCCTAAAAGAACCCAGAATCCTAAGAGCAGTGGAATCGGGATTTGGGGCTCTGGAAGAATTTCAGCAGAGCTTAACCCCAGCCCAGCTCCCTGTAGGAGATGTGAGGAAAGGCTCTGAGCACCCGGATGAAATCAACTTCTCCACCAGTCTGTGGCTCATCATGGCCTGGCACCACTCATCCCAAAATCCCAGAGCTGTAGAATCAAGGTGGGAAGAGACCTCCAGGATCATCCAGTGACACCAGCATCATCATCATCATCATCATCATCACCCCAAGGGCCATATCCAGACACCTCCTGAACACTTCCAGCGACTCCCCAACCTCCCTGGGCAGCTCATCCCAATTCCTGATCACTCCTGAAGGATGAAATTTCTTTCCTCATAAATCTGAACCTCCCCTGGAACAATTGAAGTGTGGTCCCCACAAATTGGTCAGAGACTGAGAAAACCAACTTTCTCAGATTCTGCTTGTGAGACTCTGAACTCCTAGTCTAAACATGATAACTCCTAGTCTGAACACCTGCAGGTGCTGTTCTCTCCCCTTTTCTATCTCTTTGTGTTAAGATGTTAAGCAACCAGCCAACCAGGCATAATGTATTGATTAGTTAACCAATCTGGTCTGTATGGATTGGAGTAGAGTATAAAACTAGAGAACTTTTGTAATAAAGTAGATTTTCTCCAAAACCGGTCTCGGAGTCAGTGTCCTTTGTTATTATAACAACAACATTGAAGGCCATCAATGGGGCTTTTCCTTCACTCGTTGTGCCACATCTTCCGGGCTGGGAGGCTCCTGCAGCACATCCATACAGGGAGGAAGGCAAAGGAAAAAGGCTTGGATATGGTTTGGAGAAGTTAATAAATAAGAAATCCTACAGGGACTGGAGTATCCTTGTGATTTCACAAGATGCAGTAGAGACAACACAAGGAAAACCTCAGGAATGCTGGTGAAAAATTAAGGAAAATGAACAAAAACTGATAACACAAACAACAAAAAAGCTTTTGAGTTGACATTTACTGGCTCTGGCTCTTGGACTGCTGTTTGAAAACCTTTTTCCTACATTATTTTCCTGACAAAGTTGAAAGCAGCACAAGATATTCTTGCAGAAAACACCAGCAGGGTCTTTTTCATGGCATGTACATCAAAATCACTGGGGAAACAAAGAATTTATTATTATTATTATTACTATTATTATTAATTAATTTCTTCACACCCACACACACCCTGTCCCCAAAAAACATTGGAACATCAAGGCCATGTTAAGGAAGGAACTGGAAATGGAAAAAGGAAGCAGCTTCTGCTGCTGTGTAGAAAAATCAAACGAATACCTGGAATATCCTAACAATATCAGAATTAACTGTTTATGCCCAGGCAGATAATTTATGCCTGGAAATGAGGAATATTTTTCATTTAATATTCCCCAGGCCTTGAGTTTTAGGTCTCTGTCCTCACTGCTGGAGCTGACAAAGCTTCATTGTCAAATTGATCAGAAGTTAGAATTAGGCAAGAAGACTTCCATCCACAACAGGAATATCCAAGACAGGAATATTCTTTCCTCAGGAAAATTCAAAATTTTTAAAGTTTTTAAGCTCTAAAAGTTCAGAAATATTTTTAAAGTTCTCCCAGTCTGGTAACCATGAGAATCCTACCTGCTTTAAAGCAGTTTTCTGTGAAGGAAACCTATTTTAGACAAATTTTTCTATCGACAGAATTAATTGGAAGGAAAACATGGAGAATAAAAAGTTTCCTCCTTGTTGCTCCTACAGTGAAATCTCACAACATTCCTGGGATTTCCTTAAGTTTCAGCACAGGAATATTTGAACTTGGCCAAACCTTTGCTGGATTTAGCTCAGACTAAGAGGGAAAGGAGACAAAAACACTTTAAAAGAGGTTTGGTTATAAAATGCAACTTCATTTAATCATGGATTTGGAGTCATAGGAAGGCTTGGGTTGGAATAAAGATAATTTAGATCCAGCCCCATAAATATTTACAATCAGGTGTAGGTTCTGCCCCTGTTGTAACCCACATCACAAAGTGATTTTTTCCCATCAAGGAGAAGAGGAAGGAGACACAACCCACTGGAGCTGAAGTTTCCCAGCTGTTTTTCCAAAGCTCAGTTTCCAGATGGACTCTGGAGGTGGAATTGCAGATGGACACCAAATTTTGGTTTGTTTTGATTAGTTTGGTTGCCCAGAGAGGTTGTCGAAACCCCATCCCTGGAAGTGTCCAAGGCCAGGTTGGACAGGGCTTGGAGCAACCTGGGGCAGTGATTGCAAGATCCCAGGCCCTGGAGTTTCTTCAGGACAACTGGAAAAGCCATGACATGTTCTGATTCCCTGGCGTCCATGGGATGTTGGAATATCCTTATCCCACTTTTCCCATCAGCCTGTGTCGATAGTTAATGTCCCTGAGCTGTCTACTCAGGGACATTAATTATCATAAATTAAATTAATGAAATAATAAATGAAATAAATTAAATTTTGACAGGTTTAAGTAAGCAGGGTGTGAAAAATTGTCCAAAGGGAGGTGCAGGAACATCAGGGAGCAGTTTTCCTGCAAGGGCCTGAGGAACAGGATGCAGATGGAAATTGTGGAGTGTCCATCCTTGGGGATACTCAAATCTGGACCTGGGACTGGCTGTGGGTGAAGATTTGGACCTTTCCATCCTCACACATCCGTCACCATCAGGACCAAACCCAAACATTTTTGTCCCAAAATCCCTCTGAATCTGGAGCCACCAGCATCGCTTTGCCACTGTTTGAGCTTAAACTTGAACTCTGACTTTCCAGGCCAGACTTAACTAATCCTTGTCCCTCACACCAGCCTTTGGGAAGGTCCTTGCAGATCCACAGGCTCTGCATCGATTCTCACGGCTTGTACACTGGCTGGGGTGTAGCAAAGTACGGTGTAAAATGAGAGAAAATATTGATTTCCAGAAAGTTAATATTATTAAAAGGCAGTTGTATTCATCTCCTTCTGGAATTTTAGCTGGGGGTTTTCCTCCTGGAAAAATCAATGGAAGTAATAGTCTTGTTATAGCAGGAGCACTTGTTAGACCATTTTTTCACTCCGACGCTTTTAAGTTGTGCTAAGAGCAGAAGAGTTGAAAGGCTATAAAAATATTGACTGGGATTTACAGGACTTGAATGACTGAAGGTTTTATGTTCATCATTTTTCGTCACTTTATCCAGCAGGGAAATATTTTAGTCAAACAGGATTTTAATTGTGTCTGGGTTCTGTTTGTACCACCAGAAAAAACCCCAAAGTATTTGAGGTAAAATCTCCTTGTCCCAATTTGCTCCAATGATCAGATTTGTGAAAAGACTCCAAAATACCTCAAACTTCCACAAAACAATTTCTGCAAATTCCTGGAACATATGAATAACTGACAAGCAGATGTTTAATATTTCCCCTTAAAAATTCTGTTTTCTCTCTCAGCAATCGGTCAGATTTTCTCCCATCGTTCTTGGGAATGCTCATTTCACCTTCTCACCAATGCAGGCCTGACAAGGCCAAAGCCAGGCCCAGTTTCAGCTGGAAATCAAATCTCTAAGTTCGCCAAAAATCCATGAAACTCCCACAGTTTGCTCAGGAGAAGCTCATAATGACCAATTCCTTGACTCCAACACAGAACTTGCCTTTTTAGCCAAAACCACCTTCACCTCATGTTTGCATCCTGCTTTTTCTATTCCTATTTTTCAACCAAAACATTTATATAGAAAATAGGGGAGATTTGTGTTATAAATCACCTGAAACTTGGCCTGAAGCTTCATACAAAGAGAGGAAACTGTGGGTGCTGCCAGCCTCAACTCACGAGCCAAGGAACCACTTGGGGCACTGGGTTCAGACTGAAGGAGGGCAGGGCTGGGTGGGATTTTGGGAATTAGGAATTGTTCCCTGGCAGGGTGGGCAGGGGCTGGGATGGAATTGCCAGAGCAGCTGGGGCTGCCCCTGGATCCCTGGCAGTGCCCAAGGCCAGGTTGGACATTGGGGCTGGGAGCAGCCTGGGACAGGGGAAGGTGTTGGGGTTGGAGCTGGATGATCTTCAGGGTCTCTTCCATCCCCCACCACTCCATGATTTGATGTCACCCTTTCCCCGCATGCTCAGGTGTGGAAACCACCAGCAAAGAGGCCTTGGATTTTTCTCTTTGTCCATCTTTTGACCCCAGGATGTGCAGCCAGAATTCCAAAGCTGTTGGGTTGCTAAAACCTCTTGGTTTGGGTCCTCTGTGGTGGAAGGGGGAGCTCACACAAAGCCTGGAGGAGCATTCCCAAGGCGTGAGTGGCTCCTGAATCCAAGGAAAGGCTGTCTCCCTGTGGTTTCTCCTGGTCGGTGAAACCACAGCTCCTCCTTTTCTCCTCCGTAACCCTCTGGCTCTCAACTCTGCCTGATCCCTGTAAATCTGTCAGGGCAATTATCTGCCATCAGCTCCGTGCTATCAACAGGAAACAAGTGCTCCATGTGACAAGAGGAGCACTGCAACAACACAATTTGGAGCCAGACCAGGCTTGACAACAGCTCAACAGCCCTGCCTTTGAAAATCCAAGGTGTAAAAGGCAAAATCCCTTCCCTCACAACGATTTCTTGGCCAAATAAATGATTTATCCACATCTATGTGGACCATACGCTCCCCTTACACTGAAAACTGTAAAATAGGGAGGTAATAAATGGCTCCTGATCTGAATCATCAATAATTAATGGCAAAAAAAAAATCTTAAATAACCTTCTTCTTCCTGCAGAGCAAATGCAAGTGTTTCAAGCGGCAGTAATTGCCTACAAATTAACTTGTAGCAAAAATGAAGAGGGAAATGTTCCGCCGTTCCTGTGTCACGCTGGTGTTTTACAGCCACTTAAGGAGAAGATCTCGCAGTGAGCTCAGTGTGTGAACTGCAGGTGATCAAAGCTGTGCTCAACAACCACATCCTACACCCAGGCTGCTGCTCCTGAGCAAATCCTGGCACAGGAGCTGTTGGAACCAAGACCAGTGTGTGTGGGAAGCAGGGAAGACGAGTGAGGTGTGTGGCCTCTCCAGCATGGATTGATCTGCAGGGCCAGGAAAGCTCAGGGGGTGATGCCAGAGAGGAAAGGAATGCCATGGAAAACTCTTATTTAATCTCTTATTTTACAGGATCATGGACTTCTCTGCTCTGGAGCCAGGCTGGGAGAGCTGGAGCTGTCCAGCCTGGAGAGGAGAAGCTCCAAGGAGAGCTCAGAGCTCCTGCCAGGGCCTGAAGGGGCTCCAGGAGAGCTGGAGAGGGACTGGGGACAAGGCATGGAGGGACAGCAGCCAGGGAATGGCTCCCAGTGCCAGAGGGCAAGGCTGGATGGGATCTTGGGAATTAGGAATTCCTGCTGTGTCCTTCCAGAGTAGCTCTGGCTGCCCCTGGATCCCTGGCAGTGCCCAAGGCCAGGTTGGACATTGGGGCTGGGAGCAGCCTGGGACAGTGGGAGGTGTCCCTGCCATGGCACTGGATGAGCTTTGAGGTCTTTTCCAACCCAAACCATTCTGGGATTCCACAAGCAGGGAGCAATTTTCACGTTGGGTTTAAGCACCACATTCCATGGATACTTCCGGAAGCCTGCTGGGACCCTGAGCCAAGGAAAAGGACAATTAGGGACACATCCAGCAGCTCACAGGTGAGGTGACACCTTCTGCCACCGTTGTGTCTGTCCCAAGGAGCTCCACAAAGGAAGATCAGGCTCAGGCTGGCCCAATCCTGCTGCCCAAGGGCTCATCCAGGGAGCCCCAGTCGCCATCTGGATGGGAGTTCAGAGCCAGCTGAGCTGGGGTGCTTTTCTTTTCAAAATAATACATTAACAAGCAAAAAAATATGATTTGTGACCTGCCTGTGGGCAGCTTTATTACAACCCTATGCCTGGGTCTAATAAACCACAGCACAAGCCTCCCTCTACCCTCTCCCTGGTCCTAAATTATTAATTCCTTATGTCCAGTGATCATCAAGAGACGTGGTGGCCTTTGAAAAGGAAGATTTAGCAATATTAATAACTCCAAATTGCCCAATCTCACCCAGGCCGCAGCTCAGGGCGGCTGGAATATTCTCAACAAAATGTCATTGCATTAAAATATGCTGTTTATCAAGGCTGGGTTTTTCTGTGCAGATTTATTGGGTTTGACCAAGTTTTCTGACGTCCAGGGTTTCTGTCTTGAGGCCTGCACCAAAGCCTGGAGCTTTTCAATATAAAAATAGCAAATTTTGAGCCATTTCCAAGTCAGAAAAATGTTCCTGAAGTTTTGTTTTCATTCCAGCGAGGAAGAAAAACATTGCTCAAACCTTAATATTTTCATGACACTGAGGCTCTGTGGCTAACATCAGCAAAAATTCTCTTGGTGTGAGTTGATTGTGAATGAAATGTCTTTATTTTGTGAGTGTTAATGCTCTTCTGCCTCAGTGCATTTGTACAAGAATTCCATTTATCCTGGTAATGCTTTTGATTTTTTGGGCAGCTGATTTCTTGCTGTGGATCAGCTGTGAAAGACAGGACAGAAGAGCATTCCCAGGAATCATGGAATCATCCAGGTGGGATGAGACCTTCAGGATCATCCAGTGCCACCAGCATCACCCCAAACCCTGTCCTCAAGGCCACATCCAGACTCCTCTGGGACAATTCCAGCAACTCCAAACCTCCCTGAGCAGCTCAGCCCAAGGCCTGACCACTCTGCCAGGGAAATTTTCTGTCCCAATCTCCAACCCGAGCCTCCCCTGGTGCCATTTGAGGCCATTTCCTCTCCTCCTGTCCCTGCCCCTCCTGGCAGGAGCTGTGCAGAGCCACAAGGTCCACCCTGAGCCTCTCTTTTCTCCAGGCTGAACTCTCCCCCGCTCCCTCAGCTGCTTATCCCAGGATTTGTTTTCCAGCCCTTTCCCAGCCCCATTCCCTTCTCTGGATACATTTCCTTCATGTCCAGTAAATAAACTGGGTGAGGTACCCATAAATATATTAAGAAGCTTTTTTCTATGTAGAATCCCAGAAGCATGGAATTATGGAATGGTTTGGGTTGGAATAGAACTTAAAGATGATGCCATCCCACCCCTGCCATGGCAGGGACACCTCCCACTGTCCCAGGCTGCTCCCAGCCCCAATGTCCAACCTGGCCTTGGGCACTGCCAGGGATCCAGGGGCAGCCCCAGCTGCTCTGGGCATTTAAACCTTTTCCCCTCCTTTCTGTTCCCTCTTTCTGTACATCTGATTAATGCTGGGGTCTCCCAAAATGCCACCTGAATGTTTTGCTACCTATGGGATGATCCCTGTGTGAGTTAGGGATTTTTTTATTGCTTTTCCCAAACCACTGTGGGGGCTGAAATGATACAGAAGAAGCTGGGCAGACTGAGCCGTTATCTTCATCTATTTTATCATGAGATGATTTGAGTTCTTTCAGTTTTTGTGGTTGTGGCTGGGCAGGGAGGAACAATGTCCGTGCTAATTCAATTTTTGTGCATTCTGATCCGTCCATATTTTGGACCAAGAGACCTTATTCCAAAACACTCTGCTTTGGAGGCATTATTGAGTAAGAACGGACTGTCTGGAGGGGGTTTTGAGACTCGAGGGTGGTAAGTTTATCTCATATTAAGCCTTTCATTTACAGAGAACCCATCAGCTCCAGCACCAGCAGGAATTCACTCATCGATTCCCAGGTTTCCTTTTCCACAGCGCTCCCCTGCGCCGGTAACCCCGTGTCATTTGTGGCTAGAAAATGAAGATACCCCAGTGTGTTATTGTCAGTCCCAGCCCCTGTGACAGCCTGGAGAAGCCAAAGCCTGCCAGACTCCTTCTGCAGCCTCCCAGAGAAACCCAGGCAGCGGCAGGACGACAGGAGGAATTTCCACGATGCAGAAATTGGAGCTGATGGATAGGAAGGCACTCATAAAATGTCATCTCTCGTGGAGGGGGAAGGACCCCAGGAGCAGTGACAAAGTGACGTCGGCCAGCCCTGACAAACGGGCCTGGGAGCTGCCAGTGAGGGCCGGTATCGATCCAGCTGCCAGCTCTATCATGTTACACAATCACGAGATTGGATTTGCATTTTTAATTCTTTTAGGAGGAATCGGCCCCGAGGCAATTACAGGAGGGAGAAGCTGGGATGGAGCCTGCTGGTCCAGCCTCGGGAGTCAGAAGCTTTTAGGGACAAGCAGCCACTGTCAAAGGGAAGCTGTGCTCAGCAGGGCCGTGACAAGGAAACAATGGGAACACAAAAGCAATGAAGCTTTGAAGGATTTGTTCCCAACCGCCTGCTCTCGAGGGACAAAAAAGCAAAACCAGCTCACCATTCAAGCTGGGCTAATAAAGATGAGATCCATGGGCTCTTGTATGGATCATAATCCCGTGGACGGGAGGCCTGGAGAGTTTGGACAGCACAGCAGGCAAAAAAAATACAAAAAAAATTTAACCATAGACTTCACCTCTTTGTAAAAGCCCATGGACATGAGGCCTGGAGAGTTTGGACAGCACAGCAGGCAAAAAAAATACAAAATATTTTAACCCCAGGCCTCACCTGTTTGTAGGAGCCCATGGATGTGAGGCCTAGAGAGCTTATACAGCACAGCAAGCAAAAAAATGCAAAATATTTTAACCCTAGACTTCACCTGTTTGTAGGAGCCCATGGATGTGAGGCCTGGAGAGTTTGGACAACACAGCAAACAAAAAAACCTCAAAATATTTTAACCCCAGGCCTCACTTGTGTGTAGAAGCCCATGGACATGAGGCTGGAGAGTTTGGACAACATAGCAAGCAACAAAAATACAAAATATTTTAACCCCAGGCCTCAGCTGCTTGTAGAAGTCCATGAACGTGAGGCCTGGGAAGTTTGTACAGCACAGCAAGCAAAAAAAAATACAAAATATTTTAGCCCCAGGCCTCACCTGTTTGTTGAAGCCCATGGATGCGAGGCCTAGAGAGTTTGGACAGCACAGCAGGCAAAAAAAATACAAAAAAAATTTAACCATAGACTTCACCTCTTTGTAAAAGCCCATGGACATGAGGCTGGAGAGTTTGGACAACACATCAAGCAAAAAAAATGCAAAATATTTTAACCCCAGGCCTCAGCTGCTTGTAGAAGTCCATGAACGTGAGGCCTGGGAAGTTTGTACAGCACAGCAAGCAAAAAAATGCAAAATATTTTAACCCCAGGCCTCACTTGTGTGTAGAAGCCCATGGACATGAGGCTGGAGAGTTTGGACAACACAGCAAACAAAAAAACCTCAAAATATTTTAACCCCAGGCCTCACTTGTGTGTAGAAGCCCATGGACATGAGGCTGGAGAGTTTGGACAACATAGCAAGCAACAAAAATACAAAATATTTTAACCCCAGAAGCCACCCAAGCTGGGTCTAACCATGTCAGGCTTTTGCAAGCCAGGGAAAAGATGAGCTGGACAAAATCTCCTCCCCTCAGTGCCATGCCCTGCTGTAGGATTGGTTCTCCTGGGATTTTCCTCCAGGGAAATCCCTTGAGGAGCATCCACCCTCGCTTGGCTCATCCAGCTCGTGTGCAGTGGGTGTGGAGCTCTTGCTGCCTTTGCTGCAGTATCAGTGCAAAAAACCACTGATTTATTCTTCATTTTCAATTAGAAAAAACAAGGGGTTTGTGCTAGTTTCAGCTCCTTTTGGGAGTACCTGATTTTTGAGGAAAGTTTGATTTTTTTTCCAGATTCAGCAGTGTTGTATGAAATGATTCCTCCCTTCCCCAGTCCCAGCTTCTCTGCACCCAGCAAGCTCTTCCTTGGCTCCCTTGGTTTCCTTGGCTTTGGTAACAGCCATCTTTGGATCTGGAGCTGCTGGAGATGATTTGTGTTGAGGGACCATTTTTCGTTTTTTCTCAAAACAAAAAATACGAGAACCTCTGGGTCTTCATAGAACCACAGAAGATCAGAGGATCTTAATGAAGAGATGACTGTAATTACCCATTAATTCCTATTGATTTCCAAGCCAGGCCATTCCATGATTCTGTGACATGAATTAACATCGTGTGAGTGGGATGAGCAAGAAAGAGAAATCCAACCACTCTCCTCTCTGGGAGCACTGGGATTGCACAAAAAAAAAAAAAAGTGAACAAAGAGCCTGACACAGGCAGGAAAGGAAGGAAAAAACAGACAGCAGCCCAGAGAGCTCCATCCCAGAATTCAGGAAGCACAGGCATGAAGACAGAGCTATTAAAAATCCGAGTTTAGCTAAGTTTGTGAAGGAAAGGAGAACCACAAAACTTTCTTCAGTTGTCTAAATAAGAGTGGAGAGTGATGAGGAGAAAAGCAGGACCAATTCAAAAATTGAGGAGGGATTAAGGGTTTCATATAATGCAGATTAGCTAAAAAATTAAAATATTAAACATAATAATTTGCCCCACATTCACTGAATTTAATACACATTTAATACAGAAAAGTGGGAAATGAAGGATAGCCAGTGAACATGAAAATAAATGCTCACTGCTTGAGATGAAAACAAGACACAAAAGTCTTCAGATCCTCCAGCAGGAGACATTGCAAGGTCCAGCCCAGAACTCCAAAGGAAGAGGAAAGGGAATTGCAGATTGTTGGACATGGTTAGGAAGGATTTTTAATAAATTTGTCAAATCAGGGATTAGAGCAAATCCTCAGAGAATAACAAATGCATCACTGAAGGAATTCCTCCCCTTCTGACTCAGGTATCTCGGTGCTCATCAGCTTGACTTAATCGTATGCAGAGCTTTTAGACAAATTTTGAGAGAAAGAATAATTAAAATCTTGAAGGAAAATCATAAATGTTATTACACCAACATGGCACTGGAAAAGGGAATCATTCCAGGCTGATCCAATACCTCTGCCATGATGTGCTGACTGATTTATTTCATTTTAAGTCACTGGATCTATTCATGTTTCAGTAAAACATTTGCTTTAGGTGCTGTAGAAGTTATTAGGTAACAAAAACAGATAAAGATTATAAAAGAGCCATAAGAATTTAATTAAAGGGTGGTGATAATGAACTTGGATGGAAGAATGTCTGAGATGCTGGGAGGTTACAAGGACATTGCTAAGATGAATTTTAATGAACCAGATAAAAATAGAAATTAGTAAGGACAAACAGCAAAAAATCTGGAAATAATTAGGAATTTATCAATTAGAAAAGACACAAGGGGAGAGATCTTGATATGTCTTGATTTATCAGGAAATCCCTGTGGAAAGGCAGGTGTGATCCAGGGATGTGAGAGGGGAAACACCACCAGGAGAGAGCTGAAATATTGCTGCAAAATCCTGGATTTTCCCTGAGTTCTGATCTCCAGTGTCCTTCCTGTTCTGGCTCTGCTCCTCCAGGCAGATTCCTCTCTGGCTGATCCAAGGGGATTGAGGGAAGAGTTTGAAGGAATTCTGCCCTGGAAATGCTGATTGTTGGTGCTTTCTTTATGGCACGGCCACATCAGGTGATGCTTTTACAGCCACACTCTGGGCTGACCTCGTTGCTCCAGACAAAGCAATTCCAAGCAGGATTCAGTCCCTGGGACCCTTCCCTGTCCCTCATCAGGCCAAGCCTGGAAGTTGCCATCACCAGCACTCTGAACTCACTAAAATACCCTGACATCACCATTTTTGTTACTTTTTATTGGATTGAGCCCTTTTCTGACCCAGAGATGGGGCAACTGAGAGGTGCTTTAACAACTTTTATTCCATTTTCAGTCTCACATGAAGGATGGGACAATACAGATGTTATAATTCACACCATCACAATCAGAAGCCAATCATTTCTTAATTACAATACATTATAAACATTTCTTAACCTATCAACTTCCATCACACCATACTACAAATACCTTAAAGCCAATCACCAAAATTACCCCTCATAAATCCTACTACAATACATCTTTCACAGTTCTATTTCTCCAAAATATCTTGTCCTATTTACAAAACCATCCTTTAAAACTTGTTTCTAATTCCATTTCTCTCTCAACAAGATCTATCCTATTCCATAACATTTCTAAATCAACATTTCTTATCTCAAAGTTTACATACAAATCCATACTTTGTAAACCTTCTATCCAACTTTAAAAATTCTCTACAAACCCATTCCCCACAACTTTTGTTGATCTGATTCCCGGTGAATAGTCAGGGTGGTCCTTCTAAAGTCACTTTTGGCCATTGGGTGAGGACGGTGGTGGGAGGGATTTTTGGGAGGATTTTTGGGATCACAAAAGCCAGTGGGGAAGAGGCCCATCCTCAGGGGCAGAAGGATCCCCCTCCCCATCTTAACCCCGAGCTGTGGCTGGGAATCACCTGGAACCAAACTAAAGATAGCTCCAGCCAGCAGACTCACCATTTTTGGGAGTGGATAATCATATTCCAGAGGCTGTTATCATCAGAAATGCATAATCACAGGATGGCTATATGCAGGTGCTTTTATTGAAGAGCTCTGGGAATCAGGGGTACAGACCCAAATCTGACTCCCACATGGATTTGAGATGGACATGTTTTTATATACTCTTTCCTTATATAACTATAATGTTAATCATTAAACTCATATTGTTCTATTGTATACATTGATTTTACCCAAACGTGAATCTTATCATTATTGTCAAGATCCCCCAACATTGCTTCTCATGATTCTTGTTGTGATTACGTAGTTTATCATGGTTCTTATTATGATTAAACAATAATTCAATTACTAAACAATCATTCCATTTATCATATGATGCTTAGGCAGTTGTAGTTTCACATGATGTAGTAAAACAAAGCTCAACCTTCGTTCCCAAGGCCTACATAGTTCTGGTTCCCTTTCCCAGGCCTACCCAGGCCCAAGCTTTCCTTTCCCCCCTGAATCTATTCCCATGATTTTAGAAACATTTTTATGTTTCCTGGCTATCAAGGCCAGGACTCACCACCATTCCTCACTTCAGTATTCTCTTCACTTCTCACGAGGAAATGAAGCTTGAACACCAGAGTCAATAAAATTCACATCTCAGGTGAGGTGCAAGGCACAATTTCCTTGGCATAACCTTTAATTTATTTGCCTTAATCCCTTTATTTCCCTTAATCCTGCAGCTCTCCATCATTCCATGAACTGTGCTCTGTAGTCCCCTTCTTAAACTCTAGACTAAGTAAATCTAGACACAAACAAAGGCTGGTTTTGTTTTCCTACACTTCTACAAGCAGAAACATCACTGCAACAAGGTCAAAAATCATCAAGACCAGCTTATTTTTCTACAGGAATTCAAATAGATCATATTAGGAATGGACTCATAATAAAAATGGCTTTTCCCAGTGGGAAAGAACTCCATTAATACGAATATATTTAAGCTCTCTGTTCTCTGGCAGACAAGAGTCATGGCCCAGGCTAAACAGAAGAGCTGGAGCTGAGAAAGGAATTGAGAGAATCAAACTCAGGAAAGAAGAGAAGCAAGGAAAGAACCAACCTTGGACAATTGCAGGGATGAGACAGCCACAGCTGCTCTGGGCAAGCTGTGCCAGGGCCTCACCATGCTCACAGGAAGAAAACTGGGTCAGTACATCAAGTTTTGGATACCTTTAGCACACCTTTAGCAAGTTTTGAACACCTATAACAAGATTTGAACACCTACAAGAAGTTTTTCCCCCAATAAATGTCAATATGGAGCTGAACATCTCCTTTCCAGAGAAGTCTCCATACCTCAAACATTTAATTAACTCTGCTTCTTTGTGTTTTGCAATGTCTCTCTTCGCTCCTCTGGTGAGAAAATCAAACCCCTACGTTTTAAAATCACTGTGTAAAATAGTTTTCATTTTTTTGTACAAACAGGCAAAACTTGTGGAGCAGCCTATAGCCCATCCCTGACTGTTTGCCTTCAGTCGCCTCTAGCAGAGAGCATTACCAACCCTGACAGCATTGATTTTCAAATGTATGATTGCTGGTGAAATATTAAACCCTATTGATCTGAAATTCAGGATCCTTTGAATATTTTGGGCATGGACAGTTTCATTTATCAGCTCCTCGGATGGCAGAATAATGAGAGCTCCATCATGTCCCCGTTTGGAGACGGAGAGTTTCCCGTCAGATTACGGCATCTGCAATCTGGAGAAGTGTCCTCTGCATTTATGTTTGCTAATTGGGCAATTTATCCTCCCTGGGAAGCTTTTCCATCCATTTCTCGGGACAAAAACATCCATCTTTTCACCCACTGAAATTTCACGTCCTTCTCTTCTTCTTATGGGAGAAGTGGTAGAAGCATGATGAAGATTTCCATGATTAAACAAAAAAAAATCAAGGAAATTAGCATTGAAACAGAGTTTTTCTGCTAGGTTGAGATTTATGTTTGGAGATGGAGAGTGAGATTTGGCCCAAAAATGCTCCATGGAAAGGGCACAGTGATACAAAACACCCCAAAAACTCTTCCTGTGGCACACTGAAGGGAATCCTGCCTAGGATGTCCTTTAGAAACTCAGAAATGCACAGAAATATTAAAAAAACCAAAAACATAAACCCAGTTTTCATGCTGAGAAAGGACTAAAGACTGAATTTCATAAGCATCATACAAGATTGAATTAATAAATGAGCCAATAATTTTAAATTTGGACTTTCTGGGCTGACTGAGGCTAAACCAACCCCCTCATTATTTCCCTCTCCACACTGAATCTCTACCTTGTACCAAAATGGTTTTGCTTTGCTGATTTCTGCCACTTAAAAAAAAAAAAACAACAAAACAACAACAACTTATTTAACTTATTTCACTAGGAAAGCAAACTGACTTAATTCAGCTCATTTACAGTCTTCTGACACCCCTCACAGCAAAATATTTTTACAAAAAAAATCTTTTTTTCCTTCTTTTTCTTTGCCTGTCAAGGTGAGATTTTGGTGTCACAATGTGCTCATTGCCTCTCCAAACTAAGGTGACAATATCCACAATTTTCTTCCAGTCTCAAATATTCTCAGACTGACCCTCAAGAACTTCAAATCCATCTGTGTCAAATGTGAATTTTAAGTCTTCAATAGAATCTTGGAATTATCTTCATAACACTGCCTGAAGTTTGAGTAATTATGACCATAAATATATATTTTATCACAAAAAATAAATCCCTCTTTGCATTTTTGTGTACAGACACCATCAGAATGTTCATAATTCCTGTGTGCATTAACCCTTTTAGAGATTCCAGGTTAAAAACCAGAACATTTTCACCACAGAGTCTCAGTCATTTTTTCTCTCAAAAAATTGTGTAGTTTTTCACTTTTGTATGGAATTAATTTCATTTCAAATCTGTGAAAGATTTGTCTTAATGCCTGCCCACCCCTGTCTCATTAAACATGGAAATGGGGAAATGTCAGGTTCCTGATTCTGCCCGGAACACTTCAGGAATTTAAAGCAAATATTTTCATCCTTTAAAATGTTATTATAAAAATATGTAAAAAAATCTGTAAAATATTCAGAGTTTGGACTTATACAAAGTAATCTTTATATTGATATGACAAAGAGTTGCTCAATTAGGGAATTCTTGCTGAAATTTGTGGCTTCAGACACAAATATTTGATGTTAAACCATTTTCACTGATATTTTCTTTCCTGGAAGATCCCATGATGAACCCAAGCAGAAAAACCCTCTAATGTGAGCCTCAAGTTCTTCCCAGCCAGTTGGATTCTGCATGAACTGAGGATACAGATGGATGTGGAGCCCCATTTATGGAGGAATCCAGGTTTTTAGGGTTAAGGAATCACTTAATGGTGAAAACGTTCCTGTTTTCAACCTGGAATCTCTTAAAGGCTAAATCTACACAGGAATTAAGAACATCCTGATTGTCCTGTCAAACCAGGACAACTCATTACAAAATGTAAAGAGAAAAGGCTTTTTTTGGTGCTAAAACATATATTTATGGTCATAATTACTCAAATTTCAGGCAGTGTTATGGAAATAATTCCAAGGTTCTATTTAAGACTGAAAATTCATGTTTGACACAGAGGGGATGGACAGAGCAGTCTGGGCCAGCAGGGCTGAGCCTTCAGCTGGGTGACGTCTTCAGGCACAGCTGCTGTCAGTTATTGTTGGGTGAGGATCTCCCATCCTTTACGTGGGATTTAATTCCAAATATCCCAGCTTCTGCTCTCTAAAGGCAGGGCTGATACCTTGGAGAGTTCAAAGCCCAGTCAGGGAAAAAGAAACAGTGGAGGATCCAGGGAAGAGTGTAGGGGAAAGAGCTGTGATCCCAGAAACCCTGCTGGGATCTGAGGGAGCTTTCCTTTAACTGATCCTCAGCTCGAAACTCCTGATTGTTTGGCTTTAATGTAGAGGCAGCACAGACAATCCATCATCCCTCGTGTCATCTTGGTGTTTGGCTTTTTAAAATATTAATGAACAGTCTGGGCCCTCCTTTTGCTGACCACTGAAAACAGCCCTGAGTTCCCCTGGGGGAAGGAACCCAGGCTGGTTCTTTAAGCCTGGGATTGAAATTCAGTCAAAGCTCGGGGTGAACGGAAATCATTTGTTGTGTGACAGTGACACGAGGCAGCTCCTTTTTGTTTGCCAGAGAGCTCAGGGATTCTGTGTCTATTTATTGTCATCAGCTGAGGTATTGATGGTCACCCAAAACTCTGCGGCTTTGGAGAGGGGAGGCAGCTGCAGATTTGGCAGAGGCGGCGCCTGAGTTGGAACAAGAAGGACTTTGTTGGGTTTTGTTCAACAAACTCTGCACAGAACAAGGAAACTCCAGCTGGTCTGTCTGGGAATGGGAAGGAATATCCCAGGTGATGGAGGATGGACGTGCCAGGGAAGTGTAGCCCTATCTATGCCCTCCCTCTGATGTCATGGAATCCCAGGATGGTTTGGGTTGGAAGAATCAAAAAATCCTTGATCCTAAGATCATCCAGTTCCACCCCCTGCAGGGACACCTCCCACTGTCCCAGGCTGCTCCCAGCCCCAGTGTCCAACCTGGCCTTGGGCACTGCCAGGGATCCAGGGGCAGCCCCAGCTGCTCTGGGAATTTCAGCCCCTGCCCCTCATTTCCATCACAATTCCTTCCTAATACCCGATATAAACCTTCCTTCTGTCAGTTTGAAGCCGTTCCCTGTGTGCTGTCCCTGCAGCCCTTGGCAATTGTCTCTCTCCATGCTTCCTGGGGCTCCTTCAGGCCCTGCAAGGCCACCCTGAGCTCAGCCCAAAGCTTCTCCTCTGCAGGTGAACAATGCCAGCTGTGCCAGCCTTTCCTCCCAGCAGAGCTGCTCCATCCCTCTGCTCATCCTGCTGCCTCCTCTGGGCTCTCTCCAGCAGCTCCACGGCCTCCCTGGGCTGGGCCAGGGCTGGGGCAGCTCTGCAGGGGGGGGGTCTCACCTGAGGGGGCTCAGGGCACAATCCAATCCCAATACCAACCCCAATCCCCATCCCAACCCCAATCCCAATCCCTTTCCTGCTGCTTTCTCCTCCTGGGGTGCAGCCCAGGACCCCGATGGATTTTGGGGCTCCCAGCACTCTCTGGTGGCTCCTGTCCAGCTTTTCACCCTCCAGATCCCCAAATCCTTCTCCTCAGGGCTGCTCCCAGTGAATTCTCCTCCCAGTCTGTGCTCAGTCCCGGATTGCCCTGACCCAGGAGCAGCCCCTGGCACTGGGAATTGTGGAACTCCACAAGGTTCTCCTGGGCCACCTCTCCTGTTTGTGCACTTTGCAGTCTCCAGCCTCAACCTGCAGATGACATTTTGTGTTCCTGACCTCTCCATCCAAATCCCTTCAGTGTTTGACACACACAGTGGCACAATCCAAAAAAAATCTCCACATCAGATTTATCTCTTCAGGTCCCCTGAGTGGACAATTCTTTTTCTTCATGGAATTATTGGCTGCTGCCTCAACTCTCAGCTCTGGAGTTGCTCACTCAGTTCCAGCAGCCTTAGCAGACCCTGCCTGTGGCTGCTCCACACATGGAGAGACAAACAGCAATTCCTGATTCAAGGAATTCAAAGGAATTTTTCTGCCCTGTTGTGGGAGAAAAATTTGGGGAAAGCGAACAGGACAAAAAAAGAAAAAGTGAGTTATTGTTGAAACTCTAAGTAGAGAACCTTAACATAACACAGTCTCCTAAAAATAATTTTCTCTTTCCTAAAAAGGTGATGTAAAATCTGAGAAAAATGCCAGAGTGAAGAGATTTCTAGGGAAAAGCTTAATTATGGTGCAACTTCTCCTCTTTTAATGGTGATTGCTTTGCAGGAGGGAAAAAAAAAAGGTTTTCTGCTGGAGCACCCATCAGGAGGTGGTTTCATCAGGGTTTCAGCAGGACTGAGACTAGTAAGAAATCTCAAAAGACAAAAAAAATCTTTTTTTCTTGTTTAAATATATTTTTCCAAGATAAATACATAAACAAATATGCCTTTTCCTCTTGCATAAATATATTTTTCCAAGAGAAAAAAGAAAAGAACATAAATAAATAAATAAAATAAATAGCTAAAACCAAATAAATAGATATAAATAAATAGTGCAGCCTCTCCATTTACAGCTGAGACTCTCTGTGACCTTGGCTCCCAGGGGGGTTTAACCTACTCTGATTAACTTTCCCATGTTATTCCATGAAATAAAACCAGTTTTGACACCCAGAGACTGAGGCATCCTAGGGATAACACAATAACCCCATGGAATCATTCCAAATTGAGTTGCAATAATTCATTTAGGTGACCATACAGATTTGTTATGTGGAATATGAAACATTGCAAAATGAAATCAATAGAAATGTTTCTTGTTAATGAAGATAGACTGGGCTCTTCTGAGTGGGATTTGGACTCCATAGCACAGAAATCTGATTTGGATTCAGAATTCCACGGTCTCTGACTGCTTAAAAAATGAGGAAAACATTATTTTATAATGATATGGTTGGACAGCTGGGAAATTATATTCTGAATTTTGTTCCATGCTTTGCTCATTGAGAATGCAAGCACAGAGCAGCCAACAGCACCAGGAGCTTGACTGTTTTCTTCCACAAGGGCTTCACCCTAAATTTTTAAGGGATTACGATTGGATTCTCAGTGAAATTCATCCTCCTGGCATGGCTTTTGAAGGATGTGAATTTTCAATGGTGAATTTTTTTAAAACCTTACAAAATTTGATGCTGATTTATTCTTAAGAAAGATGAACATGCTCAAGTGAAACGAGTGACAGGAGAAGAGGAAATGGCCTCAAGCTGCTTGGGGGGAAATGATCCCTCAAGTTTGAGCTTTCCTATTTTTCACATTCTGTGCTGCTTTAGTGTGTGGGTCTGGGTTCATATCAGGGCATGGGGAGCTCTCTGCACAGAGCAGGGAGACAAAACAATTCCTGCTCCAGCTGGGGACCAAGGACAAATGATCCAAATCTCAGCCCAAGAGCACAAACAACGTGGGCTGGAGAGAGAAAAACAAGCAGGATGGGAGTGCAGCAGCTAAAGCTGGAATTGGACAATGAACTCCAAGGTGCAAATGGAGCAGAACTGATCCCAGTGACAGAGCCCGTGCCCGGGCTGCATTTTGTGCCCATTTTGGTTCATCTTGGGTGCAGCCCTGGCTGGGCTCTTGTGCTGCCCAAGGTGGATCCATGGAGAAAATGCTTTTAATAAATCCCTGCTTGATTCTTTAACTTCATCTAATCTCTGTTCTAGGTCAACCTTCACAAGGCATCAGGTTAAGTTGGATATTACCAAAAAAAAAAAAAAAATCACAGAAAGGGTTGTAAAACATTGGAACGGCCCAGGGAAGTCATGGAGTCACCATCCCTGGAAGTGCTCAAAAAACCTGTGGATGTGGCACTTGGGGACATGCTTTAATAATGAACATGGTGGTGACAGTTGGACTTGATGGTCTTAAAGACCTTTTCCAGCCTTAACAAAATTATAATTCTATTATTCCATAAATGCAGCTGGATTTTTCTTAGTGGCCAAGCAACTCCATTTCAGATTCCCTGGAAAATCCCTGTGTTGCAGCATGGACATAGCCAGAGTTTTTTGCTTTTTTCCTGCTTGTACAGAAATTCTCTATCCTTGTCTCAGAGGCTTTGAGGCAAAAATCCAGGGAACTGGCAGAGCTGCATAAAGGACACCTCTGGGAAGAAGGAAAAACCCAAACAATCATGGACACAACAGAATATTTACCAGCAGGTCCTGCAGGATGACATCCCTTTTCCCACTAGAAATATGGAATGCCTTCGGAGTCAGTGCAGCATCAAATTTGGAATAAATTAGCTGAATTTAATTTATTTAAGGAGCCCCAGATTGGCTCCTTAAAGCCCTGAGCAAAAACTTGTGATAGGTTCAGCCAAGACAACATCAAGACAAGAACTGTGACTCCATGGGAGGAAAAGGAGCTCTCGGAATGTTCCGGAGAGCTCTGGACACAGTGATTAAAGGAGGTTGAACTCCTTGACCTGGCAAATCAAATTGGTGACAGCTCACTATGTTAAACTACATTAAAATTTATGACATTGAAGAAGAAGATCAATGTGTGAATAAAGCCTAAATTAGGAGAGCTCTGGAGCAGGGGAAAACAATCACCTGCAGGATTTCCAAACAAAGATCCCACATTCATTTGCTGGCCCCAAAATAATATAAATGTCTCTTTGAAAGGGAGAGGAAAAGAGATAAAATGCCTCGGAGAAAAAACTGCAAATGGTCATTAGGGGGAAAATCTGAGGAAGTTTCACAAAATAGCTGTAAATGACTTTTTGTAAATGGCTTTTCTGGCTCGGGGAAACGACCCCGTGACTGCAGCAACCTCTGGCCAGGGCTCAGGGCACTGGAAATTCAAACACCTCGGCCACAGTTCAGGTGTCAAGCAGGGCTTTGTGCCCTGCAAAACAAACTTATTATTGAGCTGAAAACTTATGATGAAAAGCAGTGCTTACAGCTCCTTAAAGCATTTGGAATTTCAATAATGATTTCTGAAATTAAAGGGATGCTGTCGAGGTAAAGTCATTTCTTAGAATAAAAAACTATGAACCATTTTTTTTTGCTAACAACAGTGTTTTTTATTTCAGAACTGGGCATGGAAAACCATTTATTTTTCAGTGGCTTCACCTTTAATTTGTAATTTTTATGACATTCAGCCTGAACTAAGTTTTATTTCCATTTTTACAGTTTTATTTCCATTTATAATCAACTCTGATGAAAATAAAGAAATTGATGAAAATAAACAAAGTCTCTTAACCCTTCCCTATGTCACCTGTGTTTCCAAAAGAGGAAAAGCCAAAAATGAGGCACAGGGACTGACTCTTTAGAGACTTGTTACTCTAAAACTGCTTCTCCTTAGCTCTATTTTGTAAATCAAAAAAAAGGGGGAACTGATAAAAAGCAGACACAAAGCCAAACCAAACCAACAAGAAGCACAGCTTCTTAACTTCTGAAGTTAAATCAGAAATGGTCACATATAATCCATGAATGCTTTCTCCTGCTTTTCAGTGCCACTAGAAATGTCCTTTCCTTGGCCCCTCACTCTGACACACAAAAACAGTAGTTCCACCTGCAGAATTTATCTTTATTTTATTCTTCCTCCAAAAGTGAAGAGCTTCAAGAACCTTTGTTCACTTCCAGTGTCTATCCTTCCTCTCAAAAAGATAAAAAATATTGAAAGCTTGGATGTTCACGGCACATTTAAGGCCAGATGTCCCAACAATCCTTTGGAATCCCATGAAATATTCCCACATATCCAAGTGGGTGACAACAGCAACCCCATAGAGGCAAAACAAGCAGGGATTCCTGGCCAAAGGGAATTCCTGGGGGTTGTTCTGGCTGCTCCAAGGTGACACGTGGATTGAGGATGGGATTCTTCCCCCCATGTCTGGATTCTGGGGACAGTCACGTGCTTGCAGCAGGAACAGGGTTTGAAATCCACTGGTGTGGCTCAGAGATTTTTACACCCCGTGGTCAGGACATGAGATCCGTGGGCTTTCCCATTTTCCTACTTTCCACTGGGAGAGCTCCTCAGTGCTGCCTGAGCCAGAGGGACTCTGAGAGCAGAGCTGGTGGCTTTAACAAGAAATAAATTAAGAATTTATGCCACTTTGACTGAATCCATTCACATCTAAACAGCACCTCCACGGTGCTGAAGGGATCCCTCAAAATGATGGATGAAAATCCAATAAAGATTTCGGAGCCAGGAGGGGACAGGGAGTTGTGTGACTGCAGTCCTGACACCGAGCCAGCCTCTGCTCCATGGGCATCCCAGGCCCTCCTGGGCTGGGATGAGACCTGGGCTGGGTTGGGAAAGGTCCTGGCAGGGTGCAGAGGGAGACTTTGATGTGGGGATTCTTTGGAAAGATGATCCCAGGTTTTATCTTGGTTTTAAACTGCCAGAGAGCAGGGTTAGATGGGACAGGGAGGATGGGCAGGCCCTGGCACATGGTGCCCAGAGCAGCTGGGGCTGCCCCTGGATCCCTGGCAGTGCCCAAGGCCAGGTTGGACACTGGGGCTGGGAGCAGCCTGGGACAGTGGGAGGTGTCCCTGCCATGGCAGGGGATGGGATGGGATTTAAGATCCCTTCCAACCCAAACCATTCCATGATTCTGAAATATTCCTATTTCCTCTTAGCTGCTCAATCACTTCCCTCTCCTGTCCATATGATGTTGTGTCCCAGTGCATCCCAGTTCTTGCCCACTCTTTCCTGTACCTCCCCCTCTCTGAATTTTCCACTCAGTTCTCAACCCAATTTTGGACTTGCGCTCTCTCCTTTATTTATCTCCCTAATTCCTCCCCAATTTCTCCTCCCAAATTCCAGCCACAAAAGCAGATCAGCTCAAATTCTACTCTGCATGCTCCTGTCACCTTTCCCCATGACCTTTGGCCAAACTGGGTCCAAGAGCAGAGCTGGTCCCTGGCCACCAGCCTGGGGTGCCACGTGTCCATCCCGCTGGGAACTGTCCACCAGGAGCTGGGTGCTGAAGGATCCCGGGCACGGGGACACTCCCACACTCTGCTGCCACCAAAACTGCCGGGACGTGTGGAGTTTTATCTTCTTTTCTGCTAAAGTTGGGATTAAATGTGTGAGATGGAATTTCTTGTTGGGACTCAGATGTTTATCTGTTCTTATCTCTGTCACACTCTCACAAACCCTGAGTTCTGCAGCACTTCACTCTGACAAACTCAAAATGGAGCCCTGTCTCTCTCTCTGCAAGGCCTTTTAAGGATAAACTGTCCAATTCAGAAATGACACCTCAATTATTTTCACTTTTAACCCAATAACCAACCCCCCGTGCCCGCAATGGGGACTTTTTTATCCAATTCCACAAACCCACCCAAACCCATGGAGAAGAAGGTGAAGAAGAAGGAGCAGCCTCTACCCCAAAACCTCCACCTTGCTTTATAGATATTACTGTATTCTAAACCCTTAAACTCTGAGTTTCCCACCCTGTGATATCACACACTTCTATTCAAACTCCACATCCACAATCCCAGTTCTTTCATTCCGTTTTGGAAGCTTCTCCACGGCCTCAGGTCAATGCAGTGCTCTCCTGGGGGTCAGTGCCTGGCAGCACAGAAAGTCTGAAATTCTCAGCAGCCAGGGTTCCAGCAGGGGCAGAGGGAAGAATTCCCTTCAGTTTTCATTTCAGTTTTTTCCTTTCAGTTTTCCAAGTCCTGGGAGAGCTCTCCCAAATTTGGTGTCTGTAAAGTACATGTGGCCTCTTCCCAGAGAAGAAAAATGTCAGGAGAAGATCTTTCACTTCAATGTTTCCCCAAATATTCAGAAGTTTGTCTTTGCACCAAAAATGGAGGAAAATTTACCCCTGGAATTATTTCATCTGCTCTTAAGGAGCTTCCTTAATTAAAATGTCTTCACCAGCCTCTCATTATCCTTTTACAAGTCCTTAATTTATTATTTTTTGTGGATTTTTTAGAAGCTCAGACCTTGTCATCAGGTGGTGATTGCATGACAGCTCTTTACATGGAGTTTGTGCTAAGAAAATGGAAATTAAAAGGTTGATTCTTTCTGTGTTCTGGCTGGCACAGCATTGTGTTGTGCCCAAATCTTCTTCCCTTCCCTGTTCCTCTAAAAGTTTTCTTCTCTGCTGAGTTCTTAATTTAGGGGAAAAGCTAAAAATAAATTGCATTTTTCCGCCAGTATGTCTTCCTGATCTTTGAGACATCCTTGTCTCAAAGATCAGGCACCCTGATCAACAAACTGGAACGTTCTGATGACTGAAAAAAACATTTTTCATCTCTGGGATTTTAACTATTCCATTTTGTTGTTACAATATGGGATAAAATGTCTCCCTTTCCCTGTCATGGCTGGCGCAAAGTTTGGTGTTCCCATTCCACGGCAGAGATCCAAAGCTCCAATGAAAAGACACCTTTTCTGTCCAGTACATTCTTTTTAAAAGTTCTGTATTTTGAAGAAAGAAAGTTCTGTCTTGGTTCTTCATCAAGGAAGAACCATTTCATTTATTTTTTGAATTAATTATTAATTAATTAATTATTAATGTGCATTGCTGCCATGCTGTTCTTCAGCCACAGGACTCTCCCAAATGGAAAGGGTGGACAGAAATCCTGTTCTCCCCAGGATTTTTCAGTCATTGATCCATGTTCAGCCACATCAGCTTCCAATACTTCTGCTTTCCAGGGCGTTTGTTTTTCCTGCTGAATTTTTCACGACTCTCATTTCACCTGGGGATTTTCTATTGAATGCTTTGGGGCCAGGGCTGAGATAAAGAGTTGAGTGTAGGCACCTCATGAGGAACTTTGCAAGTTGTTTTTTGTGTTTGTATGAGGGGAGGTTGCTCTTGTTGATTTATCCCATTTATAAATCGCAAAAATTTTATTGTTTTAAATTTATGACACAGTTTTTTCTATAGATCCTCTCAACATAGGCAAAGGCCACAGATGATTTCTTGAGCAAAAATTTCTCAGTTTTACTTTACCCCCATTTTACAAAACAAAACTCTGAGGTTCTGTCTGGAGAGCTGGAAAGATTTTCAGTCAGGATGGGCATTATTCCTAAGAGAAGGCTTCAAGGGAAACCTGGAAGGGAAGAAAATGTGATTCCTCTTGAATTTTGAACTGCACAGGATGGAAGTTCCCATAAATAATTCCACCCCTGGTTTTTAGGCCCAGCTGTTTCAGGGAGGAGCTCCCTGGGGAATGGGCACAGCCCCGAGGCTGCCAGAGCTCCAGGAGATTTTGGACATCACTCCCAGGGATGCCCAGGGTGGGATTATTGGGGAGTCTGTGCAGTTGGATTTGGATGATCCTTGTGGGTCCCTTCCAACTCAGGATATTCCATAATTCTCTGATTCTCTGGTTTCTTTAATCTGCCCAGCTCACAAGGAACTTGTCATGTAATTAATGAGCTCAAAATCCCTTCTCCGTTCTTCCACCTCAGTCCCACAGGCGGGGAGTGCTCTAAATTAAACATTTTATGGAAAACAAGGACTTGGACTTCTGCCTCCAGTGCCACTGGGGCAGCTACTTAATGTTGTTAAACCAAACAAAAAAAAAACGTTAATTGAATGACAATTTCTAAATTTAATAGATGTGGATCTTCACTTGGAGCAGGCTGGAATTATCTTGAGTCCTAGGGAAAGGTTACCCATTAACTCCTGAGTTCTGATTGGAGAATTCAAATATTGGGATTTCATTAACAAGATTTATAGGAGCATCCAGTGACTGCTGTAATAATGATTGTTTTCATTCCATAATCAGAGAAATATTTTCTATATTTTCTGATTAAAGTCCATTTTCTTCTGCAATTCTAATGTTTGTGAAGCAGGAAACCTGATTTAATGACAAGTTGTGACTGCAATATTAAAACACCAGATCCTCTTTGTTTGTCCTGAATCCTACTGACACAAATTTCATTCATCCTAATTTCAAAGGGCCAAATTCTGGTGGTTTTAAAGAGTCCTCATCAAGTCCAACAAATTTAGAGAGTCAAACGAGCCAAAAGAGGGAAGCTCAGAGACACTTTCCTGACTCCCTGCATGTAGCACATCCCAAAATCCATGGAACCCCTTGAATTCTGCCAGTGGGGTGTTCATGGGGAGAGATCTCCCATAGGAGAGGTCTCCCCTAGGAGAGGGGCTGAGGGAGCTGGGAAGGGGCTGGAGCCCCAGGAGCAGCTGAGGGAGCTGGGAAGGGGCTGAGCCTGGAGCAAAGGAGGCTCAGGGGGGCCCTTGTGGCTCTGCACAGCTCCTGCCAGGAGGGGACAGCCGGGGGGGTCGGGCTCTGCTGCCAGGGAACAGGGACAGGAGGAGAGGGAACGGCCTCAGGCTGGGCCAGGGCAGGCTCAGCTTGGCCAGCAGCAGGAATTTCCCCATGGAAAGGGGGCTCAGGCCTTGGCAGGGGCTGCCCAGGCAGCTTTGGAGTGCCCATCCCTGCAGGTGTCCCCTGGAGGTGGCACTCAGAGCTCTGGGCTGGGGACAAGGTGGCCATGAGTCACCGTGGCGAGTCAGTGTCACTCCAAAACCGATGTGGATGGAAGAGGTCACAGTTTGGCCTCCATGGTCTTGAAACCCTTTTCCAACCTCAATAATTCAGGAATTCTGTGATTATAGATCACAGGACATGTCAAAAACATCTTTATCCCACACAACTTGTGAGTAGACCTGGGTAAACTTTTGACATCAAAAAGATGTGACCGTGTATAAAATCTTCCAAATTTCCCACTGCTTTCATCTTCTCACTCACACAGAAATGGTTTCAAAGTTCTGATGCTTTGGGAAGAAGTTCTAAATTATTTACTCTGGTTTTCCCCTCCTCTCTCTCCTCTTAGGCTCTGTCACCACAGCGAAAGTACTGAGAGTAGTGACAAGTCCAATATCAATAAACATAATAATAATTGATTTCTGGGAGATGAAAAATCTGAAATTAGTGGCAATTTCCCCCCAGAGTGTTGTCTGATTAATTTAATGTTCATCTAAGTCTAAGTCATTCTAATACTTATCTGCTCAGCAAACCTTTGGGATGTGTCTGTGGGCCAAAGATCTGAAGAAAGTGAAGAATTATTGCACAGTCCAGGGGTTTTTTAATTTTTGAAACAAAACAAAGAAAGAAAGGCTTGAGGAGATGCTAAAAGTTGTGCTTGCTGTAATTCTTTTAATTCTGCCATTATTTCTGAAGAAAAAATTTGACAGTGTGGGACAGGAGGAGGAGCAGAAAACATTGTCCCATCTGGTGGCTGCCATGGAAAAGCTGGAATGAAGGAGCATGGGAGGAGTAAGGGGGAAAGATGAGCTTGGGCTGGGATTTATCCAAAGAAACATTGCCAGCATGATCAGGGACTAAAAGCTTGGTGAAAAAGGGAAGATTTGAGACAACTTTAGGATATAATTCAGCAAAAAGGGAAAAAATTGTGTTAATGAAAAAACTTGGCAAAAATGAGAAACTGTGACCAAGCAAAGAATCTCTGGGAAGTTTCTCCATGTCCCAGCAGGAGCAGGAGAAGGAGGAAGATGTGGGCACTAACACAAAACATGGAAAAATTACCTGAGATTGGATGAACAGGGGAACATCTCAACAGTTTTCCAGGGTGTGATGTTCCCTGTTAGACCAACCTGGATTGCACTGTTGCATCTGATGCCTCAGGTTTTGGCTTTTCTATTTTTCAGGTTCTGTGCTGCTTTAGTGTGTGGGTCTGGGCTTCATATCAGGGCATGGGGAGCTCTCTGCACAGAGCAAGGAGACAAAACAATTCCTGCTCCAGCTGGGGACCAAGGACAAATGATCCAAATCTCAGCCCAAGAGCACAAACACCGTGGGCTGGAGAGAGAAAAACAAGCAGGATGGGAGTGCAGCAGCTAAAGCTGGAATTGGACAATGAACTCCAAGGTGCAAATGGAGCAGAACTGATCCCAGTGACAGAGCCCGTGCCCGGGCTGCATTTTGTGCCCATTTTGGTTCATCTTGGGTGCAGCCCTGGCTGGGCTCTTGTGCTGCCCAAGGTGGATCCATGGAGGAAATGCTTTTGATAAATCCCTGCTTGATTCTTTAGCTCTGCCCAGCCTCAGGGCAGCCAGCACAAGGCATCACATCCTGCCCAAAACACGGACAGAGACCTCAGGCACCAGCCCAAGCTTTGCAGACAAAGCCCAAACTCAGATGACAAAAGAAATATCAATACTTTTCCAGGGTGTGATGTTCCCTGTTAAACCAACCTGGATTTCACTGTTGCATCCTGCCCAAAACATGGACAGAGACCCCAGGCACCAGCCCAAGCTTTGCAGACAAAGCCCAAACTCAGATGACAAAGGAAGGACCCTGTGGAATCGCGCACAATTCTGAGACATGGAAGTTTTCCTGCAGCCCATTAACGCTTCAGACTGCCCCAGAATTGTTCATTACTGGGAGAGACAGCATTCCTGTTGTTTAGGCAGTGGCATCCTTCATCAGTCCTTAATCATCCCTAAATTGAGCTCTCCTGAGTGGGCTCCCTCCTCTCGGAAGGGAGGAAGAAACCCTGCACGACAGGAACTGGAGTTAACTGCCTGATTCTTTGCACCCAGTGTGGTTTCAGAGAGGAAATAAAGAGCATTTAGAGTGACTGAATCCCATCAGATCTTCCAGACATCCTCATTAGGCTGTTCTAATTAGGGTTGTGTTGTTTGCTTCATTTTCTCTCGATAGTGTTAGCTGGCAAAGACTGATGCCTTTAGCCCTCTAATAAATTAATTATTAATGGAGGAGTTAATAATTCATGTTAATTGGTACTATGAGCTACTTTCCCCAACAAATGTGAGCAAAGGTCAAAACTTGTTAACAGCAGAGGTGAATTCTATTTTTAAGTTTTCTGTTCCATAATATATCTGGAAAATCAATGTATAGCTTGCAAAATTAACTGGTTTTCCAAAGAACAGCATAGGCTGAGGGCAAAGGTGTGGCCTGTTCACTTGGTTCCATTTAATTGGGAATTTCCACAGATCTTGGCATATCCAGAGACACAGGGAATTTGGGATTGGCCACCATGGATCATCAGGAATTGTGTCTCAGGTGGGCCCCAGCCTGAGCAGGGTGCGATGAACAGAGCAGAGACTGAGAAAATGTCAATTAATGATCACCAGGCTGTTATTTCAATGCCATCTGGGAAGTGCATGAAGGAGCATCCGTGGTGTCTTTCCTGCAAGAGAAGGACCTGTTCCATCACCACTGGGAGGTTCACCTCAGGAGAACATTAAATAATTCCCTATAATCATTCCTTGCTGCTCAGATAAGACAAATTCACCACTCAATCCCTGGATGAGGTGCAGTGCTTTGATCTCTGCCTTCCCAAACACAGCACAGCTCCACGTGGGTGCCTCTCCCAGCCCCTTCATCTGGAATATTGGAGCTGGGATCTGCTTTTCATTTGATGGAGTGTTTGAACAAGGCCATGTGCTGTCACACATGTTCAGCAACCATTTTCCCATGTAGAGAATAAATCTCCAGCCTCTCTTCCCCAACCAACAGGAAATCATGTCCTTAGTTGGGTTTTGTTTGTAAAACAGGCTTTCCAAAGGGCAAAGCAAGGGAAGAGATGTGTGGAGTTTGGGAACAGCTTAAAAGGAACCAGCAAAATATGCTTTTAATAAAAATAATCAGCTTTTTTTAATAGTTGTAACAACCTATTGTAAGTAACTTATGTAACACCAGCCTTTCCCAGTACTCACCAGAACCCAGCAAGTCAATTTTCATCATTTAAACACGAGGGTGAGGTGGGAATTCATCCAACATCCACTGTCATCAGTGGGAGCTCTTCCACGGCCTTCTGTGGGCTCTGGATGCAGCCTCTGCTCAGCAGGACCTTCTCATTCTGGGAAGAAAAAGCAATTTCCCTGGAAAAGCTTTGCTTCAGGACATGGCCAATATATATTTACTCTTTTCTCATTATTTTGGAAAATCCAGCTGATGTTTTATAGGGAGAAGAGAGCCCAGCTCAAGATAAACAAGCAGAGTTTTATAACACTTGGTTCTATTGACGGGAAGTGTTAAAAATTCTGATGGGAAACATCTCATGTCCCGTGCCCAGTTTTTCACTCTGAGTGTGTCCAGTTTCCATAACATAACGGACCTGCAACAAATTATGGGGAGAATTGCAGGGACAATATTTTATCCCTTAAACCAAACCTTATCTATTATTTCATGGAATTTACACTTCTGGCCATTTAAATTTGCCTTATATCAGGAAAGTCCAGCCCCTGGAGGGTAGGAAATCATGGAGTGATTGAATGGTTTGGGTTGGAAAGGATCTTAAAGATCATCTCATCCCATCCCTGCCATGGCAGGGACACCTCCCACTGTCCCAGGCTGCTCCCAGCCCCAGTGTCCAACCTGGCCTTGGGCACTGCCAGGGATCCAGGGGCAGCCCCAGCTGCTCTGGGAATTCCAGCCCAGCTCCTCATTTCCATCACAATTCCTTCCTAATACCCGATATAAACCTTTCTTCTGTCAGTTTGAAGCCATTCCCTGGCTGCTGTCCCTGCAGCCCTTGGCAATTGTCTCTCTCCATGCTTCCTGGGGCTCCTTCAGGCCCTGCAAGGCCACCCTGAGCTCAGCCCAAAGCTTCTCCTCTGCAGGTGAACAATGCCAGCTGTGCCAGCCTTTCCTCCCAGCAGAGCTGCTCCATCCCTCTGCTCATCCTGCTGCCTCCTCTGGGCTCTCTCCAGCAGCTCCACGGCCTCCCTGGGCTGGGATCAGGGGTGGGTTTAAACAGGTGGGGTTTAAACAGGTGGGGTTTAAACAGGTGAGGTCTCACCTGAGGGGGCACAGGGACAGAAATGTCACCCACCTGCAGAAAAATTCCCCCTGGGCCTCCCATCCTTCCCTGATCCCTGCACTGCAGGATCCACTCCCTGATCTGGTGAGTGCAGAGGCTTGTACATCAATTATTTTACCTCACAGCTCCTTGACAGCACTGCAGAGGTGGAAACACCAGAATCTCATTCCAGGAGTGATCCCCAGCTCAAGTTAAGGGGCAGTGGAAGCAGGAAAGGAAAAGGGCAGACAGGAGGTTTGGGCTGGGGGCAATTCCCCATTTCCCTCTCTGCCTCAGGGTCGGTGCTCCCCTGTTCTGCCACTGGGGAAAAAATCCAAAACCAGGCCTGTCTTGGTAAAGAAAAATCAAAAATCTAAACCAAACAGATCTTGAGCAAAACAAAACTCCATGTGACCATGCTGAGTCCTGACTCACACCCATAAAATAAACTCTGTTTCTTCCTCCACACACTGTGTTAAGCAAGGAAGAACTTCAAGTCAGAGGAAGGAAAACTCCAGAGGAAATAATCCTGCAACAGACAACTTGTACCAATCCTGAAATCCTTCCTAGGGATTGTGGGAGGTTCCAAGCTCAGTTTGTGGGCAGGGATGTGAATCACGGGGGCTGTTCATGGTGGGGTAACTCAGGAAGGGTTTGCAGGATCCTCTGTGTCTGCCCTGCTCCATGAGCAGTTCTCCAGGCTGGGAATTGCCATTATTGCCTGGGAAAATGTAGATCAGAGGGGTTTGGTGAGGGGATGAGCCTTTCCTGGCTGTCACTGCCAGGGAAGGGAAGGGACAGAGTAAAACGCAGCAACAGCAGCTCTTGGCATGGGTTGTTGTTAATTTTAATTTTCCTTGGCTTGGAGTACCTGTCTGAAAAGCTGGTGCAGTGCAGGAAGGAAATTTTTCCAGAGATTAAACTATTATTGTTTCCTGTGGGGCTGTCTTCACTGTAAATGAGAAAAAAAAAAAAAAAAGGAAACAAAGCCCAAAGAGCTCTAAGGGCACTTGAAAAGGGATTTGTGTGAATAGCAAAGTTGTTGTGATTCATCCCCCACCTCCTCAAAGCACCAGGATCTGGCCAATTTCCTCAGGAAAGTGCCTGATTAGGCCCACGGATTGCTCCACATCTGAAATGAAGGTGATTAATGGTGAACCCTCCATGATAGGAAGCTCAGAGTCGAGCAGAGCTATTTCCAAGGGCAGGGAAGGAAAAGAAGTCATTTGTGTTTTTGCCAAAACGCTCCGATGTTTAAATGCCTCTTTGTGCTCCTGGCAATTAATGCTGCTGCCTATCAGAGGCTGGGGGATTTTCTGGTTTTACAAGTTGCTCTGAAAAATGGATTCAATGTGCTGCAATGTTTACCTAAGAGGATCTTGTGGAATTAAAATGAAATGTTTCCACAAGAGCAGCGTTTGCTGCTATCCCTGGAACCAAGCACGTCGGAAGCTTTTTATGCCCCTTCCCAAGAAAAGGTTCACCTGGATTTTCCCCAGGAGGCAGTGCCATTATCCTGCGACTTGATGAGTGTTTGGGGAGATAATTACCTGCCCTGACAAAAAAAAAACCTGCGCTGAGCCTTTGAGAATTCAATGGAAGTTCCAAAACATGAGATTTTTTAGGCATCTCCTGTCAGACACTTCTTTAGCCCAATCCTTTCTCACTAATTTTGGTCCTCACGTATTCCTTTCATTTTCAGTGTGGTTTGGCAAAATAAACACCACAGGGCATAAGGCAGATTAGATATCTCTTTTTTTTATTGTTTTTGGTTGGGTTTTTAGTGCTGCACCCAGTCCTCTGTGTAAACAATCAGGGATTTCCACCTGAGGTCGACCCAGGGCTGAATTTGGGGAAAACACCAGAGGTCTTCCACCTTAACATGGGACTGAAAACACCTCTGAAAATCCAGGACACCTGCAAGCAGCACTGTTGGGGTGATCTACACCAGCAGGACCAGCTCTGTGCTGGAAAATAACTCCACAGATCAAAATCCAAAGGAAGGAATTTAAATAAATCCTGGTTCTGGTGTTTAGAGAGATCCCAGGTGAGCAGGCACCACCCCCAGGCCTCTCCTGGTTCTCCTTCCCAGCCTCTGCTGGCAGCACAGAGCTTTTCCTCCCAGCACAGAGTAAACATTTCATGCCAGGAATGGGATGGAGCAAACCCAATCCATCTGGGCGTCGTGCAACACCAGGCAACATCTGCAGATGGGAATTAACTCTGGAATAAAACCTGAGGGATCCTGGCAAACTGGCTTCCCAACTGTGCTTTTCAGAGCTTTCAGAGCTGTTGTAATCCAGTTTTCTCTTCTTTAGGGTTTTATCCCTACCACTCCTTCCTCTTATCACATTTTTCTCCGTAGCTGCTCCCATTTCCACTTCATTGCCATCATTCCAGTCCATGCAAACATTTTCTCTGTTCCTCTTCCCACAGCCCCTTAACCATCATCATCTTTTCACCCCTTTCTCTCTCACACCTTTTCTGTGTCTCAACCCTATCTTATCTCCTCATTTCATCCTCATTCCCACATTTTTTGCTGTTTTCCGGAACTTTTTCTCCTCTCATAGCCACAGTGGGGCAACTTGCACCCTCAGCACCACCAGGGATGATGCACAACTCTGAATTTTCAACCTGCATTATATTTTCAAACATTGCCTTCCTGTGTGCCATCGTTGTGAGCACCAGAATGTTTGTAACACAAGCATTGTTCACTGAAATTATCCAGGAAAATTAGCCCTGGACTGATCAAAATCTGAGTTGCCATCCACAATTAATTGCAGGTAGAAATTCCTATTTGAGGGAACAGTTTTCGATTCAAAAGGAAAAGGATTATTCTACATATTTCTTGTGGTTTTCCCAGTCTGTTGATAAATACTTTTAAGTATTTATTATTTATTAATTTTAAGAGGAAACTGCCTAGAAAAAAAAAAAAAGGAAAACATATATTCCAGGAGAGCTGAGATGATCACCTTCCCAGTGCCAGAGGGCAGGGCTGGATGGGATCTTGGGAATGAGGAATTGTTCCCTGGCAGGGTGGGCAGGGGCTGGGATGGAATTGCCAGAGCAGCTGGGGCTGCCCCTGGATCCCTGGCAGTGCCCAAGGCCAGGTTGGACATTGGGGCTGGGAGCAGCCTGGGACAGGGGAAGGTGTGGGATGAGATGATTTTAGGGGTGGAATGAGATGATTTTTAAGGTCCTCCCAACCCAAACCATTCCATGATCCCATGATTTCAGTCTCTCCAATTATATCAGCACTTGGAATTCACGACCCAGGCTGGAAAGATCACAGAGGGGTTTTGGTTTGGTTTGGTTTGGCCTTTTAAGAATAAAATCAATGCTTTGCTTGGCCCTTCACCTTTTCTCCTGCAAATACAAGGCTGGAAGGTTCCCTGCCCATGGCAGCAGGGCTGGAACTCGATGGTCCTTGGGGTCCTTTCCAACCC
Organism: Irena cyanogastra; assembly: GCA_013397155.1. NCBI lineage: Eukaryota > Metazoa > Chordata > Aves > Passeriformes > Irenidae > Irena > Irena cyanogastra. The sequence goes on along the minus strand of VWZV01003252.1, from coordinate 58,202 downwards.
CAAGCATTCCACAACTCCATGGTTCATGGTGACAGCAGGACTGGCCGTGCACTGGCGACCAGGGGTGGGGTTGATCAAGATCTGGGGGGCACAAAGTGTGAAAGGTCCTTTCCAGGGGATTTGTCACCAGGAAAAGTTGGGCTTCTTGGAGGAAGGTCTCTGTCCCAACAAAATGGTGCCATGTAAATGGCAACACATGTTTGTTCCCAGGAATGTGAAATACCTGAACTTTGAGCAAGGTCTGTGGCCTTTCAACAGTTCCAACACAGCTTTGATTTTCTGGCTTGGACTTCAGGGCTGGGCTCCAGCCTGGAGCAATAAAAATGGGAAAAAAATCAAAATCAGCCTAGCACAGAGACTCTATTTAGAGCTTCCTGGCAGCAGGCAAGGAGCAGGGAGCTGTTTATCCTGACCAAGGATTTCCTCAGGCACTCGTGGAGAACAGGAGGGGGCCATGGTGACACAAAGAGGGACACTCAGCAGTCTGGGATCACCGGGGTGTGACAGGAGCCCGGACACGAGGAGGATCTGGTGGCTTCAAACCATCTGACATCCCACAGCGCTGACAACACCAGCCTGGGAAGAGGGAAAAGGTTGTGGAGTTGTGTTTTGCTGTGGGGAAATGCCATCAGCAGCCACCCACAAGGCAAATACAGCTGAGAGCACGAGGGGCACACGCACACGGCGCGTCCGGCACCGCCGGTTCCGGCTGGAGCACAGGTGGGAAGGTATTTCTCCCACCCACTGATGGTTTTGTTTTTTAGGAGGCAAAAAGAGCTCAGATTTTTTGTGATGACCTAGTGGGAAGAGGTTGGTCCATAAAATATCCAGAATCCAGTCACAGCCTGGCAGTGGGAGTTAACTTTCTTGCTCAGCTGAATCACAATTAATCCCCAAAGAGAATCACAGAATGATCAAGGTGGGGAAAGCCCTTCAGGATCACCCAGTGCCACCCCAGCCCCACCAGCATCACCCAAACCCTGTCCCCAAGGCCACATCCAGACTCCTCTGGGACAATTCCAGTGACTCCAAACCTCCCTGGGCAGCTCAGCCCAAGGCCTGACCACTCTGCCAGGGAAATTTTCTGTCCAACCTGAGCCTGCCCTGGTGCCATTTGAGGCCATTTCCTCTCCTCCTTTCCCTTGGGACACAGCAGCAGAGCCAGAGCCCCCCTCACTGCCCCTCTTTTCAGTGCTGTATAGGGAATTGCTGCTCCTGCCCTCAGGAATAATAAGGTATTTGATTTTTCAGGCAGCTCCAGCACATCCAGTTTAGATCTGACCAGAGAGTCCAACCTGGGCCTTAGCAAATTTTCTAAACATTATCTTGAAGTTGGTTCATTTTCTCTAAAAAAACCCCTGATTTTAAGCCTTGCATGTCTTTCCCTGAGACCTTCCCTACCCACTCACATTCCAGCTCTAAAAACTCTCCCAGGAGAGGATTTCCTTGCACAAGGACTCCAATAATCCTTGAGGCCCAATCCTGCAAACAAAGGGGGTTTTTCCATTGTCTGCTCTGCAGCTTGATTTGGGATAAGGGACCAAAATAGCAGCTGCTATAGGTGAAAATACAAAAATAGCTATATTTAGCCTTTTCAGGATAACCTCCTGACCAATTTCAGCACGTGGAAAAATCCCCACCAGTCAGCACTCACATAATAAATCCCTTCTTTTTTAATATATTATTAGGAATTCTCTAAATGCAGAACAGATGTTGTGACCCTACAGGAGACTGAGGTCTAAAGCAGCTACGAGAGAGCTGCCAGTGGTAACTTACTCTTGTGTAGTCCAAGGAAAAAATGTTATTATTTTGATATTCTGTGAGGAAATCCTCACTAGAGGAACAGAAAGCAGTGGAAAACGTGTGGCATTCAGGAATAACACGAAGTGAAGGGATTCTGAAATCCAGCTCTCTGATTTCCTTGGATTTCATGTTCATGAACATGAATAAAACCAGTTCTAGCTTCCCTAAAACCAGTTCTAAGTACCCCAAAACTAGTTCTAGCTCCCCTAAAACCAGTTCTAGCTTCTCCCCAGAGCTCTCACCTCTCAGCATTGTCACAAAGATTTTGGCTGAAGCTGTCTCAGCATTGTTGAAGAGTCCTATGGAACATCCAGGCCTAGAAGCAGATGAAAAACCTTTTTTTTTTATTTCCCAAAGAGGCACCTGGAAAAAATTAGAAGGAAAATACAAAGAGAGATCATGTCAAATGTAAAGTTTGCCATGCTTGCTCTTCTTGATCACCTGATTAAATTTCATGGTCAACAGACCCTGGGAGATGTTGCAGGAAAGAAGATTTCGTTCAGATCTCATTTTTCAGACACTTGCCTGATATTTGCCACCTGTTTCATCAACATGAGGCTGGAAAATAATGAAATCTGCCAAAGCCCCTCGTGGGCAAGAGAAGAGGAGTAGAAAAAGATGTAATTTGCTGTTTCACCCCTGCTCAGGGGAAGCCAGGGGTTGTTTTGGCACTGAGCAGATGAAGTTTGGCACTGAGCCATGTCAGGGACCTGGATGTGGTTCATTTGCATATCCAAAAAATTTTTCCCAGAATCAAAAAGGTTGGGAAAGCCCTTCAGGATCATCCTGTCCCATCATCACCCCTAAATTATATCCCAAGAGCCACATCCAGACACCTCTTGAACACTTCCAGAGTGACTCCACCACAACCCTGGGCAATTTATTCCAATGCCTGACCACTCCTTCAGTTATTTTTTATTTTAATTTATTTATCTGATCTGTGTTGTTGCAGAGAGTTCATTAATCCTTACTCAAATTAATGGGGGAGAAACAGCCCAACATTCACCTGTTGTTTTCCATGCTGAGGAATGCTGGACACATTTCAGGAACACCTCCCTAAATTGCAGCAGGACTCTGGATTTGGGAAGCAGATGGTCTCCAGCTCAGGCTGCACTTGGTGCCTGCTCTGCTCTCCAGTCCCTCTTTGCCAATTCCATACACAACCAATTTCTCCTGTATTTCCAAATTTTCTGGTTTTTCCGCTCATGCCCTGCATTTCAATCTGCAGAACTGAACACTGGTCACTCGTGGAGTATCCAGTGGCAATTCCCAGTTTTCCTGCTCCAGCTGGAATACCCAGCACTTCCCTTTTTCCTTCTTTCCTCAATCCAAATCCCCCTCTTGGACCTGTGGTCTGGGCTCACCTGGTTATGCCTGTGGAGGTTGGAATTTCTGCCACTTCTCTGCCCTTTTCTCCTTCATGGGGAGTGAGTGAAGGCTTGGATCTCATGGAACTGTTGTGGACTGATCGGTAAAAGAGCACAAAATTTAATATTATTTGAATTAGTAGATATTATCAACATATTAATATATTATTCATTTATTAGTGGCAGATTAATTACCATTTCTCCATAAAAAATAGGGGATCAGGGGTGTAGATGGAGTCTTTCATGGTAGGTAGTGTCTATTTCAAATCACCATTCTATCTCAATCAATTTCAATTAATTTCATTCCATTCCAATCAATTTCATTTAATTTCAATCAATTTCAATTAATTTCATTCACTCCAATCAATTTCAATCCATTTCAATCCAATTCCGATCAATTTCAACTCATTTCCTTCCATTTCAAATCAGGGAATTCATTTCAAATCCCCATCAGAACTCACAGAAGGGAAGGGAGCAACCAACTTCCCACCAAGGCCCCACTATTCCAGGACTTTTTTTCCCAGATTTTCTGTCCCTCGCAGGAAGGAAAGCAGAGCCCAGTTTTAAATCAAACTGCTGCTCCTTTGTAACAGCTCCTGTTAAAATCCATTAAAATCTTCAGTTTCCAGTTTGAATCCTCATTCTTGTGCCAACAGAATGGAAGGAAAATTGTGTTGGATCTCACATTAATTGTAGCTACTCCTCTTGGAAAAATTCCTTTGTAAAAGTAGTGGGAGAGATAAATCTTAATGACAGGAGAAATTATGTGGATAAATCACGAGGCGGGAGATGTAAACTGGTGGTTCTTACTGGTGTTACTGGGAGCTGGGGGATGTCCTGCAGATATTTAAGACCAGAGCCACAGGAAAACTCAGTTTCAGGGACACTTCCCCATTTTCTTATTGCCTGATTTTCTCTTTTCCCAGAAGTCTNTTTTCTCTCTTCCCAGAAATCTCCTCCTGGCTTTCACATCTCCATTTCCAATGGGAATTCATGGCTCTGCCTCTTGCTCCGAGTTGTAAACCTGTAGTATTTGAGCAGGGGATGCTCAAATGAGGCCTCAAGGGCCAGCTCCTGTGCACACCATTAAAATCTTCATTTTCCAGTTTGAATCCTCATTCTTGTGCCTACAGAACAGAAGGAAAAACAGATTGGACCCCAATTGTATCTTTTCCTCTTGGATAAATTCCTTTGTAAAAGTAGTGGGAGAGAGAAATCTTAGTGAGAGGAGAAGAGATGTGGATAAATCACGAGGTGGGAGATGTAAACTGGTGGCTCTTACTGGTGTTACTGGGAGCTGGGGGATGTCCTACAGATATTTAAGACCAGAGCCACAGGAAAACTCAGTTTCAGGGACACTTCCCCATTTTCCTATTGCCTGATTTTTTCTCCGACGCAGAATCCATCGATCCCCTCCCAATTATCCCCGTGCCACATTTCATCCCTGACTTCGTTTCCCGAGAGTGATTGCTCCTCGCCGAACACCCAGAGCCAGATTCCAAAACCCAGCTGATTCCATTAAAGCCCCGTGATTGGATTTCCCCTGACATTTGCTGTTCATATCTGCTGAGAAGCATTTGGACCCCCATCTTTTCGGAGTTCATGTGGAGTTTAACAACATGAATTCCTTATCAGAGGGGAAAAAAAAACCTCTGTTTGTCGGGGAGAGCCAAGGAGGAGATGAATTAACAGCTATCAAATTCCAGAGGGAAAACAATTTCTGCTGCCAGCTGTCACAATTCCATCCCAGCCAGGAATTTCTCTTTTCTCCCAGGCTCCTGATCCTCGTTTCCTCAGCAAAATCAAGAGCCCAGCTCCCATTTCTCTCCCTACAGTAGTCAAAATTATATTTTCCTTTATTCCCATGGAAATGGAGCTGGAATCTTCACTGGAGATATCCCAGCCCTCTTCTGAGCAACAATGTTTAGATTAAGATGGATAAAGATAAAGTGCTCTGGTGTGAAATGTTATTTTCTCGTCTGCTTTGTAATTTCTTCTTCCAATAAAAAGCCAGGATTTTCCAGGAAAAATGGAAAAAATAAAAAAGCAAACAGCTGATTTCCATTTCCATTAAAGACTTTTCATTAAAAAAAATTGTTTCATCAGAACAAAAGTTTTCCATTAAAAAAAAAAAAAAGAGCTGAATGGAAAAAATCGTTTGTGAGTCCAAATATTTTCCCATTTTAAATAAGTGGGTTTTGACTTATTCTTCTGGGAATACCCAGCACAGATTTAACTGTACCATTGCCTCCTCAGAATATCCCAGATTTTTCCAAGATATCATTAACCTTGTAAGTAATTCCATTATTTTTTTTGGACCAAATGATTTATTTCTCTTCTTTCCCCCTACCCATTCCCAATTCATTAATTACTCTGAATTTTCAATCTTCTTCTCCAAAGCAATATTTGTTTCCAAAGTTAGGGAATCAAATCTTATAAAAATTCGGTAAATATGAAAAATCACAGTATTTACCAAGCAGCACTACCTATAAATAGATAAATGGGTAAATAAATATTTAAGCTATTTTAATCTGTAATTCCAATGAAAAATAACCATGGATCTTTGATCCCACTACAAGATAATTCAAAGAAATGCTGATTTTTTTTCTAGCAAAAACTGCTGGAAATTTCTGGACTTTGGTAATTATCTGTCAGACTCCGTAATATAAGACATTGTAAATATTTTAAAATATAATATAAATATTTATGTTATTTTATTTATTTCTATTCATATAAGCATAATAAAAATACTAAAAATTAAAAGATTGCCTTAAAGAAATTATAAATGAGAAAAAATGCTGAAATCTAATTTTAGTTTTAATTAAATTTATTTAATTTTAGTTTTTTCCTATGTCAATACTCCAAATTTTCATCTTGCCTGGAGATAAAACTCAACCACCCTGAAGAATGAAACAAAACTGCTTTTTCCTGCAAATGTTCCACATGTAAACCACTATTTTTACAACAAATCATTCTTTCAGCCTCATCCTATAAATTTTACATTAAAGAAGAAAAGAATTCAAAAATGCAAAAGAATTTTTTTTGGCGTACAAGTGATGGGGGTACCCAGAAAAGTCTTATTTCGATTATTCAAAGAAATGAGGAGAATCCTCAAGGCAATATCACAGGAGTAGTTGGATATTTTGCTTAAAAATCTACTCATAAATACCTTTTCTTATCCCAATAAATGTTAGATGGGCTAAACTGAGTGGTTAGAAAATAAAATCTTATAAAAATTTGGTAAATATTAAAAATATTTTTTTTTATTTATTCCTGTTCTAATAAATTTTAGTCCATGGACTTTCCTATGCTTGCTGAAAAAAATGGGTTTAAATCTAAAAATAGGAGCTGAAAATGCCTATAAAAAGAGGGAAGAACAATAATTCTGCCTGTGTTTTAACGTTTTTAAACATTGCTTGTTATCTGCTGCAAAAATAATCCCAAAATCTGTTTTCACAAATCATTTTTTGAGATGGCAATTTCATGTTCTCAATCCCAACTGGCCACCAAATTAATTTCTAGTGTTCAAACCAAGGCAGTCAAAAAATATTTTCCCAAAGAAACGTTTTTTCATGGCTTCAGCTGGACTGGCATGAGAACTTGGCTTTGCCTGATAAATATAAATATAAATATAAATATAAATATAAATATAAATATAAATATAAATATAAATATAAATATAAATATAGATATAAATACAAATATAAATACAATTATAAATATATTACAAATAGTATTTTATAAATGTAAATAATATACATAAAATGTAAACAAGTATAAATATATAAATATATATCGTAAAATGTAAATAAATATCAGTATGAATTTAGAAATAAATATATTTCAGTGCAGTTTTGTGCTCTCATTTCCAGTGTGGAATCTTCATTAAATCACAAAAACCATTCAGGAAAATCAATAAAATTCTGTAAAATAAACTCAAAGAAAGGCACATTAAAACTGGTTTTTTCCATTGATTTTTAAGCCATGCTGAACCATCCTGTACTATTGAAAATAAGAAGAAATTATTAAATAATTGCCATGTTTTTTAGCTCAGATTTCTCATTTATACCTGGATTGTCAGCATCTGAGTGCAGAATGTCCCCAAAATTATTTTAAGCCCTGGTTTGGTCCAACTGCAGCACAGAGAGATCCCTGTCCATATGGAATATAAAAAATCACCTTGAAAAGGTTTAGTCCATGAAAATGAGTCCATATAAAATGCAATCAATGAGCTTTTGAGACTTTTATCAAAATTTTAATTATGATCATTCCTATAAATGGGAAATTCAAAGAAAAGGAAATCCAGGCTGGATGGGGTTTGGAGCAACCTGGGGTGGTGGAAATTTCCCTGCCCAGGGCAGAGGGTGGAACAATTTGAATTTAAAGGTCCCTCCCACCCCTACCATTCCATGATTCCATGGATTTAAGTGGAATAATTAGACCAGGAATCCATGGGATTCACCCTGTGTCCATCCCAGGAACCTCCTTCCAGCAGTGGCCAGCAGCAGGAAGTTAAAAAACAAGGAAAAAACCAAATAAAACAAAAGATACGGAGCTGGGTGAGCCCTCCCACTCAAGCACAGTTTAGGAAGCCCATGAATTAAACAGAATTTTTGTGTATCACGACTTTAAAAAAATCCCAGATTTTATTTTTTTAATAATACAAATTATTTTATTAATGAAAATTATTATTTTCATTAATAACGGTGAAGGATATTTCAGTAAGTCTCATGCTCAGTTGGAACAGTCAATTTTATTGAGTTTCTTAGTGTTTTTTACAGAATTGTGTCTGATTTCATCAAGGAAATCTCTCTGTTTATGATTTAATGAAGAGGCAAATTTACCACATTCAGTAGGAGTGTGTAAAACTGCATTGCAATATATTTATTTCATTTCTTTTTAAAAAATCCAGTTATTCTGTCAGCGCAGCTTTAGGGATGAAGGTGCCAATAAGCACGGGAAGTGTTAAATCCAGACATCTAAAACCAGCAAAAGACAGAGGTTAACAAAATGCTCAGGAATTAATGTGACAGAAAAATATGGAGAGTTCCAAGGACAGCAATAAACCCAAATTGCTGGGAGCTGGAGGCTTCCCACAGTGAAAAATGAAAGGGAAGTTAAAAAATTATGGGGGCGTGATTAGAAAAAAAGGAAATTGCCTGGTGGAAATCAGCCTGGAAAGGCCAGGGATTTACAACACTGAGGATCAATCAGGCAATAAGAAAATGGGGAAGTGTCCCTGAAATTGAGTTTTCCTGTGGCTCTGGTCTTAAATATCTGCAGGACATCCCCCAGCTCCCAGTAACACCAGTAAGAGCCACCAGTTTACATCTCCCGCCTCGTGATTTATCCACATCTTTTCTCCTGTTACTAAGATTGATCTCTCCCACTCCTTTTTAGAAGGAATTTATCCAAGAGGAGAAGCCACAACTGGGATCCAATCTGGTTTGGGGTTTTTTTTGCCATTCTGTAGGCACAGGAATGAGGATTCAAACTGGAAAATGAAGATTTTAACGGGGTGCACAGGAGCTGGCCCTTGAGGCCTCATCTGAGCATCCCCTGCTCAAATACTACAGGTTTACAACTCGGAGCAAGAGGCAGAGCCATGCATTCCCATTGAAATGGAGATGTGAAAGCCAGGATGAGATTTCTGGGAAGAGAGAAAACGCAGAGAAGGTGAAGTCACTTGTCACAATATTACAAGCAATGAAGGGCGAGCTCTGTGTAACAAACAAATGAATATTTGATTGTAGACAGCTCACAACACTGCTCAAAAATTGGATTAAACTCAGAGATGCCAAGAAAATACAACCACTTTGCATCTAAAACCAGCTTTCTCCTTTAGCCCAGAGTCTGTTTGATGGTTACCTAAATAAACCAGCAAGGCAATTCTGGCGTGGCTTTGCTTAAATGTGGTTATATAAAGTCATACAAAAATAAGTTCTGGCTTTGCTGCAAATGTGCATAATGGAAAGACAAACATTATTTAAAAGCCCATCGTTTTTTGAGATTAAAATAATCCAGATGAAAGGGAAAAAAAAAAAAAAAAGAAAAGAAAAAACTCTTCTGTAACTTTCCCAGTTGCCATTTATCATAGTTTTGCAAAAAGAAGCCCCGGTAATTTCATTTTTCTTGACTTCTATTAAAAAGATCAATACTTATGATTCCAAAGAGTCTCGGCTCATGAAAAGATGGAGCTGCTCTGTAATCATAGCTGAAAGTATTGGTTGTCATTAGCAGGAAGATTGATCTGTAAAGACAGAGTGAAAGTACTTAAAAATTTCCATTGGGCTCCTGCAGAACAACAGTGCCCAGCAACCTTTCACCTGGCAGATAATTAAATCCAGATAACGAATTACCATATTAGGAGGAAGAATTGCACTGGGGATATTCAATAGATGCCCACTTTAGGGAAGGAGTTCCAGATCTCTGAATAATGATTTTGTTTTGTGCATAAAGCCTAACGAGCTCCGACAGGAAAATGTCGTTTTTCAGCCTGCATTTCAATCTGACTTGTCAGGGAAGATATTAATGAGTCACCTGAGCTCCAGGAACTGCTGATGGCCTTGGAGCAGGAACATTCCAGGGCCTTGCACCATCTGGGCTCTCAGAAGAGCATCAGGTGGGCTTTGCAAGGCAGTGGCTTTGCTGGGAGTCACAGAGGAATTCTGTGCTGAATTCTGCTGAAACTGGTTTGGATGGGGAGGAAAATCCCCCCCTGTGCCCTCCCAAGTGAGAGCCCACCTGCAGAGCTGCCCCAGCCCTGGCCCAGCCCAGGGAGGCCGTGGAGCTGCTGGAGAGAGCCCAGAGGAGGCAGCAGGATGAGCAGAGGGATGGAGCAGCTCTGCTGGGAGGAAAGGCTGGCACAGCTGCCATTGTTCACCTGCAGAGGAGAAGCTTTGGGCTGAGCTCAGGGTGGCCTTGCAGGGCCTGAAGGAGCCCCAGGAAGCATGGAGAGAGACAATTGCCAAGGGCTGCAGGGCCAGCAGCCAGGGAATGGCTCCCAGTGCCAGAGGGCAGGGCTGGGTGGGATCTTGGGAATCAGGAATTGTTCCCTGGCAGGGTGGGCAGGGGCTGGGATGGAATTGCCAGAGCAGCTGGGGCTGCCCCTGGATCCCTGATGGGGTCACTCTTTGAGCCAGGTCTCCCGAGCTCTCAGGGGACCCATCACACCTGAGACAGCCCAGCTACCCCCAAATGGCATAAAATCAGCAGGATGGCTTCTGAGGCAGTGTTGGAAACAGAAAAATGTTTAATAAAAGGTAAAATAACAAAACTCTCACAGAGAAAACCCAAGCCAGGGGCAAGAGGTTCTTGCTCCTGCTGAAACACTCCACAAATGCAAAAATTTCCCTTGTTCTCGCCTTTTTCTAGTGGATTGTTTAGGCAGGACTTCTTGGTCTCGGTTTAACCGGCCAGCCCCAGGTCTGAGGTGAAGTCCCAAAGGTCCCATGAGGTGTCTTTGTAACAAATTGGGAGAGAAACTTCTGGGCTTTTTACCTTTTTGAGCAGACAGAGAACAACCTGGTCACTCTGTGAACAGGGGCACACTCCTACAGATCCCTGGCAGTGCCCAAGGCCAGGTTGGACACTGGGGCTGGGAGCAGCCTGGGACAGTGGGAGGTGTCCCTGCCATGGCAGGGGTGGCACTGGATGGGCTGTGAGGTCCCTTCCAACCCAAACCTCTCTGGAATTCTGTGATTCCATGGTATTTCCCTGCAGCCTGCAGCCACTCCTGGCACACAGGAGGAGCACTCTGCACCCCTCGTCCTTCCCAACCCACGAGTGATCTTGGACAGCAACGCAAGGAGAAGAGTTCCAGGAATACTGGGGAGAAGGGAAAGTCAATCAATTATTTTCAAATAGACCTCTTAAACTGAAAACAAGCACAAATACGGAAAATTTCAAGATTTTTTGATACTTGCCTTCCATCAAAACATCCCTTGAAACAGTCAAGGATCAACAACTGTAGAGCATGAGCAGCTCTCCCTGGTCAGGGTTTTAGAGATGAGGGAGAAAATGGAGAAGACAAGAGGAAAATCTGGCATTTCCAAGAGGTGGAATGTCAATGGGAAAGGCAAACAGCTGGAGGAAATAAAATAATAAAATAAAAGAATAAAATAAAAGAATTCTGGAAAGGGAAAGAGAAAGGAAGCGACAAAGTCTTGGAACTGCCATAATTTGGGATGCAAATTGGTCAGTGAAGAGCAGGAGTTTGTGTTTCACTTTGTAGGGTCTAGGGCAGAAATTCTGGGAAGAGAGAGAATATGATAACAGGGAATATAAAACAGGAAAAAAAAATCTACATTTAACAATGGAGAAGAGCACAGGTGTTGGACACCTGAAATCTCTTTGTGAACCAAGAGCCCAGGTGGAAAAAATACACATCCAGGAATGCCACAATTCCCTGGAACCAGGCAACCCAAAAAGTCTGGTTTTTAAAGCTTTCTGTGCCTGGTCCGTGAAAGAAATAAACCCAGAAAATTGAATGTAATTTGGAGTATCCTGTGAAGGATAATCCCAAGGGTTTTTATGAAAAACTATTTTTTTCCTCTTCTGAATAAAACCATGAAGAAGAGAATGTGTTTTTATGGAAATACTGTAAGGTAAGAATGCTCATTTCCATGGAATTTCCTTTAGGAATGCCAGAGGGAAGGTGTTTCCTTGTGTAATTCCACTGCAGAAAAATGGATGTGGAGAGGCATTATTATTCCTTCCAAACCCAGAGTTGCATTTCCCTCTTAAAATGTGGGTAAAATTAGATTTTGTGGGATTATTGTGCTCCTACCAAAAATCCATCTCAAATCCATCTGACAGGAGATTCAGCCAGCACTTCCTGACCTTCCATTATCTCTGTGAATCCCATCACAGCCAGCATGGAAAAAAAACCACAATTTGGGTTCAAAAATTAGTTCCCAGCAGAAAAACACCCCTCCTGCCATTCCAAAGTGGAATAAAAGAAGGAGAACATGGAATGCAAGGTTGAGAAATTTGGCTGAAATTCAGCTTCCATGCGGCCCTGCCTGTGCTGCTGTTGGATTTCAGGACAGTTTTATTCCATGTTTTTCATTGGGTGGTTCCTGATGGAATATTTTGAGGCTGGAATCAGAAGGATGGATCTCGTCTGGTGATGAAATGTTCACTTCTGCAGAGCTGCTTCAATGGATAATTGTGTTTATGGTGTGGGGAGTGTGAGATTAATGAGCCCTTAAATTATTCATTTCCCAGCTCTTGAGTGCTTGTGTTTTGTAAATTATGTGATGGAGTCTTAACTGGCTTTCAAAAAAAAAAAAATAAGGGAGTTTTGGCATCTCTCAGGGGCTTAAATTGTGTCCTAAAATCCTTTATGCAAATAATACTTCCCAAATAATTCCTTTTCAATCACCCATAGCACAGGAAGCACAAAGAGTTCCTTTGGAACATTCTTATCCTATAGGATCATGGAATGGTTGAGTTGGAAGGGATCTTAAATCCCATCCAGTGCCACCCTTGCCATGGCAAGGACACCTTCCACTGTCCCAGTGTCCAACCTGGCCTTGGGCACTGCCAGGGATCCAGGGGCAGCCCCAGCTGCTCTGGCAATTCCATCCCAGCCCCTCCACCCTCCCAAGGAAGGATTTTTTCCATCCAGCACTGACCTGCCTGGAGCTTTCCGTACTCTTCCAGGGAAACTGGGCCCAAGACCAAGGAGGGAAATCAGGGATCTCCCACCAAACTCTGGATCTGCCTCCTCAGCTTCTTCTTGCTCTCCATCTGAAGGGTAACAGACAACCAGGGCTGACATTTTCCTGTGGGTTCTCTGCTTCCTTTTCCTACCCCTGTCGAGGTCAGGACTGAAGGCTCTCCAGAGGACAGTTCCCATTCAGACTCAGGTGTTTGTTATTTCTCATCAATGTCACAGTCTCACAAACCCTGAGTTCTGCAGCACTTAACTAGCAAGGCACAAAATGGCCCCAACTACCTCTTGTTACAGGGTCTTTTAAGGCTAAACTGTCCAATTCAGAAATGACACCTCAATTATTTGCACTTTTAACCCAATAACCAACCCCCCGTGCCCGCAATGGGGACTTTTTTATCCAGTTCCACAAACCCACTCAAACCCATGGAGAAGAAGGTGAAGAAGAAGGAGCAGACACACCCTAAAACCTCCATCTTGCTTTATAGATATTACTGCATTCTAAACCCTTAAACTCTGAGTTTCCCACCCTGTGATATCACACACTTCTATTCAAACTCCACATCCACAATCCCAGTTCCGTCATTCCATTTTGGAAGCCTCTCCACGGCCTCAGGTCAATGCAGTGTTCTCCTGGGGGTCAGTGCCTGGCAGCACAGAAAGTCTGAAATTCTCAGCAGCCAGGGCTCCAACATTTTCCCTTCAAAAACATCCCTTGGTCCCCAAGGTCAAGGGACACTTTTTATTGGGAATGGTCTGTTCCACCTCCCTAAGCTACAAAGATCCCACCAGGCTCTGATGGATGGGATCATTCCCAGCTTTGCCCATTTAGGAATCGCCAGGTTTGATCCCAAAGTATCCAATAGCGTCCAAATCCCACTTTTCTACAACTTCTAGTTTCTTTCCCAAGCAAAGTAAACATTCATGGATGGTTTTAAACCAAAGCACCAAGAATTTGCTTTTTGCTTATTCGTCTGAGAGGGTCAAACTTGTCCTGTGCCACCAATGGCTTGGAATTATGGCTGTTCTGGATAATCCCTTTGTCCCTTAATTTGGATGGAGATGAGCATTCCACAGGCAAAATCCAGGCAATTGCTGAAGAGAAAATTGCACTGAAAACATTTTTCTTTTCCTAAAGAGAGCTCATGGAGGCACATTTATTTAATAAAATGGAAAATCAATATAATTTTAATTTTAAGAAGTCAGAGCCAATGCCAAGCTGTCCTTTAAGGAAGCTTGATAAGAATTCATGATCCTTTTTTTTTATCCCCTTTGGTAAGAAAAATAAAATTTAAACCAGCATTGATTTAATGATCCTCCTCCAACTTTGTTTAGAGCTTGGAAGTTTTGTTCATCACTTTTCCTTCAGCATCTTTGTTTTACTTGTGGAAAACCTGCTGGATCATCATGAATTTACTGAAGAGCTGGAACACGCATGGAACTCTTCCCTCCTTGGAAATTTGGGGATTAAATCCTCGTGGCAGTGGCTGGTGATAAAAATAGTGGATACGTTTACATGGCTTGGTGCAGAAGATCAAACGCTGGGATTTCAGGGGTCTTGTGGGGCACGTGAAGAGAGGGTGCCAAGGAATTTTGGCCTTTGGAATGGAAATGCTCTTAAATCTCTGGGATTTCAGCCTGGAGAGAGTCTTGGCCCTCATGGGTCAGAGGGAACCAGTCTCTGAGTCACAAATGATTTCCCAAAAAACCTCCCAAACTGCTTTTGAGACATTCCCATTTTAACAGCCTCAAGGAAAGCCACAGCTGACCCTCATCCATATTTTTTTAACAGTATTAAAATCAACCAAGCAGATTTTTCATTGTTTCTGGTATTGAACCACACAGTGGAAATCATCCTACCCAATAAAATCCACATTAGTCCTGGACATGGGATCAGATCAAAGAACTCACAGTGACCTTAAAGGCCACAGCCAGACACTCAGATTCCAGAATCAGACTTTAAGAAACATATTTGGTTGTGATAATAAATGAAATCCATGAAGGATTCATGAAAAATCCATGAAATTTTCAGCCTGCAGAGGAGAAGCTTTGGGCTGAGCTCAGGGTGGCCTTGCAGGGCCTGAAGGAGCCCCAGGAAGCATGGAGAGAGACAATTGCCAAGGGCTGCAGGGCCAGCAGCCAGGGAATGGCTCCCAGTGCCAGAGGGCAGGGCTGGATGGGATCTTGGGAATGAGGAATTGTTCCCTGGCAGGGTGGGCAGGGGCTGGGATGGAATTGCCAGAGCAGCCGGGGCTGCCCCTGGATCCCTGGCAGTGCCCAAGGCCAGGCTGGACACTGGGGCTGGGAGCAGCCTGGGACAGTGGGAGGGGTCCCTGCCATGGCACTGGATGGGATAGAATGTGATTTAAGGTCCTTCCCAACCCAAACCACTCCATGATTCCATGAAAGCTCTGCACTTGGTAAAATCCCACATTATTCCTACCCAAATCCAGTATTTTTAAAAATAAACAAACAGGCAGACCAGTGTGCATTGACTGAAAAATAGATTTCTGTGTTGAAAGCACAAATCCAGCCCAAATCTGTCCCTGGTGTGTGTTTGTGTGGCTCAGCCACGAGGTCACTTCTGCAGCACTCTGAGGACACAGCCAGCTCTGGGAATTGTTCCTTTGCCTCTGCTCCATCAGGATGCAGAGTTTGGAAGTTGGGGAAGGGCTCTCCCAGGCTTTGCTGCCTTTCAAGTGGTGCCAAGGTCAGGCTGCCACTGCTACAGTGGCTGGAGCGACCTGAGGATGTCCCAGAGCATTCCCAGGACTTGGAGCAGACTGGTCCCAAGTCCAGAGACCAAAGAAACCACAAAATCCACAATCCCAAAATTAATTACTTTACATGTGTGGGGGTTTGGTTATTTAAGGGACTTAAAAACGTGACAATTATTATAATAATAATTATATTTAAATAATAATTTTCTTTCTCCTGTATTGATGAAGGAAGAGGAATAATATAATTTATTTTTTTTTCCTTTTGATTGTTAATTAAGGAGTTCCTGATTGCTGATAAACTCCCCCTCAAAAGGGAAGTTTGACTCTTGTCCACGAGCCTGTGTGTTAATTATGAAATATTACTTTCTGGGCTCAATATTTTTTCAGAGGGGATGGAAATGTGTGAGAGGGAAAATCTTTTAAAAGTTTTGTTAAAATTAGACCCAGGACTGATTTTTTAGTCCACCTGACACGCAAGGAATAATCTTCACTCCTTACTCCTTCCACGGGATTGTTCATCCACACAAAGGTAATCTTGTAATTAATAAATCCAAAATAAAATATCCCAGTGCTTCCCAAAGCCACATCCTTCCAGAAGTCTTCCTGAGAGAAAAATTCCTGCCTGTAGTAATTTTCCTATATTAAAAGCATTTCCTTTGTCCATGGAACTTCCAGGAATGCTGCTCTGGGGCAATCCTTGGGAAGTGCAGCTGGGCCTGGCTGCAGAATGAGCACAGCCACGTGTGCTGGGCTCTAGGACGGCTCCTGGGCTTAAATATCAATTGACTTTGAAATTTGTGGAAGCAGGCAGATTTTTGCAGCCCTTAATGTGATAGAATGGCAGGGATTTGAGAGCTGTCAGCCCTTTTGGTGCAATTGAATCCAGGCTGGTTCAAAGGAGCAATAGGAAATCCATGGCAGCAGTTTCCAGCTGTCAGCTCCAATTTGCCAGGACAGCCCCTGATGCTGCCAGGCTGAGCAGCAACGAAAGGGAAATTTGAATTCCTGGGCTCTCCTCTGCAAAAATGCTGGGAGAGACACCCGGAGCTCCAGCAGAAAAATTCTGTGGCCCCTGGAAGGATGGAAGAGAGCAGAGCTGTCAGTGAAAAGGATTTTATGGGAATTGGTGTTTGGGGCTCCATGTCCTCACTGAAAAAGGGGTGTAAGAACAGGAGAGGCCTCTGGAAAACCACTTTATAAAATCCCAAAATTATTTGGGTTGGAAGAGATCATAAAGCTCATGCCACCCCTGCCATGGCAGGGACACCTCCCACTGTCCCAGGCTGCTCCCAGCCCCAATGTCCAACCTGGCCTTGGGCACTGCCAGGGATCCAGGGGCAGCCCCAGCTGCTCTGGCAATTCCATCCCAGCCCCTGCCCACCCTGCCAGGGAACAATTCCTAATTGCCAAGATCCCATCCAGCCCTGCCCTCTGGCACTGGGAGCCATTCCCTGGCTGCTGTCCCTCTGTCCCTTGTCCCCAGTCCCTCTCCAGCTCTCCTGGAGCCCCTTCAGGCCCTGGCAGGGGCTCTGAGCTCTCCCTGGAGCTTCTCCTCTCCAGGTGAGCACCCCCAGGTGTCCCAGCTGGGCTCAGAGCAGAGAAGTTTCAACTTTCATGTCAACTCTGTGGCCTCTCCTGGAGTTTTTCCAACAGGTCCATGTTTTTCTTGTGTCCTCCTTTGCCCCAGCACCATTCTCAAGTGGCAGTGACAATGACCTTGCCCCCTGTCCCATTTTCACCCTGTTCCATCTCTTTCCCTTTAGATCAAGAGGAGTTTTTAAATTTGTACATCCAACCATCAGACAGGTCCCTAACAATACTGGGAATTGCTCAGGCTCTAAACTCTGCTCCAGGGGCCAGGCACTGTTCCTAACAAGCTCCCTTCCCTCCTCGCAGCTGAAGGATTGAATTCCCTGCAGCACTACAGGAATTATTTTTCCATAAGCACGGAGCAGAGTGCCCATCATTCATTCTCCTGGCTTGAGGGGCACTGTAATGCCAGGCTGCTTTTTCTCCATTAGTCCCAGCCTGCCATAGTCAACTTTAAAGCCAGGCTTTGGCACACCTTATAAATAACAATACATTTATGCAATTGAATGCCTGAGCAGTAATTCAATCAAGGCAGTTCTGCTGCTGGTCATAAACTACTTAAGCTGTTTGAGTCTCAGCTTAAGACATCAACAGAGGGCCTTGATTGAATTGCAGCCTCAGATTTACCTTCTATTATTCAAGGCTACCTCTCTGTGTGGTGAAACATTGATATGATGAGTAAATCTTGAACTGCTACCAAAATAAACTGGGTTGCTTGCTGGGAATATTCTGCTGCTGATGTTGAGGGAAGTTTTGCCTCAGGTTTTGACCAGGGCAAGGCTACAGCCCTGGAGGAGCAGAGTAGTTTGCAGAGTTCCTGTGATACAGCAGTTATAAAGGCTGAATCACAGAATCCCAGAATTCACAGAATCCCAGAATCCCTGGGTTGGAAGAGACCTTCAAGACCATCGAGTCCAGCCCAGCCCCAACACCTCAGCTAAACCCTGGCACCCAGTGCCACATCCAGGCTTTGTTAAACACACCCAGGGATGGTGACTGCAGCACCTCCCCGGGCAGCCATTCCAGAGCTTTATCCCCCTTGCTGGAAAAAACTTTTTCCTGCTGTCCAACCTGGATTTCCCTTGGTGCAGCTCGAGGCTGTGTGCTCTGCTTCTGTCAGAGCTGCCTGGAGAAAGAGCCCAAGGCCAGCTGGGCACAGGCACCTTTCAGGAGCTGTGCAGAGTGCTGAGCTCAGCCCTGAGTCTCCTTTTCTCCAGGCTGAGCAGCCCCAGCTCCCTCAGGGCTTCCTCCCAGGGTTTGTGTTCCCAGCCCCTCTCCAGCCTCCTTGTCCCCTCTGCTTTGTCCTTCCCAAGCTGAGGGGCCAGGGCTGGGCACAGCACTCGAGGTGTGACCTCAGCAGGGCCAGTGCAGGGGCACAGTGACCTCCCTGCTCCTGCTGGCCACAGCACTCCTGATCCTGGCCAGGAGCCATTGGCCTTCTTGGCCACCTGGGCACACTGCTGGCTCGTGTCCAGCCTGCTGGCCATCAGTGCCCCCAGCTCCCTTTCCACCTGGGAATAGCTTCCACCAGGCCAAAGAATTTGGGGAAAAAAATAAATTTGTGATGTTCAAGGTGCCTTTGAGGTCTGACAAAGACCAAGGAGCAATGCAGTGACTCAGAGCAGGTTGGACTTGAGCTCGGGGCTCTTTTCCAACCTAAATTCTGGGATGGTGTGGGTCCAAGTAGGGAGTGACAGCCCTGAGTGTGACTGAAGTGCCACAGCTGGGCAGAAGAGCTCCTGTCCCCACCTGAGGAGACACCAGCAGCTGTCTGCACCCACAGAGTGCAGCACTATTATTGTTGCTGTTTTAATGAAGGGATGGGGCTGTTCTCGAGCTAAGAATGATTTGTTGCTCAGATAAAAATCAGTCCCAGAGGCTGTGAGATTTTAGAGGAACAAGGATTCAGCCATAGCTCAGAGCAGCCACAAGTTTCTTTGTTACAGGGAAATCTAGAACTTTCTAAACCAACAGACAGTTGCCACAGGGTTTATTTTGCTTTTCTGACTTATCAGCTTTACTTACTTCCACTGCACTGAGGATAATTTTATCTGATGGGTTTCTAATTCACCTACACACATTTGCTTCTATTATAATTTCTAAACTCAGCTTATTCTTTACAACCCCACCCTTAAATTAAAACCCTTCAGCATCTCGTCAATGCAGTTTCTCACTTACAACTACAGAAATATAAGTTTATTATTATTTTTCTGCTTAACACCTGTGTATTGTATTTTTACATTAATCTAAGCTTCTTCAAAGGCTGTGGATTAAATCTTTCAGTGTCTGAGTGTAGTGGTTTTGGTTTGTTAATTTGAATTTTTTATTAATTTTGAGGTTTTTTAGTCAATGTATTTATTTTTTTGTTGTGAGATAGGATTAGGAGAAAGGTAAAGTAAGTTTAAAATTTTAGAAGGGTATATAGAAAAATTTATTAGTAGTAATTAAAAGGGAAAAAAGTAAGAATTAAAATAAATTTTTCAGATTATTTTTTATATTTTTTTA
>VWZV01003252.1:22223-38147 GCA_013397155.1 Irena cyanogastra | reverse complement strand
TGGTGGTGGTGGTTTTTGTTTGTTTTTGTTTTGGGGGTTTTTTTGTTTGTTTTTGGTTGGAGTTTTTGGAGGGTTTTTGTTGTTTATTTTGGGTTTTTGGGGGGTTTTTTGTTGTTTGTCTGGGGTTTTTGGGGGGTTTTTTGTTGTTTGTTTTGGGTTTTTTGGGTTTTTTTGGAGTTTGTTTTGGTTTGGTTTGGGTTTGTTTGTTTTGTTTTTTTAGTTTTTTTCTGTTTTTGTTTTTTGGTGGGAATTTATTGCCTCTCCCACCCCATTTCTGAGGACTGCTCTCATTTCAAGGCTTCTCCACCAGCTCAGAGGGTGGAATTGGCCCAGACAAGAACCCAGTGATCTCCTTGGTGCAGATCCCTGCTCGCAGCCCCATCCACACCAGCCCCAATTCCCAGAGCAGGAGCACGTCAGGACAAGCTGTGGTCTGGCCAGGAAAAAAAGTAAATAACCTTTTTTTTTTTTTTTTTTTTCCCCTCCCAGAAGAGCAGTGCTCATGCAGAGAGCTCCTGAGAGAAAGAACCCAGCCGTCTCCAAGCGTGGATTTGGACAGAAAACTTTATATGGCCCCGAGGATTTCAGCTTCCAGAGCCTCAGCTCGAGCTGGGAGTGACAGCAATATTTACTGCCAAATCTAGATTAACAAATCCAGCTGCTCCCACTGCAATGGGAAACAGCCCGGGGCACTCAATGTTAAATTTTGTCCCCAAAATCTGAGCCCTGCTCAAAAACCCCACCAAAATATCCCCATGGATGTGAAGAGCTCTGCTCAGAGCTTTTTCTGGGTGTAAATCACCTCCATTTCTCATTCAAATATCAGCAGATCTCAAGCACCTCTCAGGCTCTGACACACACAACCTTCAAGCTGCCTCAATATTTCTTTTTCAGAGGAAATTCTGCAGAAAAGCAGCAGCACTGGGGCTTTTTGTTTTTTTCTCTTCCAGTCCACGATCTTCAGAAAAGAAAAAACCCACATAACAGAAAATGGAATATTGTGAGCAGCCCACATAATTACTCATGATAGATAACTGTATTAAAAATTAAACATAAATTATTGGAGGCATTACAGTGTTGGCACAGGATGAAAAAGGTGCTTCATATTCCTGAAAGGTTGAGCTAACTGCCTGCAAGTTTGGCTCCACAGAAAAGAGACTGGGCCGGATAAATGGAAAGCATTTATTGTTTGAAATATGGATTTTAATATAGCCCAGCACAACCCCAAAACATCAGTCCTTTTCAATAGGGCTAAAGGAAGATGGATGGTGCAGATTAAAGCAGTCAGGAAGATGCTCTTTGGCAGGGAGAAGCAGGAGGGTGAGGAAAGGAGGCTCCTTGGAGTCACTGCATGTCCTGGGAGGAGGAATCTCCCCCGGGTTTTATTGGGCTCCACGGAGCCCTGGCCAGCTGCTTTGTCTGGCAATGCCCATTCCAGCCCTGAGGGCAGCCAGGAGTCAGCCAGAGGGGGAAAAACCTGAGCTGGGAGTCGAACAAAACTCACTCCAGGCAGATCCACATCTTCCCAGTGAGGCCAGCAGGAGCAGGGAGGTCACTGTGCCCCTGCACTGGCCCTGCTGGGGTCACACCTCGAGTGTGACTTCAGTCACACTCAGGGCTGTCACTCCCTACTTGGACCCACACCATGCCAGAATTTAGGTTGGAAAAGAGCCCCGAGCTCAAGTCCAACCTGCTCTGAGTCACTGCATTGCTCCTTGGTCTTTGTCAGACCTCAAAGGCACCTTGAACATCACAAATTTATTTTTTTCCCCAAATTCTTTGGCCTGGTGGAAGCTATTCCCAGGTGGAAAGGGAGCTGGGGGCACTGATGGCCAGCAGGCTGGACACGAGCCAGCAGTGTGCCCAGGTGGCCAAGAAGGCCAATGGCTCCTGGCCAGGATCAGGAGTGCTGTGGCCAGCAGGAGCAGGGAGGTCACTGTGCCCCTGCACTGGCCCTGCTGAGGTCACACCTCGAGTGCTGTGCCCAGCCCTGGCCCCTCAGCTTGGGAAGGACAAAGCAGAGGGGACAAGGAGGCTGGAGAGGGGCTGGGAACACAAACCCTGGGAGGAAGCCCTGAGGGAGCTGGGGCTGCTCAGCCTGGAGAAAAGGAGACTCAGGGCTGAGCTCAGCACTCTGCACAGCTCCTGAAAGGTGCCTGTGCCCAGCTGGCCTTGGGCTCTTTCTCCAGGCAGCTCTGACAGAAGCAGAGCACACAGCCTCGAGCTGCACCAAGGGAAATCCAGGTTGGATAGCAGGAAAAAGTTTTTTCCAGCAAGGGGGATAAAGCTCTGGAATGGCTGCCCGGGGAGGTGCTGCAGTCACCATCCCTGGGTGTGTTTAACAAAGCCTGGATGTGGCACTGGGTGCCAGGGTTGAGTTGAGGTGTTGGGGCTGGGCTGGACTCAATGACCTTGAAAGTCTCTTCCAACCCAGTGATTGTCTGAATTCTTGGATTCTGTGAATTCTGTGATTCTGTGATTCTGTGACTCCGGATGAGGGGAGAGGATACAATCTTCCCTGGGTTCCTAAAGTCCTGTCAGTGATGTAGAAAACCCTGGAGCATCCTGGAGGTGTTTTCTGCAGGGTGTTCCCTGCATTTTTCATGGCAGCTTCCAGCAGCTCTCAGCAAAGATTCGGTTTTTCCATAGTGTTCTGTAGGTTTGAAATATTCAGCAGGGCCTGATTTCCTCGGATTTCACTTCCAGCTCTGAATTTAAAAAGCTGCAAATTCCTGCACAAGCCTCAAACTGAGCCTGGCCTCTGACAAAATGTGACTCTCAGAGTGCTGCTGGTCAGCTCAGAACACTGCTGAGTTCTTCCTTGAAATGGGAAAAGGCAAGGAGAAAACTTCTGTGCTAAAATCCCTCCTCAGCAGGAATTCCTGGAGAGGATTTAGCTGAAGCTGAGTGGGAAAAGAAAAGGGAGAGACAGGGAAAGGTGTAATGTTTCTTTCACAAACGATTAATTGAAGAATTCCAGAGGTCTCGGAATTTCCAAGTCCTTCCGTGATTACAAAGTTAGCAAGTCTGAAAATGTCCTTGAGATTTTTAATACAGCAACACAGAAAAAGAAAATGGAGATCTAGTAATTCTTAACATTGAGTTTTTGGTATTTTTCTGGTATAAAAACATGATTATGTAAAGAGCTGTGACAGGGAACTCACTTTTATAATAATTTTTTTTTTCTTGTCCTTTATCCTGTTGCTCCACCAAGCATGACCCAGATTTTTTCAAAGGAAGAAAAAATGAGAATATGAGACCATCTCATCTTTCAGAAAAGATTGTTTCACAGAGGAAATCTTGGGGAGCAGGCCTCAGGAACTTCATCCTGAGCTGTGCATGATGGAGGAAACAATGGGATTGAGGATGGGTCTGTGGGAAATGTGGATTACACCTACACAAAAGCTTCTTCCTTGGTAGGCAGCTGAGATATTTGTGTCTGCAATGAGGATTTATATGTATAACGAGGGCAGATATTCCTTCAGGAATATTCAGGAATGTTCCTTCAGGTCTTGGAAATGCCAAGGAGAAGCCTCCTTGTGTCCAGGAGCTGATCCACGGGCAGAGGAATTCCATGTGGTGGGACAGGAGCACAGCCAAAAGCAGCCCAAGGGTTTCCTCTCCAGGAGCCACCAAAACAGGAATTTCACCTCTTCCCCAGAGCTGCACAAGGAAATGTTGGAACCTCCCTTTCCTCCAGCCCATCTCACACCAGAGGAGCTGGAGTTTGCACCTTTTGTTCTCCTGATGTCCCCAGGGTTTGTCACCCTGCCCAGGAGAAGGAATTCTCCTGTCCCTGCCTCTCCTCCCTCCATCCTCAGGAGGTGCCCCAATCCCTGTAAAGTGCCCTAAATTTTGGTGCCCCAAATCCTTCCCCAGCACTGGAAGGGGCACAGAAAAGTGAGATTGTGCCTCATCCTCCACCTCAGTGGAGAAGATTTTGGGGACCTCTTTGTAACCATGTTATCCCCAAATTGTGCTCCATCCCACAGCTTTAGAAGAAATGTTTAACCACCAAAGAACAGACTTAGTAAAACTCCTTTAATGTGCAGTGAAATGAAAAATTGAAGCTGAGTTTTGGGCATTTTTTTCCTCTCCCCACTTTCTCAATAGGGGGTTGTGGCCCAAGACAAAAATTTTTATTCCTAATCACACATCCCCACTTCAGCTCAGGACCTGGGCAGGATGCGAAGAAGAGCAAAGCAAGGAGTGAGAGAAAGGGTGAGGTCATAAAAAATTCATCCAGGAGGGGATCCAAGTGCAGTAATGAGGCCTCACACGGGCAGGGATGGAGTACTTAGCACTAAAACCCTCTCCCGGTGCTATCTGGTTACCATCTTATCAACACGACACCCATTAGCCACTGATGATAGTAACTAATCAGCTGTTCTGCCTTCCTTCATTTGCCTCCCCAAAAGAGCTCCTTCCCCTCCCCACAACAATCTCAGGCTCTCAATAATTCATGGGTTGAGGCGCTGTCCTCCTGATGTCACTTCCTGAGCAGCTCATGGGGACACTCAGGGCTGCTCCCATCACACACCCCCAAAAAAAAAAGGCTCTGGTGCCTTCCTGATGTCACGGATCAGTTTTTGGCAGCATCCAGGTGAGCACTGGACATGTTCCTTGTTGTATGGAAGGAGAACACCATCCCTGAGATCATCCTTAGATCCAGTGCTCCTGAGCACCAACATAAAAACTCCTATTTTGGAATAAATTTGGTGTTTCTAAGCCAGGGAAGGAGACTGACTTCTGGCTGAGAAGTGATGTTAGGAATTTCAGGAGGAATTTCCCCGTGGAACGGGGGCTCAGGCCTTGGCAGGGGCTGCCCAGGGAGCTTTGGAGTGCCCATCCCTGCAGGTGTCCCCTGGAGGTGGCACTCAGAGCTCTGGGCTGGGGACAAGGTGGCCATGGGGCACAGCTGGGACTGCCTGGGCTGGGAGGGCTTTTCCAGCCCCAGGGATCCTGGGATTCTGGGATTCCTGTACCACTCATAGTGTGAGATTTCACACAGATTTTTTTGTATATGTCAGCCATGGTTTCCATCTATAAAAAGGACTTGACAGCTGAAGTTTTGGGGGTTTTGTATTATTTTATGGTTGAAGCTTTGAACTGCTACACTGGAAAATGGCATTTGAGGTCTATGGACACCAGAGTGTCCCCAGACTTCCCATGTGACTCAAACACATCATTTCTTCTCTCTTTGATTTCCCTATCCATAAAAGAGCAGCAACAAGAGCTGTGTAAATAAGTGACTTCCACCTCAGAATCACCTGAAAAGCCAAGGAAGAAACAAGAGCCGCATGCTTATGTTCATGGAATCATGGAATCATGGAATGGTTGGGTGGGAAGGGAACTTAAACCCACCCAGTGCCACCCCTGCCATGGCAGGGACACCTCCCACTGTCCCAGGTGCTCCAAGCCCCAATGTCCAACCTGGCCTTGGGCACTGCCAGGGATCCAGGGGCAGCCCCAGCTGCTCTGGGCACCCTGTGCCAGGACCTGCCCACCCTCACAGCCAGGAATTCCTTCCCCATATCTAATCCAGAATTAGTCTCTTTCAGTTTGAAGCAATTCCTCCTTATCTTGCCATGTCTCAAAAAGACTTTAACCATCAAAAACCTTCTTCAGATGTTTCCTCTTGCACATTTCTGGCTGTTCCTGGGGGAATACAGGGGAGGAATTCCAGGTCTCTTTTAGGACAGACCAGTTCAGGAGCAGCAGGGTGGAAGGAAGGCTTGCTGACAAGGCAATGACCTCAAGGGCTGCACAGAGGAAATGAGATAATCTGCCCAAGTCTACGTGCCTCCAGCCTGAGGATGTGGTTTCATCATCTCCTTCTCCTCCAAATGGAGAAGGGAGCATTTTGTCTCATCCCAAGTATTACCACAGAGCGATTGCCAGAAATGATGCTGGAGCGCTCGAAACAGGGATTGAGTCACTCTGGGGCATCCTTTCCCTTGAAATCTGAGGAAGTTCACAGTCTCTGGTTTCGGATGTTCCTCTTCTCCAGTTTCACCTTCTCTGGAGGGGAGGTAAAAGCAGGAGGCTGCGAGGATTCATTCAATTCCAGGGTAAAAATGGGCCATGAATAAATACTGAGTGGCACCGAAGCACAGGTGGGATGGTGGCATTGCTCCTAGACAGTATTTCCAGAAATAATTCCATGCAAGGAGGAAATTTGGCACGTTCTTTTGCCTCCATGGGCTTACAGGCATTTTGACCAGGATGCAAATCCTCTCCAGGAATGATTTCAGCTTCCCCAGGGGCAGAGAGCTGGGCTGAGATTCCTTGAGGCTCTGTCCAGTCTCCCTTTAAACTCTACATTTTAAAGGCAAAGTTCACCTCTCCTTAAAACTCACCTCTTTGGGGAATCTGAGGAGAAGGAACAGCACCCTGTGAACTGTTTAAAGTTGTGTTTGCTATGTTTAAAAATGGTTGTGGAGTTGTGGTTGTTTTGTTGGTATTGGGTGTTGTTTTGTTTGTATTGTGCGTTTTTGTATTTTGTGTGTTTTGTGTAATGTGTATAGTTGTTGGTCGTGTAGTTTGTGCAATTTGTTCAGTCTGTGTAACTGGTGCAGTTTTGGATTGTTCTGTTGCTGGGGTGGTTTTGGAGCACCCTGACAGGGCTCCTTCCCTCCCACTGCCACACCTCATGGGGGTTACTGAGGGATGCAGACCCCCACAAGAGCTTTAAATCCCACCCTGCCCAAATCCTATGCCCTCTCTACTCTGGGTGCCCACTAATAAATCTATTTCCTATCCCAATAGGACCATGGCCGTGCCAAAAGGGGAAAAAACACAGTTTGGAAACAAAATTGAGCCTCAGATTTGGAGAATCAGCCCTTGCCTTTCACAGTTCATGATGTGACCTTCCAGAGCCCTAAAAATGGGGCTCAGCAAAAGGAGGGAGATGGACTTTCTGTAGGGCAGAGAGTGGCAGAACAAGGGGGAATGATTTTAAAGGAGGGCAGGGTTGGATGGGATCTTGGGAATTAGGAATTGTTCCCTGGCAGGGTGGGCAGGGGCTGGGATGGAATTGCCAGAGCAGCTGGGGCTGCCCCTGGATCCCTGGCAGTGCCCAAGGCCAGGTTGGACATTGGGGCTGGGAGCAGCCTGGGACAGTGGGAGGTGTCCCTGCCATGGCAGGGGTGGCACTGGGTGGGCTTTAATGTCCCTTCCAAACCCAAACCATCCTGGGATTCTATATGAAACCATGAGCCAACCCTGTTTCTAAATCATATTAAGGATCAAAGGGCCACATCCTGTAAAATGGATGCCAAATTCCTTCTATAACTGGTGTGTGGCTATAAACATAGAATAATATTGATAATAAGGAATCATTTATGCATCGAAAATAATGCAATTCATACAAAAACGCACATATATAATAATACAATCATAGGATAATAAGAAAACACAACAAAACCCACTAGCACTGTGATCTGTTTGCTCTCTGAAAACACAATTTGAATTCAGCAACAATTCAAACATCTCATTTTGCTCCATTCAGCTTTTCTAGTTGGATATTTCCTGTCCAAATCCACTAAACACCCCCTGAACTGGAGTAAGCACTGGGAAACCTTTCGCCTCCCCAGTCAGGAGGTCCCAAAACTGGCCCATGGGAGCTGTGGAGCCAAACCTGACACCTCCAGCCTGGGAACAGCCTCTTGCCCTGTGCCTGCAGACAAGCGACACAAATTCCCTGATTTTCCTGTTATTCCCATAACACAGGATAAATCCACAGGTAGCCAAGATTATTTTCACCAAGTTAATCCTCAGGGGTGCAAGAAAATCTTGATCTCAAGCTCACGGCTCATCCCACACCTCTGCAAAGCTTGTAGCTCTGCAGATGAAAAAAAGTCTTCACTCCAATATTAATTTCCAGGAAAATGAAAGTCTTTCCTGTTTCTGCTCAGGATTACAAAATCACACTTTGGAAGTGTTTCCATCTCAGGGTCCCTATTTTTGCAGGCTCTATATCAGTCTCAATCTTTCACCANTAAATTTTTAAAAAAAAAAAAAAAAAAAAAAAAAAAAAAAAAAAAAAAAAAGGAGAGAATTTGCAGATTTGCAGACATTCAAGCTGTTTCTATCCCAAAGGATTTTTGTTCCTGATACATTTAATGAGGACATGGAAAAAACAGTGGCTGAGGAGCTGATTTCTCTCTCCTCACCAAACCTGAGTGGTAATAAATCACAGAGCATCCCAAAACTCCCACTGATTCTTTCTCCTCCCATTTCCCACCCAAATGTTGGATCTAAGCTGAATTTCTGCACAGAGGTGGCAGAAGTGCTTCCCCTTTGGAAGGGAATGAGGAGATCCACGAGCAGCTCCAACATTCCCCAAGTCCTGTTGAGGAAATTGGTTTTATTTTGCAACAGGGACAGAGCAAACTCCAAGTTTAGGAGATTTCCTAAACTGCAATCCCTGTTTGATCATGTGCTTGGGATGAACTAAAAATCAGGATTACTTATCATGACTGGACAGTCACTGGAACACCCAGACATGTGGCAAGACACAAAAACCCCCAAATTCTGGCAAAAGGAACCTTCAGGAATATGAAGTCCATGCCCCAGTTCTGCTCACACAGAGTTTGGATTAACTGCTGATAAATATTCCAGCAGGGATCTCCAGAGGCAGGGAAATGTTTCCCAAACAGAGAAATCACATTTTTTGGAGCAATTTTCCAATACCTGTGCAAGACAAACTGATATCAGTGTTGTTTTAAATGAAGAGTGGGAAAAGGCTCTAACGGAAAAAGGAAGCACACAAGGTTTTAACACAGATAACCCAATAAAATAATGGAATATCTAGAGTTGGAAAGGTTTCATAAATATGATCAAGGCCAATTTTGATTATTGTAAGATTGCTTTTGAGCAACTACAAGCTAAGAAGAAATGATTGGACAGAAAATCTGCAAGTAATAGAGAGCTTTAAAACCACCTTCACTAGTCTGCAGATACAGCATAAACCAAACCAGCTTTGGACAGGTGATAAAATCTGGAACCTGAAATATGCAGGGGCAAAAATGGGGAAGAAGCAGTGCTGAAATCCAAGCTGAGAGCAGGAGAGAAAATGGAAAGGGTTGGGTTGGGTTTTGGTGTCCATGGGATGGAGTGGCTGTGAGAGCTCCCATCCCCTGAGTCCTGCATCCAAACCTGGATCCCAGCCCAGGGAGGCCGTGGAGCTGCTGGAGAGAGCCCAGAGGAGGCAGCAGGATGAGCAGAGGGATGGAGCAGCTCTGCTGGGAGGAAAGGCTGGCACAGCTGGCATTGTTCACCTGCAGAGGAGAAGCTTTGGGCTGAGCTCAGGGTGGCCTTGCAGGGCCTGAAGGAGCCCCAGGAAGCATGGAGAGAGACAATTGCCAAGGGCTGCAGGGCCAGCAGCCAGGGAATGGCTTCAAACTGACAGAAGGAAGGCTTCTATTGGATATTAGGAAGAAATTGTTCCTTCTGATGGAAATGAGGGGCTGGGATGGAATTGCCAGAGCAGCTGGGGCTGCCCCTGGATCCTGGCAGTGCCCAAGGCCAGGTTGGACATTGGGGCTGGGAGCAGCCTGGGACAGTGGGAGGTGTCCCTGCCATGGCAGGGGGTTGGAATTGGATCCTTAATTCCCTTCCAACCCAGGAAATCCCATAATTCCATTATTTTTCCCCTCTACCTGGGAAGTGCAGAGATCCCTGGATATGGACTCTCCACTTTCCCATCCAGACCCTGAGCTGTGCAGGGTTCCCCACACCAGCCATGGGATCCGACCTTTGGACAGGGAATAAAAGATTGAATAAAGGAATCCCAGAGGGAGCTGAGCTTTGAGAAGTGGAGCAAAGAGCAAAAGGAAGCAGAGCTGAAACTCCAGAGACCCAACAAAAGACAGGAATCCATCCAAGCCTGCTACAGGAGGAGTCTTGGAGAAGGGAATCTCAGAGCCTAAAGGGTCCATCCATCCCAAAATGGGCTGTCCAGCCAAGTGGGGATTAAGTCCAAGACTTTCCTTGTGCCTCCTTTTTATGCCAAAAATCCCAGCTTTTTAGAAAAACTGGTTTTGTGGAATTTTCAGACATTTCGTCTTAAAAACAGATGCAGTTTCCCAAAGCTTCATTTTTACATTTTATGGGATCTCTTCTCACAGGTCCATGCACAGAAATATTTTGTGAACTAATATTAACATTAACATTAACATTAAGCAGGGTTTAGCTGACAAATGTGAAGCTTTTCAACTCCAAAGTGACTTTGCACTCCTGATTTTAATTAGAATTTAGGTTCAAGTGGAAAGCAATCCTTTGTTGCCATGCACTTCTTTAGGGCTTCCCTGTGAGCCCATAAGAAATTCCAGACTTTCCTGGGGTTAATCCATTTTCTCCAAGAAATCCCAAGCAGGATTAAGGCTGGGCCACACGAGCTCTGTCTCAGATTTGGGTGAGAAAGATGAAGGCCACAAGAAGATGTTCCCATCTCCAGTTTCACCCATTCCTTGGATTTCCTCCTTCCTGCCTCCATCCATACTGGATCCCATCCCATAGATTCTGCAGCCGGAGCACGAGGGCTTTTCTAAATCCACTTATCATCAGTTCAGCACCACATTGCAAAATCAGGGCTGCATTTTTCTGTGAAACTCAAGAAAGTGTCTTTCCTCTTCTGAATTGTCCCCCCTTGCCTTCATTTCCTGTCGCCTCCAGAGCCCTGCCTGGTTTGTTTGCTTTTCAGTGATGAGGGGAAAGGAGTGGGAATAGAAGAGAATTTATTTATATTTATTTGGTTTGATTTGATGATGTTTCCACAATTAAGAAATTTCTTTCTGTGGCAGAGGCAGCAAGGAAAACTGCTTAATCTGAAGAAGTCCAAGGCAAAACAACACAAAAAAATCAGAATATTCATTTCCCTGCATGACTGTTTAAAAAAAGATAATGAAACACCAAAGTGGTTTTGATGAGAGGGGAGGGATTCTTTGGGTAAAGGAATGGCAGAAGTCAGGGGGTCCACAAATCTTCCCAAGTTTTTTTAATAAATTACATTGGAAATTGATATAAAGGAATCCCTGATCTCCTATATAAGCACATGGCAGTGGGGTTGGATAAAGGGGAAATGTGAAAGGGAAGGGGGAAAATGAATTAAAGAGAAAGGGAGGGAGGGAGGGAGGAAAAGAAAGGAAGGAAGGAAGGAAGGAAAAGAAAGAAGAGAAGGAAGGAAAGAAGGAAAGAAGGAAAGAAGGAAAGAAAGAAAGAAAGAAAGAAAGAAAGAAAGAAAGAAAGACTCTTCAGCCCCAGCTCGCATGTTGATCAGCTGATGGAGTTTCCAGAGTCTTCCAGGCTTCTCCATATGCTTAAAAAATGAAAAGTCTTTAATCCTGTGAGACCTGAGCTGCTTCTTTCCCAGCACTCAGAGGGATCCCCTCCACCTTCCCAAGATGCCTTTCCAGCTCCAATTATGGTTTTTGTTTCCTTACATTCAGAAGTGAAGAATAAGAAGGAGTCTTCTCTCCTGTCTGGACTCACTGCTGGTGTGGGGATGGTCCAGGCTGATCCCAGATGTCAGAATTAATGCTCTTATATCATTTGATACAGCAAAAGGACAGAATTCTCAGCTGGCACAGCTGAACCAAACCAACAGCAGCGTTCCCAGTGTGGTGTCCCTTTGGGAATGCAGTTCTAGGCTTGTGGGAAATGGGAATGAGGGGGATATTGCCTTAAACCTGACCACTCTTTGACAAGCTGAGCCTACACTTAACAGAAGCTTGGTAAGTGCAGGCCCCATTACCTCGAGGGGTAATGGCAGCTGAGATTGATCTATTGTGAGTCCTACAAATTTGAACAGTTACACTAAATGCTATTAAAATGTATGGAACCTCTTTGTCTTCAATTATTAAATGGAGTAATTTATGAAACCCAATCTCAATAACCTCACTGTCCTACTGGCCATCCCCGCTGAAAGGAAGAGTAAATGTAGAGAACATTGCCATCGATCCCTCCTGCAGGGGGGAAAAGGAGGATCAGGCCTGTTAACCCTTCCCTGCAGGAGAAAGTGGTTCACTCGTGGTTTCTTCTCCCCCCAGAGGTCGTGTCCTTCTTTCATTTCTGGGGTCGGGTTTCAGTCTGACAAGTGGTAATTGATTCCGCTGCTGGTTAGGCTGGGGGTAAGTGGGGGATGAAGTTTCAGTGAAAACAAATAGCACTTCACAGGTCTGACCTTTCCTCTTTAAGCTTTTGTTGTGGTTTACTTGGGATGTGCAGCTTAAAGACTCTAAACCAGCCGTGTCTATCTCAGGAAGTTTCACTTTTGGCCTGGAGCTAAAGCTGGATTTTGGCTTTGGGGCTCTTTGGGGCTTTTCCCATCTTCTTTCCCATTATTTGGCATAAGACATGGGGACATGGTCCAGGAGCAGCTGAGGTTCACAGCTCGGGGTTTCAGTGTCCAGCAGGGCTGTTACGACACAGAACAAATCTTAAAATATAAAAGGCAACCACTGCTTCTCAAACCAAGCTTCCCAAACCAAGCAGGTGGCAAATCTGCCCCTTCTTTT
Source organism: Irena cyanogastra (assembly GCA_013397155.1). Taxonomy (NCBI): domain Eukaryota; kingdom Metazoa; phylum Chordata; class Aves; order Passeriformes; family Irenidae; genus Irena; species Irena cyanogastra. The sequence goes on along the minus strand of VWZV01003252.1, from coordinate 25,629 downwards.
TGTGCCACAGCTCCTCCTTTTACCAACTCAGCAGCTAAATTGCATCTTTGATTGTCCCTCCTCGTGCTGCTCTGTGTGCCTGATGGTTTTAAACCAGCTCCCTGGTGCTCAGCAGATCTATCAGATCTGTTCTGCAGTGGATCCAGAGCTGGTCCTTGGATTGCAGCTGCTCCCTGGTGCTCAGCAGATCTATCAGATCTGTTCTACAATAGATCCAGAGCTGCTCCCTGGGGCTTGGCAGATCTATCAGATCTGTTCTGCAGTGGATCCAGAGCTGCTCCCTGCATTGCAGCTGCTCCCTGGTGCTCAGCAGATCTATCAGATCTGTTCTGCAATGGATCCAGAGCTGCTCCCTGGTGCTCAGCAGATCTATCAGATCTGTTCTGCAGTAGATCCAGAGCTGCTCCCTGGTGCTCAGCAGATCTATCAGATCTGTTCTGCAGTGGATCCAGAGCTGCTCCCTGGATTGCAGCACAGTGATTCCAGCTAATGAGAACTACTCCAAGTCAACCAGGGAAAACCACATTGACCTGTGTGAGACTCTTTATTCTAGAGCAGAAAGGAAAATACCACAGGGGCTCTGTCCCAGTGCTCCCAGTCAGGGAGAGCATTTCTGCAGAGAAAACCTCTTTATTTTCAAACAGGCTGGTTTGGCCAAAGTCAGCCTTTATTTTAAGGTGTTCTCAGAGGAAGCCCAAGGCTCAGCAGCTGCCTCCGAAATGTTGCAACCCCCACGTGTTGCCAACAGTTGCAAGGGGAAAGGTTTAATAGAGATTGTTTTTTGGGGTTTTTTTGGTTTGTTTTTTTTGTTTTCTTCTCTCAAGCATCTCGAATTTCTGAGGGAGCCCTGATGGTTCTTCTCTGCCATCTACAAGGAATGAGCTTAAGCTAAGGAGGGCAGGGATGGATGGGGTATTGGGCAGGAATTCTTTCCTGGGAGGGTCAGGAGAGGATGGGATGGATTCCCAGAGCAGCTGGGGCTGCCCCTGAATCCCTGGCATGCCCAAGGCCAGGTTGGAGCAGCCTGGGATGGTGAAAGGTGTCCCAGTGATGATCTTTAAGATCCCTCCCAACCCAAACCATTCCGTGACTCCATAATTCTCTGGTTCTATGGAAATAAATCCCTGCCCTTGAATCTGGACGAAGTCATTCCACAAACATCAGAACATCTTTTCACTGTGCAGTTGGGGCATTAATTTTTATTTCTAGATCCATATTTAAAATTCATTGGAGAAATTGTGCCAGCACGTGGACGTCCAGTGAAATGCAAAGGATGAGGGATAATGACAGGGACTTTAAATCACAAAATGATCCAAATTATGCATCCAGATGTGCCAGGGATCTTTTAGGCTAATAAAATCTGTCACACTGTATGAATCCTTCCTATTTGAAAGAAAGGGAACAAAAGGACATCCTGGAAAGGATAATCATAATTGCTCAGGTCAAATGCTGATTTATTTTAGCACAGACAGGAAATATTTAAACATTTACTATAGCAGCCATGCATGCCATGAGCTGTATTTTGTTTAAAATAAGCAGCACGAGTTTTCCATCTTGATAAAAGAGGAATTTAATTGGATTGCTAAAATAAAACAAGACAAACAAAAGCAAACAGATGTAATAGAAAACATCTCTGAAAAGGAAATTCATGTTGCAAAAATCTCTTGACTAATCATAAAGTGATGCAGCTTTGAAAGGAAATACTTTGATTGCATTTTGACTCCTCTGAGAAGTTAGATATTTGGAAATACCCAGGATTTTTAAGAAATATTTCCTGCTGTGCACATAAAAACAAATTTAGAACACACTCAGAAACTCATGTGTGATTCTTATCTTTAATTTCAGTTTTGGACTCAGGTCCAAAACCACCTGTGTTTCACAAGGGTAACTCCACATGAGAAGATGGGGACATTCCTGATTTTTCTGGATGGTTTTTAGTGTTGTTTCTCTACTTCCCTGTTACAACCACCTTGAAAATGGTGCCAGAGCTCAAGTTCAGCTGTTTGCTTCAAATAGGGCAGTGGGGATGTGAATAACCTTTTCCTACAGAATCAAAAATCGTGGAATGCTTTGGTTGGAAGGGACTTTAAAGCTCATCCAGTTCCACCTCCCACTGTCCCAGGCTGCTCCCAGCCCCAGTGTCCAACCTGGCCTTGGGCACTGCCAGGGATCCAGGGGCAGCCCCAGCTGCTCTGGCAATTCCATCCCAGCCCCTGCCCACCCTGCCAGGGAGGAAATTTCCCCTAATATCTGATCTGAACCTGTAATTTTTCAGTTGGAAGCCATTCCCTGGCTGCTGTCCCTGCAGCCCTTGGCAATTGTCTCTCTCCATGCTTCCTGGGGCTCCTTCAGGCCCTGCAAGGCCACCCTGAGCTCAGCCCAAAGCTTCTCCTCTGCAGAGAATCCCAATCCTCCCAGCCTTTCCTCCCAACATAATTACAAACTTGATGGTTTTCCTCATTTTCCTTAAAAATGAAGGGAAAAAATACATTCTGCATCCTCTCACCAGCAAAGTGATGCCTGTGGTGTTTTCCTGTGAGTTCCCTTGGTTTGACACGAATTTTGGTGAGCCACATGGAAGTGCAGACAGGCAGAGAGGAACATAGGTGCGAATTCAAGCATTCCCTGTTTTTTTATTAATATTTACCAGCTCCTCCCCTTCACACTTCAGGGAAAGCAGGAAGGACCCTGTGGAGTGGGATATGTTTTGTTGCAGCTTGCAGCCAACTGGCTGAGCAAACAGCATGGGATGGTCTAAAAGCAGCAAGAAAACTTGGGGAAAAAAAAACCTCTCCAGCTACTGAATCCCAACCCTCTGGCTGTGCACACCAGTAACATTAATTATCCTTTTTTCCCCTCTTTTTTTTTAGGGAAGCCTATCCATAGACAAAGAAATATCAAATTTGCCAATCGAGCTGGCCTGGGCCACACGCCTGAGGAGAAATGTAAGAAAATCAACTGCCAGGTTGCTACTGATGTACTCAGGGCGGGAATGCCCTGACTGACAAATCCATGGTTTTAAGCTACTCTGGTTGTACACAGCAGCAACATTAATTATGCTTTTTTTCCCCCATTTTTTTTTAGGGAAGCCTATCAATAGACAAAGAAATAGAAGCAAAATTGCCAAATGAGGGCCACACTCCTGAGGAGAAATGTAAGAAAATCAACTGCCAGGTGATTCTTTGTCTTTGTTGGCACTGATATTCTCAGGGTGGGAATGTCTTGGATGACAAATCCATGGTTTTAAGCTGCTCAGCTGCTGGAATAACATCCCTGAGTCACATCTGACCCTGCCCCAGGCTCTGCTGGTGTCTTGGTCTGAACAGACAGGTGTCTGCTAAGGAAGGCAGGAGCCTCCCCTGAAATAGAAAATGCAAACCCCCTCCCTCTGAATTGTTATAATTTT
>VWZV01003252.1:0-14253 GCA_013397155.1 Irena cyanogastra | reverse complement strand
TTATGTTATATTACATTACATTACATTGTATTGTGTTGTATTGTATGATATTTTATTATTTATATTATATATATTTTATAGCAGAAAGGTGGAAGAAAGAGTAGCTAAATGGACAGACAAATCTCTGTTTCTATCTCTGCACGAGGCAATAAATTTTACAACCTTTAGATACAAAAGCAAAACATCTGCTCTCATTAAAGATTAATTAATGAAACAGGAAAGAAGAGACAGGGAAAGGAGAACATCCTGATTTTTCCTGGAATGCTGCCCTCAAACCTCCTGATGTTGTCCTGGCAAACTCCTGGAATTTCAAATCCCAGCTCAGGAATCTGATGTGCACATCTCCCCCTGGTTTCCCTGCAGGAACTTCTCTTTTTTCCCCAAAGAAAATTGGAAATTGCTCTGATTTTCCAAAGAAACTAATCGTTCTGGTCCACTGGGGTTCATGAATGAAAAGAAAGAAATACAGAATAAATCTGGATTTTACGACTTCATTTTCTTATTCATCTTCCTACATTTTACAGTGGCAAGGAGCTTTCATTCCCACCACTGCTGCTTCTTCCTTCTATCAAAATATAAAATAAAATCTCAAATATAATATAAAATATCAAAATTTTGGTCAATTTTTGCAGAGGGAAGTAGAAATCCCTACTCTGCTGAAATCACAAACCCTGCTGCCACCAAAGCTCTTTTTTCCATGTCCTCCAGGAGAGCATTTCCCTGGACTTTGAGGGCCCAGGGAGAGGAGACTTTCCAAGCAACAAAACCAACTTCAGGTTTAAAAACCTGAGATTCTACATTTCCTTTATCCAGCTGAATTTCCATCCTCATTTAAGGATCACAATCATCACTGAGATCAAAAGGAAGGAAAATGAAGATGTTAAAAATTAGTCAAAAAATTATTTGAGGCAGATTTATTCTTGGTGAAAAAAAAAAACTAAAACCTTAGACTTGCAGCCAGATGTTGTTCAGAGAGAATAAATCTCCTGATAACATCACAATTTCACTTCTTTAAAGAAGAACTTCTCAATCATAGCAGTGTTTTATGAAAACTCTGTGTGCACACAGCAAATTTTCCCTTTTTTTCATACAGAGTGACTGTTTATTCCCTCAATGCTTTATTTATAAAGGCCTCACAACACAGCCATTCACCCACCAGTGACTCAGAGTTTTGGGACTTTCCTGCTTGTCTGGGAATAATGTTTATAATACAAATGTCTGCTTAATGAAAGGCCATTTTCTGTGTGTCACTGACCTTTGTGCTCCGGGGTTCCTCCTTTTCTCTTGGAAACTCAGGGTGACAATTTCATTAGCAGGTGACACTGACAGGGCCTCTTTTGATAAAGCTTTTTTAATTTTTTTTTTCCCTTTTTGCAACCAACATTTTCCAACTCAACGCTTTGCTTCCCCTGGAGTTGGATATTTTAATTAAATGGAATTGGGATTTGTGGTTTTGTGGGGTCAGGAGTGGGTTTTCCCTGGTTTTACACTGCCCAGTCCATTGTGGGGGGATGACAAATCCATAAAGGATTTGTCAAATCTCTCATGGAATGAGACAAATGTCATGATGTGAGAATGAATACTTAAATTAATTACAACATGAATACTTAAATTAATTACCAAAAAAAAGGAATAATTATCTGAATTACTTAGTTTGCCTCACAGCTGAGATGGGCAAAGAAGAATTTAAATTGTTCTTGCTTTAGTTGGGGAAAAACCCTTTTGTGCTCCTCAAGGAGTTGTTGTTTCTGGTGGGTGAGTGCCTNCTGCCCAAAGAACAGCAGAGAGCTGCCCCAGCTCTGACAGATGAGAATTGAACACACACCCCCATTCCCAACCTGAGACAGTGAGAAAGCTCTGATCCGTTGATTCCCCATCCCTGAGGTGTCCAAGGAACCCTGGACGTGGCTCTGGGCTGGGTGACAAGGTGAGGATCAGTCACTCAATGACCTTGGAGGGCTTTTCCAGCCTCAGGAGTTCTGGAATTCCCTGAGCTGGGGGCTGGGATGGAGGTGGCTCCTGCACATCCCGTTTGTCTCTCTGAGCACGGGGAGTTCCTGTGTCCCCACTGCTGTGACAGGGACACTTCCAGCTCCCCCCACACTGCACTGGCATGTTTGTGGTGACTGCAAATCCTCCATCTGCTCCTTTCATTTGTGTCCCGTTCCTCCCTCCCTGCTTCTTGTACCAGGAGAGAAAACAGCCTCAGTAATTTCCTTTCCAAGACTTCACTGGCTTCTCCACTCAGTGATGCCAATTTTCCTCTTCTCTTCTCTATCTTTTTTCAATATCATTTACCCCCTCTTCAAACCTTATCTCCTCTGACTCTTCGTGTTTTCTGCTGGAGGAAGAGCCTGAAAAAAAGGTGACAAAAACACTGAAACCAACATCAGATATTTTTGAAAGGCAAGATTTTGCAAATCATTTTCCCAACTCGAAGCTTCTCGCACCATTTCAATTCCCAGAAGGACAAAAAGGGTTGGGAATGTTTCCTGGTGTGAACAGCCACAGTGTCCAATCTGAGCCTCCCCTGGCGCAATTTGGGGCCATTTCCTCTCCTCCTTTCCCTTGGGAACAGGGACCCGACCTCCCCTCACTGCCACCTCCTGTGAGGTTAAAAAGAATCCAATTTTTTAACTTACACTTTACTATGAGTCCTCTTGTCAATGCCCTACATTTCTCAGGTTGGTTTTTTTTCATTTTTACACACTCTGTATCACTGTTACTGAAAGGTGAGCACAGAAGAGCAGAAACCAAGTGGCTGAAGGGTGCAAAGAGTAAAACAGAGCCCTGAAAAACATCTGCCAGACACAGACAGCAAATAAACTGAGAAAGGATTTCTCTGCTCTCTGTTTCACTTCTCACATACACTGCATTTGAAATTCAGCACAGGCTGAAAAGACTTCCTTATGTAGGATCACAGGATGGTTTGGGTTGGGAGGGACCATAAAACCACCCAGTGCCACCCCTGCCATGGCAGGGACACCTCCCACTGTCCCAGGCTGCTCCCAGCCCCAGTGTCCAGCCTGGCCTTGGGCACTGCCAGGGATCCAGGGGCAGCCCCAGCTGCTCTGGCAATTCCATCCCAGCCCCTGCCCACCCTGCCAGGGAACAATTCCTAATTCCCAATATCCCACCTATCCCTGCCCTCTGGCAGTTTAAAACCATTCCCCCTCTCTCTCACTCTCTGCCCCTATAAAAAGTCCCTCTCCCTCCTTTTTGTGATTCCCTTCAGGCCCTGGAAGGGGCTCTGAGGTCTCCCCAAAGACCATCCCCAGCTCTCCCAGCCTGGCTTCAAGGAGAATAAACACCCACAAACCCCACTGGAGTGCTCTGGGAGCAGGAACCCCATGGGAAAAGCTTAAAAAAAACCACTTTTTTTTTCTGGTGGCTGAACAATGTGCACTTAAATCTGCCAGTGCTCCCTGTGTTTCCATCAGCTTGTGTCCCATTGTCCATTCTCCAGTGTCATTCAGCCTTATAACATCTGAACAAAACCAGCAGTGACACCTTGGGGCTGCTGGTGATTAACTGCCCGGGCCTTGTCACCCCAGGGAAAGCAGAGATTGAGCTCAGGGAATTTCTTTAATTAATTTTAACCTCACTGGCTTCAGATCTGCATCTCCAAGTGCCGTGGTTTGGGAGGGCAGAGCTGGGAGCCAAGGGCTGATGTGGAGATATAAATTTATGTATTTGTATGTGGGCACAGCATTCACTGGAACTTCTTGGAGCCTTTTCTTATTTCTCAGGAGAGTTTCTGCCACCAGCACTGACCTTCTCCGTGCCTCCAGCTCTCTGAGGATGAGATTCCAGCCAGGAAAGAGCCAGAGAAGCAGCTCAGCACTACATGGCAGCCTCAAAATAAGGCTTGGATGGCCCTGACTGGGATGGCAAAAGAGAATTCCAGAATTCCTGAGGCTGGAAAAGCCCTCCCAGGCCATGGAGTGCCAGCTGTGCCCCATGCCCACTTTGTCCCCAGCACATTTACCTCACTCCTGGTGCTCAGCCACCTTCTCAAATTTTCTGCACAGCTCAAGGATGTGCACTAGGTTTTAAAAAGGGTCAAATTCTGTTTCCTGGACACCTCTGGGCAGCCTCAAGGGAGCTGGGAATGAGGGGCTCTTGTTTGCAAACAGGATGGTGCAAGGAAGGAGAAGCAGCTCACAGAATTCTGGAATTATTGAGGCTGGAAAAGCCCTCCCAGCCCAGGCAGTCCCAGCTGTGCCCCATGGCCACCTTGTCCCCAGCCCAGAGCTCTGAGTGCCACCTCCAGGGGACACCTGCAGGGATGGGCACTCCAAAGCTGCCTGGGCAGCCCCTGCCAATGTTTAACAACCTTTTCCATGGGGAAATTCCTTCTGAATTCCTTCCTTTTCCCTGCCATACTCATTAATGCCAATCCAGCCTTTAGACACCTACACCAAGAACAGAATTTGCCCCGTGACATTTTGGAGGCCAATAAAATCCAGCAACCTCCCTGAAGATGAAAATCAGAGGAAGTGATCGTGTCCTAATGGACCTTGCAGCTTCTCCAAAAATAAACTTTCACACCTGCAATTTTTGCCCTAAAACCATGAGCTCGAACATCACAAGGGTCTGCCCAGGGAGCTTTGGAGTGCCCATCCCTGCAGGTGTCCCCTAGAGGTGGCACTCAGAGCTCGGGGCTGGGGACAAGGTGGCCATGGGGCACAGCTGGGACTGCCTGGGCTGGGAGGGCTTTTCCAGCCTCAATAATTCCAGAATTCTGTGAGCTGCTTCTCCTTCCTTGCACCATCCTGTTTGCAAACAAGAGCCCCTCATTCCCAGCTCCCTTGAGGCTGCCCAGAGGTGTCCAGGAACCAGAATTTGACCCCTTTGGAAAGCCTGGTGCACGTCCTTGAGCTGTGCAGGGAATTTAAGGAGGTGGCTGAGCACCAGAAGCGAGGTAAATGTGCAACACCCCCCCAGCAGCTGGGTAACGAAGGGTAATGTTCACTAATTTGTTAATTATGGAAGTTTTGCAGCTCAATGCTTCATATTGACCAAATTGCCAGTTTGGCTCTGCACAATTACTGTCTGCCTTGATAAATATCCCTTTAATTGGCCAAGCTTGCGTGAGATGAACTTTTAAATCACAGCATTTCCACACAATGCAGTGTGAAATTTCTTTCCTCCCTTTTTTTTTTTATTTTTATTTCCCCTAGAAATGAGTCACAAAGAGCTGTGTTTAAGATATATTGCTATCTCCTTTTTAAGTGGAGTCAGAGTGGCTGCACCAAAGCCCAAACGTTGCCAGCGTTTGGTGCCAACACTTTGATCCATCCACATGAACTGGATATAGACATAAGAGCTTACTAAACAAACTGGACAGAGTCCCAGTGGGAACACTCAAAAATGTATTAATCAAAGTCAAGCGGCAGAGCAAATTGAACCAGTTCATTAATTATGAAAATTCTCTCACCAAGTGACATGTTGTTAACTGTGTGAGGACTTAACACGTTTGAATCCGTGGGCTTCCCTCCCTGCGTGCAAAATTTAGTTAGAAATTGGAATTTTCTTTTTTTTTTTCCTTCCCCTTCTGTGGGTTTTTAACCAAGAAAAAGGGGAGAGGCTTTGGAGGAAGAGACTTTGCAAAGGTCAGTGCTGAAAAGAGTCGAGGAAAAACGGGATGGTCAAGAATCTTGAGAAGAAAACTCTTGAAGGAAAGGTTGGAAAAGACCTTTGGGGTCATCCAGTGCTACCAGCATCACCCCAAACCCTGTCCCCAAGGGCTGCATCCAGATTCCTCTGGAACACTCCCAGGGACAGTGACTCCAAACCTCCCTGGGCAGCTCAGCCCAAAGTGTGACCACCCTTGCAGCGAAAAATAAATTTTAATCTCGAATCTGAACCTAATGAGAGGATTTATCTGCTCATCTGTTACCTCTTAAATAAAGACCAGAAACCACAGGTGCCCACAAACCCATCCACATAGTTTTTCCTCACTCCCAGCAATGGAACATTTGCTTCCAGATTAAAACCTGGGGGGAAAAAAAACTTTTTAAGGCGTCTTTTGCTGAATAAGGTCTCAGGCCGAATGACAAGAGACAGCCTGAGATTCCTAGCAGGGATGCAAAGCTGATTTATTTATTTATTTCCTTTAGAAAAGGGGAGCAAGGTGAGTGGGAATTATCAAGTGTTGGGAAGGAATATTTGGTTTGGGATGCTGGGCTCACCTATGGGTGCTGCAATTATCAGCTCTGTAATATTGAAATTTTCTCATCTCCTGGATTTTAGCACTTCTGTAAATCACAAATTTTAGGAAAAAAAATGCAAGAATGTGGTTTCAGAGCTTTTTGCTTTTCAGAGTGATTTAAATAAACACATTTCTAGTGGGGGAAAGAAGAGAAAAGCTCAATTCCAGCCTTCCAGGAGCTGGACATGAGGCAGCCATTTGGGATTCCTCTGTAATCAATAAGGACAGGCAGGTCCCAGGGGGATTCATCCTCCCAGTCCCACTCACCTCTCCTGGAATGGGATCAATCCAGAGCCAGGGAGGCTGAGCTGCTGCCTTAGATTAAAACCTGAACTGTTGGAGCCCTGGCTGCTGAGAATTTCAGACTTTCTGTGCTGCCAGGCACTGACCCCCAGGAGAGCACTGCATTGACCTGAGGCTGTGGAGAAGCTTCCAAAATGGAATAATAAAACTGAGATTATAAGTGTGGAGTTTGAATAGAAGTGTGTGATATCACAGGGTGGAAAACTCAGAGTTTAAGGGTTTAGAATGCAGTAATATCTATAAAGCAAGGTGGAGGTTTTAGGGTGTGTCTGCTCCTTCTTCTTCACCTTCTTCTCCATGGGTTTGGGTGGGTTTGTGGAATTGGATAAAAAAGTCCCCATTGCGGGCACGGGGGGTTGGTTATTGGGTTAAAAGTGAAAATAATTGAAGTGTCATTTCTGAATTGGACAGTTTAGCCTTAAAAGGCCAGAAATAAATACAGCACCATTTTTTACCTTGTTAGAGTAAAATACTGTAGAACTCAGGGTTTGTGAGACTGTGAAAGACATAAGAACTGATAAACATCTGAGTCCCAACACAAAATTCCATCTCACACATTTAATCCTGAACTTAGCAGAAAAGAAGCAAAGAATCCATTACTGAAACTCAAGGCAACCAAGGTTTTTCAGGAGGATTTTCAGCCCCAGTGAATATTCCCATGATGTAAAATATCCCTGGGTCTGACCCAAAGCAAAGGATGTGGGCGTGCAAGCTTTGCTCCTATAGTTAATCCAAAATTACTTCTATAAATTCTTTACCCCCACTGACTAATTTTTAAAATTTGTTCTGATATTTTCCTGTATTTTTTTGTCTTCATCTCCATATTGAAATTAAATTTAAGGCTGAGAGTTCAATATTTGGGGCGAAATTAAATTCACTTTTGCACAGTGCTGTTGATTAATTATTATCCACTGAAACCCTCCGCAGATCCCAAGTTGTGTCACTCGTCTACAAAGAGAGGATTTGGGAAATATTCCAAGAAAAAGGCACGTCCAGGAGTGAAATCAGAGCTGTTTGTCACCTGTAAATTCAATATTAGGGCAGTTGCTAAACAGGGGGCTGAGCTTTGCTTAAACTTTGACTGAGATCCTGAGCTTCGACTGAGATTTAAGGATTTTTTTCTGGGAATAACTGAATTTTATCCCTACAAGTGTCTGGTCAGGGAAAGGTGATCATCTTTTTGCTTTCCCTAAGGAACTGTCAGATGAAAGATGATTTTTTTTTATATCCCCATCACCTATTATCCCTAAATCCTCCCAACATCAAGAGCATTCCTATAAAATCCCCTTTTTTTTTTTAAACAGCAGCAATCAGGATTTAAAGAGATTCCTCAGTATATTTAATTTATGTATCTTTAATAGTATTCTATTCTATTATTATCTATAGTATAAACTTAATAGTAAAATATATTAGATAATATTTATTGTATATTAGTATATATAATATATATTAAAATATATTTTATAATAATTATTGTATATGATTATATTTAATATATAATATATGGCATTCTATGATATGTTATTTAATGTATATTATTATGTTTTAATATTTATATATTTATTATAAATTAATTAATATAATTAATTATTTTCATCTGCTTTTATCCAGCAGTTCTCATCCTGGGAATATTAAGCATGGTTTTTTTGGGAAGCCACTGAGGAGGAATCCCAGGAGGAAAAACTGATTCTCCAAGAGCCTGGGGGGAAGGGAAGTTTCCCTTGGTCCCACTGCAGACCCAGGACAAGATCAAGTCTAAATCCTTTTTTTTTTAACAGGGAAAATGGGATTTTCTTAAATATCTGAAGTGCTAAAAAAATAAAAAATCAAGTTTGGGGCAACAGAACAACAGCAAAACCTGCTTTCCTCTGTAGAGCCCAGGAACAGGGAAGGGTTTACCCTGAAACGAAGGAATTGGGGGTTGCTTTATTCCTGGAATTAATAAATGGGGTGAAATCTCTCTTTGTGTGCTTATGGAGAGAAATGTTCTTTTCTCACACCTATAAAATCCTCAAAGCCACTGCTAACACAGACATCCAGCATCATCTAGTGACCATAGCAGGATAAGGCAGGGAAATTTGGGAATGAGCTCCTATACACACATGAAAATCTGAGGATAAGCTAAAAAAAATTGATTTTATTCCCTTGTTTCATCTAGGTTTTGTTCCAGCTTAAAATTAACCCGTTCCTACCAAAAATCCTCTAGATGGAAAANGATTTATTTATTTATTTCCTTTAGAAAAGGGGAGCAAGGTGAGTGGGAATTATCAAGTGTTGGGAAGGAATATTTGGTTTGGGATGCTGGGCTCACCTATGGGTGCTGCAATTATCAGCTCTGTAATATTGAAATTTTCTCATCTCCTGGATTTTAGCACTTCTGTAAATCACAAATTTTAGGAAAAAAAATGCAAGAATGTGGTTTCAGAGCTTTTTGCTTTTCAGAGTGATTTAAATAAACACATTTCTAGTGGGGGAAAGAAGAGAAAAGCTCAATTCCAGCCTTCCAGGAGCTGGACATGAGGCAGCCATTTGGGATTCCTCTGTAATCAATAAGGACAGGCAGGTCCCAGGGGGATTCATCCTCCCAGTCCCACTCACCTCTCCTGGAATGGGATCAATCCAGAGCCAGGGAGGCTGAGCTGCTGCCTTAGATTAAAACCTGAACTGTTGGAGCCCTGGCTGCTGAGAATTTCAGACTTTCTGTGCTGCCAGGCACTGACCCCCAGGAGAGCACTGCATTGACCTGAGGCTGTGGAGAAGCTTCCAAAATGGAATAATAAAACTGAGATTATAAGTGTGGAGTTTGAATAGAAGTGTGTGATATCACAGGGTGGAAAACTCAGAGTTTAAGGGTTTAGAATGCAGTAATATCTATAAAGCAAGGTGGAGGTTTTAGGGTGTGTCTGCTCCTTCTTCTTCACCTTCTTCTCCATGGGTTTGGGTGGGTTTGTGGAATTGGATAAAAAAGTCCCCATTGCGGGCACGGGGGGTTGGTTATTGGGTTAAAAGTGAAAATAATTGAAGTGTCATTTCTGAATTGGACAGTTTAGCCTTAAAAGGCCAGAAATAAATACAGCACCATTTTTTACCTTGTTAGAGTAAAATACTGTAGAACTCAGGGTTTGTGAGACTGTGAAAGACATAAGAACTGATAAACATCTGAGTCCCAACACAAAATTCCATCTCACACATTTAATCCTGAACTTAGCAGAAAAGAAGCAAAGAATCCATTACTGAAACTCAAGGCAACCAAGGTTTTTCAGGAGGATTTTCAGCCCCAGTGAATATTCCCATGATGTAAAATATCCCTGGGTCTGACCCAAAGCAAAGGATGTGGGCGTGCAAGCTTTGCTCCTATAGTTAATCCAAAATTACTTCTATAAATTCTTTACCCCCACTGACTAATTTTTAAAATTTGTTCTGATATTTTCCTGTATTTTTTTGTCTTCATCTCCATATTGAAATTAAATTTAAGGCTGAGAGTTCAATATTTGGGGCGAAATTAAATTCACTTTTGCACAGTGCTGTTGATTAATTATTATCCACTGAAACCCTCCGCAGATCCCAAGTTGTGTCACTCGTCTACAAAGAGAGGATTTGGGAAATATTCCAAGAAAAAGGCACGTCCAGGAGTGAAATCAGAGCTGTTTGTCACCTGTAAATTCAATATTAGGGCAGTTGCTAAACAGGGGGCTGAGCTTTGCTTAAACTTTGACTGAGATCCTGAGCTTCGACTGAGATTTAAGGATTTTTTTCTGGGAATAACTGNTTAAATATCTGAAGTGCTAAAAAAATAAAAAATCAAGTTTGGGGCAACAGAACAACAGCAAAACCTGCTTTCCTCTGTAGAGCCCAGGAACAGGGAAGGGTTTACCCTGAAACGAAGGAATTGGGGGTTGCTTTATTCCTGGAATTAATAAATGGGGTGAAATCTCTCTTTGTGTGCTTATGGAGAGAAATGTTCTTTTCTCACACCTATAAAATCCTCAAAGCCACTGCTAACACAGACATCCAGCATCATCTAGTGACCATAGCAGGATAAGGCAGGGAAATTTGGGAATGAGCTCCTATACACACATGAAAATCTGAGGATAAGCTAAAAAAAATTGATTTTATTCCCTTGTTTCATCTAGGTTTTGTTCCAGCTTAAAATTAACCCGTTCCTACCAAAAATCCTCTAGATGGAAAATCTCTCTCCCTAAAAAACACATTAAAAAAAAAGTTTTCTAGATCCCACACAACAAAAATGGTCAAAAAAGGAATGTGAAATTCTTAGAAGTTGTTGCTGTAGTAATAAAAAAATAAATCTGCATTTCACACCCTGCTTTTAAGCAGGTGTAAAATCATTGAGATCTCCGTGGTACAGAGTGAGAACTATTCGTGTCTTTTTTGAAGGGTTCAGAAATTAGTCTAAAACCCATTAAAACCCAGGAAAAGAGATATTTTTATTCATAATTATATTTAACAATTGCTGTCTACCCTGCCTGAGTGGGTGACATTCTCCTGCAGCAGAATTAATTTTTTCTTATTTTTTCACTTTTAAATATTGCTTTTATTTCATGGTAAAAAAACCAACAGAGGCAGAACATTTCCATCTGGTTTTTTTAACCACTTCCATGCTCCAGCTGCTTCCCAGATGATTTTTATCAGGGACCCACAGGGCAAAATTCACAATTCCCTGGGTAAACACATTACAGGAAAAGAGACCAAAGTGGCAAATTGTGGCTGTGGACATCAGCAAATTCAGATCTAAACCCCTGGGGGCTGATTTGGAATGTGATCCACATCCACAAATCTTGGGAAAATTCATCCCAGCCGTGATTGGAGGGAAGTTTGAGGCACAGTTGTCCTTTTTGGGTCTCACCCCACGTGCAGAACTCGAAGCTCAGGGAGGAATTCTGCAGGAATTGGTGGATTTGGGGCTCAGGGAGAGGGGTTGGTGGTGGGGCTGGTGGTGCTTTCTTCACACCCAATGATTTTAGGGGTCTTGCCCAATTTAGTGGTTCTGTGATTCTCTGGATCAGCTGGGTTTGGACAGGGATCACCTTTCACAAAATCCCNAAAGAAGCAAAGAATCCATTACTGAAACTCAAGGCAACCAAGGTTTTTCAGGAGGATTTTCAGCCCCAGTGAATATTCCCATGATGTAAAATATCCCTGGGTCTGACCCAAAGCAAAGGATGTGGGCGTGCAAGCTTTGCTCCTATAGTTAATCCAAAATTACTTCTATAAATTCTTTACCCCCACTGACTAATTTTTAAAATTTGTTCTGATATTTTCCTGTATTTTTTTGTCTTCATCTCCATATTGAAATTAAATTTAAGGCTGAGAGTTCAATATTTGGGGCGAAATTAAATTCACTTTTGCACAGTGCTGTTGATTAATTATTATCCACTGAAACCCTCCGCAGATCCCAAGTTGTGTCACTCGTCTACAAAGAGAGGATTTGGGAAATATTCCAAGAAAAAGGCACGTCCAGGAGTGAAATCAGAGCTGTTTGTCACCTGTAAATTCAATATTAGGGCAGTTGCTAAACAGGGGGCTGAGCTTTGCTTAAACTTTGACTGAGATCCTGAGCTTCGACTGAGATTTAAGGATTTTTTTCTGGGAATAACTGAATTTTATCCCTACAAGTGTCTGGTCAGGGAAAGGTGATCATCTTTTTGCTTTCCCTAAGGAACTGTCAGATGAAAGATGATTTTTTTTTATATCCCCATCACCTATTATCCCTAAATCCTCCCAACATCAAGAGCATTCCTATAAAATCCCCTTTTTTTTTTTAAACAGCAGCAATCAGGATTTAAAGAGATTCCTCAGTATATTTAATTTATGTATCTTTAATAGTATTCTATTCTATTATTATCTATAGTATAAACTTAATAGTAAAATATATTAGATAATATTTATTGTATATTAGTATATATAATNGGGTGACTGAAAGTTCCCATGAAAATTCATCTGATTATTTAAAGGAATTGATTTAAATGAATACATTTTGGGGTTCTAGGTTGCCCCAGTCTCCAGAAATTCCTAAACATGTTAAAGGAGCTGTTTTGAGGCATTTCTATTATGATTTTGCCTGAAAATCATTCAAATACAAAGGCTGATCTGTCTGCCAGAACAGAAGAAACTCCAATTTTGGGAGAGTGGAAAGACACCCCTGAGTAGCTGAACTATAAAACAGGCTCAGGCAAAAAAAAATTAATTAAGAATTCAGGTAAAAGAAGCATCTGAGATCTCTGAATCTATTATTATAAACCTCTCTGTTCATCCACCTACTTAAATAAAATATCTCTCATGAAAAACCATAATCCACCAACCAGCAAAGCAAAAAATGAGTTAATTATTGCGATTTTTGAGGGCAGGAAGGTGAAACATCTCAAATTTTCCCAGCCAGATGCTCTCCTGACAACGTGAGGATCCTCCTCACCCTTACAAGCCCCTTTTTGTGTCCACATGTGCCAGTTCTGGTCCTTTGAAAGCCTTCAGAAGTCAGGTTCAGCACACATGAGGATGTTGTTATTGCTGAGCACATTCGGGTCACATTTGCTCATCTGGGAGGAGATTTCTGCAGCACAGCCCTCTGCTGTTTGATTTCACACGTGTTTGCTCCCCTGAAAGGCTTTTAGCCCTCAGGTAAGGATTAGACAACGATCTGGCTGCCTTAAAAGCCAGGAAAAAATAGGTTCTTACTTAAAACGGACTCTGCTGTCATCCTCAGGAGGCAGAGCCTCGCTGGTTTTGCCACCCTGGGGGTGCTGTTTCTTCCAGAGGATGAAAAACTGAATAATTTAGGTAAACTGAGGTAGGGAATCTCAGATTATGAGGAGTTGGAAGGGATCTGTTGGAATCTGAAATGCAAGGAACTCTCAGAACTTTGGGCCTGTGAGACAGAGCTTGGAATTAAACCCAGGATTTATCTGAGATTTAAGAAAAGGTTTCCAGACTTAGGTGCTAGAAGGGAGAATGTGGATTTACAGTTTAAAGCAGAGACACGTTGAGCTAAGGAAAGGAAAGTTTAGAGTTTTAGAGTTTAAGATATAAAAATAAAAGCAGTTACAGAGGTAAACAAGGAGTTCAGAGTGCAGCACTGTGGGTTTTTGTGTCAGAACAGGACTGGCTAAGAAAGCTTACACTGTACCATGGGTCCATAAGACGAAATATTCAAGGATTGGGTCAAAAACATAAATATCCTTGTTGGCAGTGTTTTATTGGTCAATAAATTCCTTAAAAAGTCTTGTAACCGAGGGTCTTGGGACCTTCTGAACCATGCAGTGAAGATGTGAGCCGAACTCACCCTTCGTGCCTGTGTAGAAAATAAGAAATTAAACCANCTGGAGAAAGAGCCCAAGGCCAGCTGGGCACAGGCACCTTTCAGGAGCTGTGCAGAGTGCTGAGCTCAGCCCTGAGTCTCCTTTTCTCCAGGCTGAGCAGCCCCAGCTCCCTCAGGGCTTCCTCCCAGGGTTTGTGTTCCCAGCCCCTCTCCAGCCTCCTTGTCCCCTCTGCTTTGTCCTTCCCAAGCTGAGGGGCCAGGGCTGGGCACAGCACTCGAGGTGTGACCTCAGCAGGGCCAGTGCAGGGGCACAGTGACCTCCCTGCTCCTGCTGGCCACAGCACTCCTGATCCTGGCCAGGAGCCATTGGCATCCATTCAAGGATGGCTCTTCCAGAATCACAATCAGAGGGAATCAGACCAGGAATAATAAAATCTGGATTTGGGTGGGGAGGGAACTTAAA
>VWZV01003251.1:171754-209237 GCA_013397155.1 Irena cyanogastra | reverse complement strand
AGAAAAAAAGACAAAAAAGAAAACAAGTAGAAAAGAAATCTCAGTGAAGAAAATCATCATACCACATCAATGTCATCTGATAGCATTCAGGATTTTGGGGAACAATAAAAGATGGTTTTGATAAAAGATCACCACTATAAGAATCTAGAAGATTAAATATAAAACAGTGCTATAAACACACACTTCTTTCCATAATATGCACTTTCATAAACATATAGGAAATCTCAGGACAGTGTACACTTTTTTTAGCAGTTTTTGGTTCATATCCTACAGGAGATTTCAAAGAGGGTTGTCTGACAGGATCAAGAAGACGATATAAAATGAAAATAGCCCACCCAACACTGTTCCATTTCTTTTATATTCAGTTGCTGGTTTACATGTGTTCTTTAAACATACTTTCATAGTCCCAGACTTTCATAGCCATACTTTCACAGTCCCAGAAAACCAAAGAGGAAACAGAGGACTGAATTAAGTCCATTTTAAAAATTTATCCAATACCAATACCTCAGAAGGCCAGTGTTCTCAGTAGTTGGTTGTCCAGAATCAGCTTTCACTGGCCAGTTGCTTAAACACCTGCCTTTTAAACAAATCTTTACGAGACCTCACCGTTAATGCGCAGCTGAAGCTTTTCATTCATTTGTGGGATTTTCATCTGAAGAAAATCTTCAGTCAAAAATTATCTTACAAGTTGCAGTTTAATGAGGCTGCATGAACTAAATTACCTTGCCCCAAGGCAAACAAATTTCCCTGGAGGTTAACCGAGAGTTTGTCCTCGAATAATACATGCTACATTTCACTGCACATTATCAGGTCATTTTACATAGTAACACAGCATGTAAATGAGCTCCACGATCTCAAAGACATTAGCATACTATAACCTCTTTGAGGAAAACTGGTTTTGTTAAAAAAAGAAAACACACACACACACACCAAAAAAAAAAAAAAAAAANAAAAAAAAAAAAAAAAGGAAAAGAATTCCAAACTCTGTTGCATAAGTGTATTTGCAGAGAAACTCTATTAATGTCAACCCTACTTAGGAATTCGCTCTGACTTCTGGCAAAAGTAAATATCTAGAGTCTTAAATGCTAGAATGCAGTCCTCATTTCAGGAAAGTTCCCTCTCTAAATGTCTTTCGGGAATTATCACTTGGGATCAAAATGCTTCCTTGCTGTGGCACAGTATGAACTCGCATTGATTTCAGTGGATCTACCTGACAATAGTAAAATTTTAATCTCTGAGTATGATACCTGAATTTAGTCAATGCATAACTCCATAAAATAATGAAATGTATTTATACATGGAAACATTATTTCTATTATTTAATTAGAAATACAATTTTATCTATACTTCCAAGCTAAAAACCAGTGAACTCTTCTCATATTTTTGGTCCAACATTTGAGAGGACTGAAAAGCACTTAAGAAATAACTTGTGAGCTGACATTTGGAACCTAAATGCCAGTGGTCACTGCGCACCTCATAAACCAATCTTTTAACTGATTTTGGCATTTTATTACTAATATTCTTATTGCTTTGACCGTTATTCAACCAGCTTTGACCATTCTGTGAGGTCTGCACCATACGAATGAACACAAATTTTGCCATTTGTTTCAATGAGTGTAATAATGACCACTCATACTCAGGAGACAAAGTCTAATGTATTTCCTTGTTTTTTTCAAGGAGCTCTACAAGTAAAACTAATTGGAAAGCAATCTGAGTGCATGAAGACACACAACTAAACGAAGTACAATACACAAATTGCAATTTAAAGGAAGAAAAAAATCCTTTGCACATGGGGCAAGTCCACTTGGGAACTTTTATTTCTGCACCTTATAGCTCAAATTTCCTATCTTTAAGTGGTACAGGAAGATAAGAGAATGAATTTAGACATCATTAGTGAAAAAATGCAGAAAAAGTGGTGAAGCTTCCCTCTTTCAGATAGAAGCATGTCCACAACAGTTAACCACAGGCAGAAAAAACAGGGAGAATGCACTGGTTTCATGGAGACAACAAGTCACTGTAAGAGCTTATTCTTAACATATGCTACTGACAAAAGCCATGGGAGTTCAAATTAGCTGCCTCAGAGGACATAAGGCTACCCTCTTTCTCTCTTACAGAGAAAACTTACCATGCATCGTTTGCTTTTGTACTAATGAAATCAAAAGTTATCTTCTGCACCACAGNATAATGAAAAGAGAGAAAGAAAACCCAAGATAAATAAATTATGTCAAATACCACTCCTCCCAACCTGCTGACCCACTCCTAGTTGATTCCTGAGAAAGAATCACTCATTTCTGGCCAATTCCACCAATTCATACAGCGAGAATAAAGTTCTAGGGTATGGAATATCACATTCAGGTCAGGTGTCCTGGCTGTGCTCCCTGCCAGCTCTTTGTTCAGCCCCTCGCTAGCAGAGAATGAGACACTGGAAAGTCCTTGGCTTAGCATAAGCAGTACTTAGCAACAATCCAAACNACGAATGAACACAAATTTTGCCATTTGTTTCAATGAGTGTAATAATGACCACTCATACTCAGGAGACAAAGTCTAATGTATTTCCTTGTTTTTTTCAAGGAGCTCTACAAGTAAAACTAATTGGAAAGCAATCTGAGTGCATGAAGACACACAACTAAACGAAGTACAATACACAAATTGCAATTTAAAGGAAGAAAAAAATCCTTTGCACATGGGGCAAGTCCACTTGGGAACTTTTATTTCTGCACCTTATAGCTCAAATTTCCTATCTTTAAGTGGTACAGGAAGATAAGAGAATGAATTTAGACATCATTAGTGAAAAAATGCAGAAAAAGTGGTGAAGCTTCCCTCTTTCAGATAGAAGCATGTCCACAACAGTTAACCACAGGCAGAAAAAACAGGGAGAATGCACTGGTTTCATGGAGACAACAAGTCACTGTAAGAGCTTATTCTTAACATATGCTACTGACAAAAGCCATGGGAGTTCAAATTAGCTGCCTCAGAGGACATAAGGCTACCCTCTTTCTCTCTTACAGAGAAAACTTACCATGCATCGTTTGCTTTTGTACTAATGAAATCAAAAGTTATCTTCTGCACCACAGAAAACCAAAACCACAAAAAAAAAATAAAGTGGCAGGGAGATGTTGACATGTTGTCCGCATTAGGACAGAAATAAGGTTTGATCAAGTTTGATCCCAAATCCTTTCACTTGCGTTTTCTACCATAAGGGAAACAGCAAACATCGGTCTCTCAGCTGTCATGGTTTAACACCAGGTGGGAACCAAGTATCACACAGACATTTACTCCCCAAACCCCTGGCAGGTTGGGCAGAAGAATCAGGAAAAAAAAGTAACATTTCTGCATTGGGTTAAGAGTAGTTTNATTCTTTATCTAAGTAATAAATGCACACTCTATGCTTGTGCATCATTCGCATATTAAATCCAAAAGACAGCACTGTACCAGTTACTAAGAAGAAAACTAACTCTATCCTACCTGAAACCAGGACACAGCTCACACGGAAAAGAAAGCTTATCTTTACTAGAGAATTCAATCTGAAGGATGAACTTCTTTCTTTCGTTTTTTTTTTCTTCTGTTTTTGTTAGGATTACAGTTTTTATTGTAAGCTTTGGTGGAGATGGGAAAACCAAGACTGCTGCTATGGCTGTTTTGAAGAGAAAGGTCCCACAGAAAGGACAGTCAGACACTGTATTATCCTGGTCTCCTCTTAGACCAGCTGCTCTGTTGCCGGTGTAGCTGCACTGGCAGTGAGAATCTACTAGTGAGGCTATCCTGAGAGCACTGAAACACCACACAAAGGTTCAATGCAATGTTCTTAAACAGAGGCACTGTTTAACCCCGTGCATTTTATTTTTAAAACAGAAAGCAATCTCTCTTTTATTCTCTTGTCAGAGGGAGGAAATTGATAAATCGTATCCAAACTTGACAACACAGTTTAATATTTAACAGTGTCTTATGGGAAGCAAAATGTTGCTTAAAGAAAAAATAAATTCAATATAATAAAAACAATAAAATTATCATTGGGGGTAAGCATTATAATCAAGGCCTTCTTTTATATCTCAAGAAAAAAAAAACCTAATAATTCTTATTCTCTTTGCTATTACCTATTCAGAAGCAATTGAATGTGTCCACTAATTTTGCTCCTTTTCTTTTTCTATCAACACAACAAAAGCACCTAAGGTATTTCTTAATACTGAAACTTGTGAGCATATGTTCACCAATTCTATAATTAATAATCCATCTTTCATGCAGCATATTAAAAATAGAAAGGTACAAATATATATTGTTTAGCTCTTCAAAGTATATCTATGGTAAACAATAAAATATATCATTAATATATCACAATCTACGTAGGAAAGAGCAGAAACTAGTGAAACATAAGTACTGTTTGTGCTGCATTTCTCTTACTATCATGTGAGGAAAGGAAGTAAGACGTCACTGAAATCAAGCCCAAACCCCAAAATTGTAATAATCAACAATTTTTTTTTAGTATATTCATCGTATTTGTTATATATATTTCTATATATCATATTTAGTATATGGCAATATTAGTGGACAATAAGAACAGATTTGGTTAAAATTAATAACACAAAAGTTGTCTTACTTCTCCAATGCACTTTGTTCTAATCTTTCTTTCTCCTTCCTCTGACGTTCTTTGCTCTTCTTAACTCGAGTTTCCCACAGCCCTCTTATGACAGAAAAGTCAAATATTATCACCTGATGCCCCATATTGTTGACATTAAGATTCTCCTGCAAAAACAAGCCAACTCTTCAGAAAAGGAAAAATGAGAAAAATAAAGATCCAAACTATCAGGTTTCATTAAAATTGTCTGGGGAAAAGAGCTGAAGTCATAAGAAATATTAACATAGTATGTTTTCCATCTTACTTAATTTATCTAGGATTTTGTGCTGGCAGTAATCAATGTGGCATACAAGTCAATGCTACATAAAATCCATGGCAACAGCTACACAATGAATTTTTTGTATTCCTTACCTTTTTCCTTTTCAAGATAAAGACAGAGTTGCAAAAAAATACTGGTTTGATTAAGTAACACTGATGAAAATAGCTTTAAAGTCTTTGCATTTTTAATAATTTCTGTGACTAATATTAAAATGAATGCTTATAAAGAATTTATTCATTTTAAATAATGCAAAAGTACTTCATCTGGAGTTGTTGTGTATTGATCTTCATGACCTCAAGCTATCCTATTTCAACAGAATTTTTGAAATTCCTGTGTTCCCATAAGTATGTGCTCACCTCTGAAAGGCATCAAAAGACCAGCCCCATAACACACAAAAAAAACTTACCTAAGGCAGAGACACAGGAAACGTTTTATGGACATGTCATGGTCCCCACTCACTAACATGTCCTCATTCTGGCAGTCAACAAGGTTGACTTTGCAGCCACCAGGAAGGCCATGGCCAGGACCCTGAGGTTATGTACATGGTGAGGTAGTCACAGGTGCCTTTTTCACTTTACTGGAGTGCACAGTCAGATAACGCCAGGTCATAATGAGCAATCACATGTGAATCATTCACCTGTCCTGTACACTGTTATTAGTGTTGTTGTTACTGGTTTTGTTTTTTGTTTTTTGTTTTTTTTTATTTCATTGCTGTTTCCACTAAATCATTCTTATCTCAACCCTGGGTCTTTAGCTTTTTGTGCCTCCATTCTTCTCTTGATCTTGCTACAGGGGAAGGCAGGCAGTGGGAGAGCAGCACATTGTCTGGTGTGTTTTGAGTAGGAACATTAAGTTGGGGAATACGATTCCTAAACCACAACATATATTGAAACACATTCTAACAGTCAAAAGCTTGGTGTCAGTGAATCAAGTGCAGTTAAGAAATTATGTCAGCCAGAAAAGGAAGGTCAAAGAATATATGTCTCCTCTGATATGAAATGCTGGAAAACTGGTAGCAATGGACAAAAAGAAAGCTTAATTACTCATTCTTTAATGGCAACCTCTTTTCCACCCTTCTTGACTGGGTGGACTGCAGAATGTGGACTGCAAGAGAAGACTCCTTCCCACAAGGTCAGGTTCATGACCATCAGAGGAACCTGAACATACATAAGTTTTTGGGGCCTGATGAGATGCATATTAGAGTTCTGAGGGAATTGGCTGATGGAATTGACAAGCCAATCACTCTGGTATCCAGGCAGTCGTGGAAGTCAAGGGAAATCCCTGTGAATGGAAAAAGGGAAACACTGCACGCATCTTTAAAAAGGTTAGAAAGGAGGACCTTGGGCATACAGATGTACAAGGGGTACAGATGTCATTTATCTGGACTTCTGTAAAGCCTTTGACACAGTCCCTCACAATGTCTTTCTCTCTAGTTTGGCGAGACATGGATTTGGCAGGTAGACTGTTGGATCAATAAGGAATTGACTGGACAGTCACAGCCAGAGAGTAGTAGTCAATAGCTCAGAGTCCTGATGGACATCAGTGACGAGTGATGTCCTGCAGGAGCCTGTATTGGCACCAATACTATCAATATCTTCCTTTATGAGGCACACAAAAGAATCAAGTGCGTCCTCAGCAAATTTGTAGAGGACACCAAGCTGAGTGATATTGTTGACACACAGAAAGATGAAAGATGGGATGTCATCCAGAGGGACCTGGATAAGCTTGAGAAGTGGGCTAGTGCAAACACAAGACCATGGGCAAGGTGCTGTACCTGGGTTAGGACAATCCCTTGAAACACAAGCTGGGGAATGAACAGATGAGAGCAACCCAGATGAGAAGAACTTGGGGGTGCTGGTGCATGAGAGGCTGGACATGCCTGGCAATGTGCCCTCACAGCCCAGAAAGCCAAATGCGTCCTGGAGTGCATCAAAAGGAATGGTCAGCACTTGAGGGAGGGGATTCTTCCCTTCTACTCCTTTCTCATGAGCACCTATCCTGGAGTGCTGCATCCTTCTCTATGTTCCTCAGCACAGAAAAGACATGGACCTGTTGGATCTAGTCTAGAGAAGGACCATCAGGATGATTAGAGGGATGGAAAACCACTCCTTTGAGAAAAGACTGGGAGAACTGGGATTGTTCAGCCTGGAGGAGAGATGGCTTTGGGGTAGTTGTAACTGTCCAGTACCTGAAGGGAGCCTACAAGAAAGATGGAGAGAGCATGTAATGATAAGACAAGGGGGAATGGATTCAACTGAAACAGATGGTTTAGATATTCTTTACTGTGAAGGTGGTGAGGCACTGGAACATGTTGCCCAGAGAAACTGTGGATTACCTATCCGTGCTCAAGGCTGGATGGGGGTCTGAGCAACCTGGTTCAGTGAAAGGTATCCCTGTCCTGGAACAGGATAATCTTTAAGGCCCTGACCAACCCAAGCCATTCTATGACTCCCTGTGTGAAACACAGCATGACTTACAAGACGGTGTTCCTTACAGTGCTTCCGTACCAACATAGGAAACTGATCACCTACTAAATCTCTAATGCAAGTACACAAACAAGTCTTGATAAAAGAGGTAAAACTATACTTTCTTGCTCAGAGTCACTGGTGGGGATACAATCATCGCAATATACTGTCTCATAAAATGTAGCTAGATTACCAACAGAGGAAAGTCAGTTATTTAAACTTTGTGTGAGGTTTTATTAGAGAACACATTTATTACACCATTTATAAGCTATGGGAAAAAAAAAAAAGAAACAGTGGAGAAAAACCCTGTTTGACCATCTACTTATCAGTTAAAGAGCAATCCTTCCCTTCCTTTCCTGTGTGTTTTCAAGCTCATGTCTATAATTTTTTCCTCAGATGCTACTGTGATCATTTTTTCCAAGCACTGTGTCCTTCAGCTGGGGCTATTTATTATCTGTCCTTCTGTTATAATATTGAGGACAAATGGGAAATTATTCTCCCTCTCCTCTGTATTTTTTCCCTTGTAACTTTGCAACTGTCCCTTTNTACACATCCCTCTGTAGTACATAACACTTAAAGGAATAATTTATTCTAAGCCAGGGAAACACCCTCACGTCCTCTGGAAAATGCACAGCATGGACTAAAAAGAATTATGCATAGGTACATCCAGAGCAAAGGTACCTACCTGCTCACCTTATTAGTCATCTCAGTAAGAAAGGCCCTTTCAAATACCAACAAGTACTGGCTCAGAAACTGGTCGGGGACCAGTACCATTCTATTCACATGGCCTTCTGTATCTTAGGATGTTTATATAAAATGTTATCTTTGTTGTTCGTAAAGCTGCACCTATTGCTTGTTTATCTTTATTAGCACTAAAAATGAGGCAAAAACAGTTCCTAACCTATCTGGAACTAGCAGCTGACAGCAGCTGAGTCAAAACCCCATTAAAACAGTGTAATTAAAACAGTGACCTTACTCTCTGTAGAAAGGTTTGTCCTTCTAAAACATATTCACTACTAATTTACAGGAACTGTTTACCCCATCAAATAAAATGTTCACCTCTGCTTACAGGAGAAAGAAACCCAGTGACAAGGACTTCACCTCTCACAGTAACTGCAGACCAGCAGTCACTCTGCAGGGTCTAATTCATTTTAATAGACCAATTCATAGAAGTGTGTTTTGGTAGAAAGGCTGTTGCAGAAGCTGAATTGTTGCAAGACAGTGAAGTTGCAGCTGGACACTTGACCTCTGCTGGAACTAGATGGCCTTAATCAACACAGAGTCTGAGTAGACTGTGAAAGTGCTCCTTTTCCTTGACTTGTTTCTCACCTTCCTGTCTCACAGGTTAAGTCATCCATTTTTTATTGGGACACTGATTTATTAAACACTAGGTCGGAAAAGTTCATTTTATCCACATATTGCTTTCATCCACGTATAACTTTTATCCACGTATTGCACTAAGCTGCAAGGCATTGTGGGGCTTTCTTCTGTGGTGAAACCAAGCAGAGGACAAACTTGGGCGGGAGGTGAGAGCTGTCCATCATAATGCCTCAGAATTAATCTCTTCAGAAGGAGCAAAGCCACAAATCTGATCAGATTACAGGGTGACTAAGGCTTTAGAAATATGTATCAGGACAAATGTGAAACGCTTTTTGACATCTACAACTCTGAAAAGGTCACCTAGCAATCTTCACAAGGCTGTTGCTTTATCCTGTATCCTTGCCTAAAAAATGGACATGAAGTATCAAGCATGATGGCAGAATATTTATTTGCCAAAATTCAGACACCATCATTTTCCTAATGATGAGATGTTGCCCAGAAAGGAAAACTGGCAAAAGCTGTGCTTGACTGATACTAAGGGTAGGTTCTTCAGGATATCTACTCATGCATGGCAAGAATTTGTCACAGAAGAAGCAACTACTAATAATGATTTTGATTTCTAGAAATACATGTTCAAATTCACTTGCAGTAGTTTCTTTCTTCCAAACATCAGATTAGGCCTGCAGAGGAAAACTCAAAGCCATCATCTATTATTCACAGGTGGTAAACTACATTAGGATAGAGGAAAATCTCAGTCATACACGCCTTTCTAACTTCCTACCATCAACTGGGAACACAGCTATCACCCAGTTTCCTCCCATACTGAGGTTATTCACAGGTAATCACTATTATCATTTTGTCCATTGTCAGAAACCACAGCAAAGCTAGAAAGGGCAGAGGGCCTTTAGAGGTCAACTCGTCCGACTGCTCTGTCTCAAAGCTGTCATACAGTTCTGCACATCCTGCAGCACCCCTCCTCTTCCAATTTCCCCATCACCTTGTAATTCAGCATTGCCTCTTTCTCATCCCATACTTTACACATGATTATTAAGGACAGGCTTTTGTCATACTCGTGAGGATTGCCTCACCCACACATATGGCAGAAAGTGAAAAGCAAAAAACTATTTCTTATCTGAGAAACAGGCAACCTTGCTTTCATTAAGCCAAGTCCTGACCACAAAAGCAGTCGTGACCTGCATTCACAAGACCCTGCTTCGTAACTACACTGAGTTTGCCGCTTAAAGTCATCTTGACTTGAGTAACATCTGTATCTAAGTTATGCTGTAGATCATCAGCACACCTTTCTTAGATGATGCATTATTATAACATTTATCAGTCTTTTGAGTTATTAGTGAGATAGGTCACAAAACAAGGCTATTCAGTAACATATGATAATTAATGTACAGCACTTTCCAGGGGAAAAGGGATTCAGGAACACAAAAAGAAGGCAATGTCGTTTACAAGATAATCATATATGGAGAAACTAGTTTTCTGTGTGTATCTGTGGAAGCAAATAATCTTGTCGCTGGCCATTTTCACCTCCCAAGAAGTTATCTGCAAGACCTTAATCAATATCCTTAAAAGGCAACATACTGGGAAGTCAAGCTGATCTTGTCTTCTTTGTAATGATTACCTCAGAAACAAAGCTGACCATTAAGGGTGCTTTTTTTTTTTTTAGCTATTCTAAGATCTTCCCTTCAGAAGCAGCTCCACATTGTATTCAAGGGAATATTTCTAGGTAATATAATAAATAAAATAATCTGAAAATTTAAAAAATAGCTTTTTGTTTTAATAAGCATTGCATTACTTGGCAAGGTGATATGAGAGTTTGCGATCAGAGAAACTTGTATTAGTAGCAGAGAAATTTTTTTTGGCTTCACTCCTTCCAACTCTTTATGCTTTTTTTAGGAAGAGTGGGAATAAAATGTCCCTGTGAACACCATGGCCTTTGCAAAATCTCTTCCTCAACCAGCAGGCTATGTCAACCTTGTCCCTGTTTTCATCAATAAGGAAATCAGAGGAATCTGTGTAACTAGAATTTTCCTTCTACATTATAAACCACAGATTCTTTTTCTCCCCAGGGATGTCGTTTCAGTTCAAGATGCAATAGCCTGCAAAATAGTCTCAATTTCATCATTCCAGGGTCCTGTGCCTTCACTAGAACACATTACTAAGCCCCTCTCCTACTAAGCAACTCTCTGACTCTTCCTGTTTCAGGCCCCACCTCAAAACTGAGACACATCTTCTTACCAAGTGAATTTAATAATCTGCCACTTCTCTGGGCCAGCTGAGGTGAGAAGAAGTGCTTGCTCTGTAAGAGCACTCTTTTGCTGCCAACATTTGGGTTTGGGTGCCCTATTGCTGTGAACTAACCCTGCACGCATAGAGCAGAAAAGCTGCCTTTACAGACACTTGTGTGCAATTTCTGCCCTTACAAAAAAGAAAACACCTTTCCCTAATCTTGCAGAAACTTCATTCATTTAAATGTATCTATAAATAGGCCTATTAAAATCAAACACAGTCTTCATGTGTATGATGATATTGATACTTTTAGGCATTTGGAGAATTAACTGGCAAAACCCCATAATCTTAGGGATGATACTGATCATATGTTTTTATTTAAATGATATAACATTAATGTCAAATATTATTGCTAGTAAAAGCATCTGCCTAAGTATCTGCATGGATTATTTTTATTTTAGCACTTATGTTATAATTTATTTTATTTTATTGTACAAATTCACCTAAAAGTAGGCAGACTGGTCTCTAGCATCTATTTCAGACACTCTTTTTTAAATAGTAGGAGTACTCAGGAGCTCTAAAACAGAATATCTCTTCATCAAGGCATTCAAAATATATAGGATGGAAGATAACTACCTTGCAATGTCTACAATCTTTATTATTTTTTATTTACTATTATTCATGCTGTTGTTACAAATGTACACGTACTTTAGATGTCAACTCTTAGTAAAACTGGAGAGGTTTAGTATGCTGTGCCCTTGCTCCCTTCAGCTACTGATATCTCCAACCCTTGTTCACAGGTCTGCCACAGATGCTTCCACAGCCGTCTTTGATAGCAGCCGGTGGTCTTGTGATCAGTTGTATTTGTGCCCACTTGACCTCTGAACCCCAAGAAGGCTTTTGATGGCTGGGTTTTTTCCTTTTTCTTCTTTTTCTTTTTTTTTTCCCTCTTGGCTTAATATAAAGGGAGAAAATGATGACTCTCAATACCTCTAGAAGTGTCACCAACCTGAGTATGGAGGACCGCTGGAGAAAAATAAGTGTCAAAATTAGTATGCCTTTTGGCAGCTCCTGGTCTTTAATGCTGAGAGAGTTTCATCTCAGTCACCTG
The DNA here is from genome assembly GCA_013397155.1 of Irena cyanogastra. NCBI lineage: Eukaryota > Metazoa > Chordata > Aves > Passeriformes > Irenidae > Irena > Irena cyanogastra. The sequence goes on along the minus strand of VWZV01003251.1, from coordinate 197,208 downwards.
CACTTGCACCACAAGGTGCCATAGACTACCCGATCTTCAAAAAACAGTTTAAGGATACATGAGCTAAAAGCAACATTGAATTCTAGATGGAAGGCCTTCCACAGAGAAAAAGTGCTTTTCAAATCAGCAACTTAATTGAAAGAACAGTTTTCAGCCTTTCTGCACTTATCTCAGCATCTGAGATAGATCAATCAATGTGTAAATACCTTGAGAAGCATACTACAGAAAAAAAAAAAAAACAAATTAAAGACAAGGCAAGGACTTCTTTGAAAAGAAAAGTAGTGGAACACAAGACAAGTATTCTTAGATATGACGAGATTGTGGTCTGCCAAGATTAGCTGTACCAAACTCTTCTACAGCTCCTCCCTGTTTACCAACATTATCTGTCTTCTCTGCAGTGGGTAGACTACAGCCAGTGATAAGTCAAAATTGCCTTGGCTTTATTATAGTAGAGTTTAAAGTCCTCTGAACATAGCTGGGATCAGTGGTAATGTTGGCCGGCTTGTGTGTGCACAGTATTCTGTAGAACAAGACCCCTGTTTGAAAGAGTCCAACATGGCTTTGAGACTACAGATACAGCCAGTATTAGTCTCTGTTAACAGCTCTCCTGATTTCACATGGCACCTGCTTGGCCTAAAAAACAGCACTGTGTACTTTCCTCTGCTGTTTTACATGAGTTATTAAATTATTAATGTTTTGGTTTCTTCAATTTGCTTAACAACCTGGTTCACTTGGGCCCTTTTTCTTTCAGATAATCACTGTGGGAGATCTGCTGCACTCTAATGAATATTGCTGGCAGGATTACATGGGGGGAAATGTGAGTGAAATATTTCCTACCAATCCTGCAAATAATTTCTTAAGAAATAAGCTCACTCACACTGTGCTTCAGAATTATCAAGTAATTTATCTCTCAAGTCTTTAAATAATTCAGAGGAAATCTGACATTTGGATAGCAACTGAACACATTTTTTATGTTATCAGGAAAAGATTAAATTAGAGAAACACGCTGTGATTGAAAGAGCAATACAGATTGTGGCAATGTTCACCCTATACAACCATATTTTGCTAACTGAGCACAGCTTGTAAGTGGGGTAGTGCTTCCCTGTGACACATGAGGAGTGGGAGAGGACTGCAAAGCAGGAAGTTGCTCTTCCCTACCTTGTTTTGCTTCTAGTAACAATCTCTTATTGTTCTACACCAGCAGGGAATTATCCTTTCTGCTAATTTGGTTAGTTTATCTGTCACTAGTCTCGCCAACAGTGCAGATTTGACAGTGTGAATTTGAGGTCTGGGATCCAAGATAGATTGTGTTTCAGAACACATATGCGTGCACGCATGTGATTGCTGGGTCCTGGAGAATATGTGGTCAGGGCAACGTGATGGATCACAGTGGGTGTCCCCCTGAAGGCCCAGGTCCCCAGAGATCCAATAAATGTAGCTACAGCACAGAATAAATACAGGGGGAAATAGACAATCTGCTCCAGGGCTGGAGAAGGCAGTCCTGACACCTGGACACGAGCCCAGATGTTTTGGGAGTTTGAAATGTTCCTTCCTGCTCTCTCAAGAGTACAGTCTCAGCCAGCTGGCTCCTACATAAACAAACACAGACAGACAGTGACACTTTCAAGCTATTAATTAGTCCAACTTTCGGTGTAGTTAATTTCAGAAATTAGTGTCTTTCTGAATCACGGAGCTTAATCATGAATGCTATGATGAATTAAGGTCTTTTTTTCGTTTTCTTCTTTAGCTACTTCATGAAAGGGACATTTATGAATAGAATCTGACGTTAGCCTCTTTCATACACAAATAAATAACTTTTGCATTGTTTACATATGACAACTAAGAGAAAATATATCTTTTTATTAACCTACTCGTATTTCAGGTAAAAATAGCTATGAATGCAATAAAATTAAAAACAGATATGCGAGGGCTGAACTTGGTTTCCACATATTTTTATGTGAATATTTCTCTTCGTCCAGTGCTGCAGCATAATGCTTTACTGACAGTTTTCATTAATCAGTTCCTATTCTAGATGTAAATTAACTAGTCTCACAAACAAGAGTCCTCTTTATCACTGCAGTCTTCACATCTTGATTTTTAGACAATTTTTCACAGGGTTATTCATTAATTAGGTCTTTAATTATGGATTAATTAGCAGCTGAATTACAATATTCCTTATACTTTCTCAACTCTTGTAACACTAATATGTTTGCCATCAAGCATGATAGATGTTACATATGCAAGGGGATTTATTACAGATGTATTCCCCTAGCACTTCAGTGAGCTGACTAATTATTCTTCCACTGACAATGAAGCTAATGAAACACTGGACTGATGTCTCTGACAGAAATCCATTCTTTTTTTTTTTTTAACTGGGTATTGCTGAGGAGAGGGCTGATTCTCTTAGGACTGAGAGAGGGATGATGTATTTGAAATGGGCATGTATTTTGAGGTTGTTTCTTATCAAAGGAAAAACAGCTCAAAAGTGTATTACATATTGGTAAAGATGTTGAATCTATGAATGTATCTGTAGTCAGCAGGTGTAAACAATTGTCTTAGGTAGTTTACAACAGAGTCCTGGGAAACCAAAAGCATGTTCTAAGAACTGATTAGAGAGACCCCCCTCAACTTCTCATACATGGACCCATGGAAAATAAATTTCCATTCTTTGTCACTGAGCAAAACACTGAGGCGTTCATATATGATTATATGACCTTAATTAAGCATAACATTACATTTTCAGGTTTCTAGAACTTATTTCATGTCCATTGTGCTTTTTAACATGATGTTTCATTGACTTGTTATTTGTCTTAAGGTTCTCGAACAATTTCCAAGAACTGAGGTTACTATTACTTACCTTTCATGTACCCTTAGAGGGTACAGCCTCTGAAGTTATCTCTGTGAATGACCACATCATAAACATTATTTTAGACTCTCTGTCCTAACTGACACTAATTAAAAATCTTCAAAATTAGTAATTTTCTCCCCGGAGGCCATTTTACATGTATTGATCTAAGAATTCAATCCTGTCACTGGCCTCTACTGCAGAAGGAGAACAAAAACCTATAGCAGTCCTATTTCCAGTGTTAGATACAAGATTATCAGTCATATAATGAGTAAAATGCTCATAGCCAATTGCAAAGATGTTAAATTCTGTGATTTAAGATGGTAGATAGTTTAGATAAGCAAGAGATGATGCTGCTTTCAATTGCTCTAGCTAAAATAAAGTTATTTTAGCTCTAGTGGCCCAAACCTCACCATACAGTCATGAGGTGGCATCTGTATTTTATCAGTCCTCTCACCACAGCTGTGTCTTTAGTCTTTCCCACAAAAGTTTCCTGCATCTCTGGATAGGAGACACAGGTGACATTGACAGCCAACACCTTCCTTTGGAATAATTCTCCACTTTTACCATCTGTCTGAGGAGAGCAAGTGAATGAGGTGAATGAAATTCTTTGCTATGATCTTCCTCTTTGGTAAATAAGCATTATTATTCATCCCTGATCCTTGAAACTGTGCTCAATTAACTGCTGTTCAGAGGAAGAGAGCTGGTCAGTACCTTTTAACCTACAGAAAGCAATATGTCAATGATAGCACATAAATGCTTGTGGTAGCCACAACAACAATAATGACAATATTTGACTTTAAATGATAGGCTATGTTCTCGAAAGATGTAGCAGGCTGTATTTCCTATGCCTGTTCGATTAACTGTAAGTAGCCTTCAGAAACTGAAGTTCTATAACTCTTTTTAAATTCCACTGTAAATTTTGACAGACAGCAAAGATAAATGACTGACCTCTCAAACAATTTTTTTATTGAAAATCATTCTCACACCAGCATATGTCCTTGAGAAGTAATACCAATGGTTTATTATAACTGAGTCACAGAGTGGAACTTGAAAAGTTTCCTAAATTATAAAGTTTGGATTTGTCACAAGTGTAAATCTATTTAGAGGAACTATGCACAGGATGAATCTCACTCTCTTCAAAGATATCTACCAAACATACTGCCTTGGACTAAATGCTCTCTGTTTCAGACATTTTCCCATATGCATTAAAGATCCACAGCACAACAGCAGCCACCTGATAGCTACTTCTCACCTTCCCTGCCATTTTCCACCTTGTCCCCACACATCTGAAGAAACACAATAATCAGCAAAACTGTCACTTACCTACTAGTAAAGAGCACAAGTGCCCAGAGCTCCTGAGTGTGCTCTGCAGTTATTCAATGTGGGACACAGAGGTTGTTTATAGCACAGCACAGCTCGTGGCCAGCCAGATCTGTTTGAACCCTGCAGCGTGACTAGCCTTCCAGATGTACTAATATGCTATATTTGTAAAGTGATAACATGATCTGTGGTCTTACAGCAGAGGCACGGGCAGGATAAAGTGTCTGCACTGCATGAGTCAACACAGGATGGAAACAACAGCGCTAGGACAACATCTCATTTGCTTCAAGGAAAGTATGGCAGACCTAATGTTGCTCATGCTGATGTATAATTGTTGGGAAAGGGCAAGGAGTATAGAACAAAAATGCATGTACAGTCTGAATTCCTCTAGGACAGTCTACCTTTTCCTTCCCACATTCATTCAATTCTGAAATAAATATACACAAATGTACACAGACTATCACCATGCAGTTTGCATGACTGATTGATTAACAGCAAATTCCAGGTTTTTTTGCTGATGGTGGCTCACCTTTTTTAGGACAACGCTTGTCACTTGTATTCATGCTTATTGTTAGTGGACCAGAAGGGCAGGGCTGTGGGCAGCCAGAGACCGTCTTGCTGCAGAATCAGCATGGCCAGGGCAGGAGCTGATAAACTAAAGGGGCTGATGTGAGCCGTGGGCAAAAGGGAAAGATCCTGGGGGTGCAAGACGGAAGATGGGCATGGACACAGAAGCCCATCAGGATCCTCATGGCCCTCCCTGACAATTCAGCATGAGTGGTGGACATTTTCTGATTGTACCTTTGATGAAATAAGCTCATTTATTTCTAGGGAAGCAAGGAAGGAAGGAAGGAAGGAAAGAAGGAAAGAAGGAAAGAAGGAAAGAAGGAAAGAAGGAAAGAAGGATGTTTTCAAAAAACAAAGTTTTTCATTAGAAATATTTTCAAAAACCGCTTTTAATTTAATTTCCTTTAAAATTCAGCTTTTCAGCTGAAACAGTTTCATATTTTTAAACTAAAAAAGAATAAGTTCTTTCAACAATTTCTGCTTGTATTTCATCCCTGCCTGTTACAATAACCATTAATTACTGCAGCTGGGCTTGGTTTAAGATTCAGATACTAGTTTTACATTGCTGTGCTTTCAGTGACCTAGCTGAAATCACATCATATTGGAATGGGAAAGTCAGGGAAAGTCATGATCTGTGAGTTTAAATGTTCAATTTTGTCTTCAAGTCTGAAGGAGGTAGTATCAGGATTCACTTTGATCTTTTTCAGTGCAGTGTGTTTCAAGGTATGGTGACATGCCTGAAGGATCCTGCATCACATATCCTTACTCTTCAGTCATCTTAGTCTTCACAAACATCAGTAATAAATAGTGATCACCACACCCAATTTTTCGAATACATTTTAATTTTCTGATACAACTACCCCCAAATTTGCATGGTTTTTTACCATATAGCTATGTGGATTTCCTGCAGTAGTGAACATTATCAGACTTCAGCCACAAGAGCTGATGAAGAAATCAGCGAGGGAGACAATACTTTGGAGCGGGGAAAGTGTGTTCCTTCTATATTCAAAAGCATGGTTCATAATTCTGCTTTTGTGCGCACTGCCTAGGAAAACATGTTGCTATATTTTTGTTCAGAATGTGACAACATGAAATAATAATTAATTAGCAATTATATTAAGAAAACCCTAACCTTCATCTCACTTTTTCAGGATCCATCCCTTGCTGTACAGGTGTTGATTTTGGCAAAAGAAAGCAAGGGGTCCTGTGTTCTTTAAGTGTTGAAATACTGAAATATGTTTCAGTAGCAGAAAGCTGAGCTTGCAGTTAATTCCCAGGCCTTAGCCAAGGATTCATAGATCAGCTAACCTTCCAACTACAATCATAGCTTACCCATGACGAGGAGAGGCTTGGGATATTTGTTGGAAAGGGTATGAGAAAAAGGATCAGCTGATGAAGTAGGCATCACCTACATAAAAAAAATAAATAAAAGGCTATCCTATTAAATAAAATACACTAAGGATGGAAAAACAACTGAGGAAGGGCATGAAAGATTTAGAGGAGTATTAAAAAGTGACTGGGAAGAGAGAAAGAGAGAGAGAGGAGAGAGACAGAATCTATAATACTGTGTAGCTGTGGATCTCAGTTTACTTGAAAAAAATACTAAGGAAAAGGAAAACTGTGAGTCAGTACATAAATGCTGGCATAGTGTGAAAATACCACAAGCAAGGGAGTAGTAGACACCACACTGCTCAGGCCAGTGAACAGACAGAAGGCTTGCTTGCTGACAGCAAAACCCATTGGCAGGCTTGAATCTATTTAAGACATGCTAGAGTGGCAGAAGCTAGTTTGTTCAAAGGTGCTTGCCTGCTGCATCCTGCATCCCAGTTCATCATCAGCAGTATTCATCTGTCAGAGCCAAACTGACATTGGCTCTAACACAGCCTTGCATGCCTGCCACAGCATTCTCACAGGAATTGCTCCTCATCCAGGTGATCCAGCAGACTGACCAGCATCTATGTACCCGTATGACACTGCAGTCTACCGAATCATCCTCCTGGACGAGGACCATTGCCTGGGAAGTGGTACAAAAACAGTCATTTCATAAAGAGGCCCAGTCCATTTTGATTGCTGTAGTGCATCAGTCTCATAAATTGGAGCTATTGTGAAATACAGAAGGAGCCAGCACTGGACTCCCTGACATTCAAGTCTTGGAAACAGCTTGCAAATGTGCCCAAGCTATTGTAGTTTGAAGCCAGCTGCTCCAGAGGCAGCAGCTGTATTGCTTCCAGCGATGAATTCACTCTGAAATCAAAACAGTCCTGGTTATGAATCAGTGCACTATCCTAGGATAGCAGATCCTCTACCCATGAAACTGACAAATCCACCACTCAGATAATCCAACTGATGTAATGAGAATTGAATATAAACAAGCAAACCAAGGGATATTATCTTTTTCCACTCGTGCAGTAGCTGTAGGAAAACTTCCCTACTTATCTCAATCTCTTCTTTATAGAAAAACCACAAAGTAAAGACAACAAAGATACTAGCAACATAATCTGCTGTGTAAATAATTGCTATATAAGCATATCTATGCTTGTTTTTCTGGTCTATCTTCCTTGTTCATTCTAAGGATAACAATATGCAATTAAATTAAGGTCAGTAGAAAACTCTAAATGTTAAGGTCAGTGTCTGAGTAACACAGGCTGCAGCCAAGACCTAGCATGGGGTAGAAGTGGGAACAGCATTTCATGCAGACAAGGCACCTTCACACCAGCACTTCAGACCTCAAAGACTGACAACAGAGTGGTTCTAGCATAGCTGTGATCAAAACATCTACTAGAAGGAAACACTTGACAAGTAACAGCTTTTTAGGGACACATTTCCCATAAATATACAACAAAGTAAAATCCATGCAAAGACTTACACAAAGTCAGGCTGAAGAAAGAATAGAACTTGCTACAGTAATTTATCATGTACTGAACAAAACTGCTCAGCAAAAATAAAACATTTTGCTTGTTGCTTTGTTTTCATATTATCCGTTCAGCTTTCAGTCTTGAGCTGTCAGAGCTGCTGAGTAAATGTAATAATGCTGCAGAATCCATAAGTCACATTAGAAATCACTGCAGCAGGTCAGATTCTTATATCTGTGACCTTTCAGTATTAAGGGGTCAGTCCTTTCTGATGCAATCTCAGTATGCACCAAAGAAAGATCCAATTTATAACTCCTGACAAAGCTACAGCCCAGAGATGACTGTTCTGAAATGTGCCTGGAGCATTAGTATGATGAGTTGAGTGTCAGGCATTGTTCATAATTCTGGGCTCTGAGTCACACTGTTTTTGCTGTCCTACCTGCTCTGTGAGACCTTTTGTGCAGATTTGACTCTGCCATCACACAGGTGCTTCAGCAGGCTTAGCTTATGGTTCATGCTGTACATTTTTTGTTGAGATTGCACAGCTCTTCTGAAAACAAACCCTTCCACTGCCACTCTTTAGAGACTTCATTGGAGACTGTGTTGGCTTAATAGAGAAGTCCTCAAAATTGTAGCTCCCAAGCGATCTGGGAATAAGTAACTCTCAAAGAACCACAAGACATCTACATATCTGTCCCCAAAATTTCATAAATGCCTTAAAAATAATTTCAACTCATTAAGACTGTTTGTCCAGAGGTAAGTCAACCTCCCGTAAATGTGCAAGGACATTCAAATCATGACAGGAAAAAGGTTTAAGAATTCATGAAGGTTTGTGCAGACACTGTGAGGAAGAAATGTAGCACTTAAAATCTGGAGTGGTACAAGACACCCAGACTTTGAGTAGACAACAAAGCTGTGACTGATTGAGGTCCTCCCAGGAGGCTCTTAAAAAGATTATAAAGATTCCCAAGATGAAAACGTCAGAACTTACATTAGATCAGCCCTCTGTGCAAATGATGCACACATTTGTAAGTGGAAGCATAGTTTTACTCAACCACAGATTCCTTTTAGAGCTACTTACACTTGTACCTGATTTGAACTGAATCATCTCATTTGAGAAACATTTTCTGAACTAAATAATGGGCATGTCATCTATTGATCTCTCTCATTACATTTAATTGTGCAACAAATTAAAGATACAAGAGCCCACCAGGAGCCCGCTGGTGTGAATGAACAGAAATTGGATGTGTGTTACGTTTGATTGACCAGTAATTGTTGGGAACAGGAGGCTTTTTGGTAAGAGCCAGGCTTAGGAGGCAGCCTCTTTAGATGTGCTATTAGAGGGGGCTGACCACAGCTATCCCTCCACCCAGACCAAGTCAGTGAAGTAGCACAAGCTCTTTTTGGGTGTGCATATCTTCATCAAGGTGTAACAGGGCACTATCGAGGGACAAAATTCATAGTTTTCCAGGGACAATTAAACCTGGAAGAATGAGGGGAAATATAGGAAAACTCAGTTCCATTCATAGTCACCTTTGCCTGCCACGAGCACAGGAGAAAATAGACCACTGAGCTACCAAATGCAGCACCCTGCCTAGTCAGCTCAAGTGGGTTAATCCTGGCTGGATTCCAGGCACACACCAAAGCTTCTCTATCACTCTCCTTTGCAAATGGACAGGGGAGAAAATATATAATATTCCTAGGTTGAGATAAGGGCAGGCAGAGAGCATTCACCAATACCATCATGGGCAAAATAGGCATTATCTGGGGATATTAATTGAATTTATTATAACAAATTCAGAGCAGCATAATGAGAAGTAAAATAAATCTTTAAAACACCTTTCTCCTCCCCCTCCTCATTTCCAGCTCTACATCCTCCACCCTAACAGCACAAGGAAACAGGGATTAGTCAGTACATCACAGTAGTTTCTCCTACTGCTCAGGGAGAGTGGTCCTTCCCCTGTTCCAGTGTGGGGACCCTACCACAGGAGCTCTCCACGAACTTTTCCATTTGAGTCCATCCCATGGGCAACAGTCCTCCACAAACTGCTCCAACATGGGTCACTCTTCCATGGGTGAAGTTCTTCAAGGAGAGGCCTCTCTTGTGTGTGTCCCCCACGGGTTTACAAGTCCTACCAGGAAACCTGCTCCAGTCTGAGCTCTTCTTTCCATAAGTAGCCATGTCCCTGCCAGGATCTTGCTCCAGCACAGACATGGCATCACAGCTTCCTCTCGGGCATCTACCTGCTCCAGCATGGGACTCCTCCACCAGCTATAGGAGGGTATCTGAATCCCTGGGGATCTCCAAATCCCTGTGGATCTCAGTGGGCTGCAGGGGCACAGCTGCTTCACCATAGTTTGCACCACAGACTGCAGGGGAATCTCAGCTTCAGTGTTTGCAGCACCTCCTTTCCCTCTTTCTCCAGTGACCTTGATATCTGCAGAGTTCCTCTCACATGTTCTCACTCTGCTCTTCTCTGGCCACAATTACATCACTGCAATAACAGTTTTTTCCCTTAATCTGTTATCCCAGAGGTGCTACCACCATTTCTAACTGGCCCAGTCTTGGCCAGTGCACATCCATCTTTGGAGTTGCCAGGGATTGGCTCTGCCAGACATAGAGGAAGCTTTTGGCAGCTTCTCACAGAAGCCACTCCCCACTACCAAAACCTGGCCACACAAACTCAATACAGCAGCTTGTTTATATAATGTGTCTGAGAGGACAAAGCGACTCTCCACCCTGTGAAAACCACAGCACACCGTGGATCAACACAGATTCATGGCTCTTGCCCCATTGCTTTCCACTGTGGTACAATAAAGAAAACAAAGAAAAGTTCCTGTTCTGAGCTGGCTAGGAAGCAGCACATGCACTGTTGTCACCCTCCTCCTGCAGACTTGCTGCTTTACGAAACCACAGCAGATGATATTTTTAAGAAAGAAACAAAGGGTGCCATCTATTGTCCAAATTATAAAGACACCCACTTCCTTACACTTGTAGCATTGAACCCTGAGGTTCTTCGGCCTTCAGCTATACTGAATGATTCACCAACAAACAACACAATATTTACTTTTTCTTCTTTTTATCTCTTTTTTAAATTATTTTTTATTTTTTGTAGCCCACATGCCTTGTAGGCATTCCTTAACCAGCTCATGTGTGGAAATAACTGTCACAAGCCAACGCAAAAAGAAAATAAGAAAATAGGACTGACCTTTTCAGAGCCCCTGATGTAAGGGGAATGAGCTTGAATTGGATTAAATATAGGAAAAGAGGCGCCAAATAATTAAACAAAAAAAGCGAGAAACAAAAGATCAGTGAGAACTCGTGAGGGTGCCACGTGTCAGGCCAGAGAACGAGGAAAAACCGTGACATCAGAAAACAAATTTGGCCTGCAGTGCCACGTGCCTACTCCTGTCCTTACAGAGAAAAAGGTGTAATCTGATCTCATATCACCATTCTAACACGTGGTTAATCAGATGAGGCTGGGATAAAGGCCTAGAGAGACTTTGGGATTCTGACTCATGATCGAGGATTGCCTGCCGCAATAACAAATGCCCTTACATTGCCTACTGCCTGCTCCCCACCAGTTGTGTTGAGGTACAAGCAGACTATAAACAGTCTCTGAAGCACGTTTGGAAACAGTGTTTTGGGCTGGCAGCAGAAATGTCAGGTAGTTTTAATGTTTTGCTGACTCAGGAGATACTTCTTGAAAGGCACATGAGCCAGAAGAAGGAGTTAATTATTATAAAGGTGCAACCCAGGTGACTTCAGGAAAAAATTTGCCTTGACAGTTTTTAAAATTTGTTTCTCGCTCATGTGCTGCCAGTCACCTCTTCTGCCTCTTTCTGCACAGTATTTTTGAGCTTTTTCAAAATTCTTGTCATAACTTTACAGTGGAAGACAGAGCCACAAGGTAAAGGAGTTTTGGTCTGTACCTACAAACTTCAAGCAGAAGAAGTGTAAATATGAACATGATCTCCTTCAAGAGAAGCAACTTTCAGATAAACACAGCAAAAAAAATCGCTAAGTGACTTCTCAACTCAGTGCCATGCTACTGATTATACACTAGATTTAGATCGCACTAGAATGACCTGATAAGTATTAAAAGAGTTCAAGTGAATTTCTTATGTGTGGTGCCCATATGAGTAAGATAATTTCCAGTTTCAAAGTGACACAAAAGAAGCTAGCTCAAACTAAAGCAATAAAGCTCAATCTAGGTCAGTAATGAAGTTTGTGGTCACTGCAGTCCTTGTGCCATCAGAGTTAAGCTAATTTTGTAGTGCTTCTCTCTGTAATTTATTTCATTCTCTATACTACGAAAAGAGCTGAGAGAAATTATACTGAATGGAAGTTCAGCCTCAAAACACAGCATTATAACACTGCAGTTGTGAAGACTGCAGGAAGAGCCCTGAAAGGAAGAGAAATAACTTAATTGTGCCAGTCTGATAGGTTGTTAATGGTTTTCATTTATATAGAATACAAGGTTTTTACTTAATAGGAGAGAAATACAAAGAACAAGATTAAGAATAGAGTATTGAAGGTGGATAAGGAGAAGTTTTAATTTTATGAACATTCTTAGCACACATTAATATTGATAAGGTAATTCACCCAGAAACAATCAGGCATCTCCTTTACACATGACTCACAGGGCTAGTTATCAGAATCAAATATTGAGCTGGGACAGAGTACAGGCTCTTTGTGAAAGACCCTCTATGCTGCAGAGACAAGACATCAAGTTTGCTGACCACACAACCTATAAATCTTCACATAGCCAAAAGCCAGAAGACATATATCCTCATGCCATGAAGAGCCTGAGGGTAGGAGGACCTCTGTGAATAGTACATAGGGTGGATGGGGCACCTTGTTCCAGAATTCTCACCAGTCACCTACAGAAGAACCAGGTCGGGGTGTAGCAGGTGCTTTGGTTCAAGGATGATTACTGACACTGATTCTAGCAGCCCAGACAGATATATTAATCGTTCCTGTAATCACACTGACCCACCATCAGGTCTTGTGTGCCATAGTCCTCAAGTGGAAGACACACTTGAAGACCTTGTCAGCCTTTGCAGATGAAAGGCACCACACAAATTCACTAGGAGCAGCACAATAACAACAGCACTATCCATTACCAGTACAGCTTTACACCGTTGAGCTTTATATTGTTGACAACAGCAAATATTAAAGGTGCTACAATCATTAAATATATATTAGCTTTCAGTCTGTCAAGCAAATATTATAAGAGGGGCAGTGGCAATTACAGAAGGTAATTACAAGTGGAGACAAAGCAGTTTATCACAGCAGAAGATGAATTGTAAGAAAGGATGAAGGACCCTTGTTCTGTCTGGGCAATTCGTACAGATTAAACAATAACTTTAAAGTAATTTATTTAGTAGAATGCAATGATTTTTTAAAAACAGTTTAAATGGTGTTTAATTTGTTTAAATTAACTATCCCATTAAGACCCACATTAATCATTTTGATTTGGGAGGGAAGTTTTAACAAACCCAACCTTTAGCACAGCTTTAATAATTGTATTACAGGTTTATAGATGAATGTCTGAGGTGGAACAGATCCTAGTACAATGAACTCATCAGTAGGACTGATAATGATTGCTCAGAATGCTTAAACTCAGAGACAGAGAGAATAGTTTTCGTGGAAATATTTGGTTATACTTTCAACTATTTCCAACAACAGATGAAAGTACATTTATACTATGACACAGGTTTCTAACACAGAATCAAAAAGTCGTATGAAGTGTTTAGTTACTTATATATGTTTAGGTACTACACAATGGGTATAGCAAAATATCCTAAAAAGAAGAGGTATTACTGAAACAGCATTTTCTAGTAACTGCTGTGAGAATATCTTCTAGGAAGGCCCTTTTAACTTCAGGATCTTTTGAACTAAGTTTCCTGCTACTGCAGGCACCAGTCAGACGGTGTTTTTCACCAGCTGATCAAATTCCTCCAGTGCTACTGAAAAAGAGGCTCCTACATCTCATTTGTTTGGAGGCAAGTAGCCCTCTCCTTGTGTTCTACCCATAATTACTCACAGCCAGTTTGTGCTGGTTGTGCAAACGCTAGCACGGCCTTGGCCCGCAAAAGAACAGGAACTGAATACAGGATACCTCAGTCAGATTCCTTGCCTCTTCAATAGTTACAAAACGTGCAGGATGCCAGGACCAAAAGAACTAAGTAAAATACACACTGTGAAAAATAGAACAATTAAAACCTCTGTTTCTCAGTACTGAAGAAGAAAAAGATTATTTAATCAGCACTTTGTTGTATATCCACAAGCAATGGGTGCCAAAAAAAGTGGGAGATGATAAGTTGTTTTCTGACTGTCATTGATTCCAAGGTAATTTGTGCTTTAAATAGTTTTTCATTCAATCTAATAAGGCTGTCTGGAATACTATACTTCAGAGCTTTGAGATCTACATTATAAGCTAGTAATGGAGGAGCACCAAAATGAGATCTTTTTAAAAGATGAAAAGACACTTTGTGACTGATTCAAGTTTGGTTTTAGTCTCTTAGAGGACTACATAAGGCCTCCAGTAGGAGGCAGAAGAAGCTGGGATAATCTGCCAGAAAAAAAAAAAAAAAAGCCTACTAGACCTCCTTCAGTCATTTTAGCTTTCTCTCTTCCCTGGACACGTTCATCTACCCTTCTCTTCTTTTGGCACTGGTACATGCATTGTTTCAGACACAGCAGGTTTGGGGAGCTAAGGGATAAGAGGAAAAGCATCCCATCTCTTTTGGCAGCATTAATTTCTGTCAGCTGAAATCCACACCTGGCAGACCTCAGCAGGCGGGGAGACCTGCAGCAGAAGGGAGGAGTCCCACGCTGCCACACCTCTGGGTAAGCAGGGCCATGGCAAAGCCAAATTAGCTCAGCACTTGGGAAACTGAAGTCTCACTCTCAGACAACCTAGCACAAGCTTTTTGGGCTGATGACCAGAGAGCTAATGACTGCACTGCTACCGAGCAGATTCTAGACTTAAGGGTCTTCAGAATAGCTCCAGAGATCTCAAAGATCTTTCTGTCTTCTGTGAAGGCATTGTACATAGGTATTTAAAATCTTATCTTTTTAACAGTTAATGTTGACTATAAATATTGATGGAGTTGGCTAAAGTGTGGGTGACAGTATCTTGAATAAGTTCCAATACAGTGAGGAGTACCTACTGTGCTGTGCTTGTCCTCTGCCATGAACATCAGCTAAAAGTCAGTCCGTGAACACGTCAGACTTTTGCATTGCTCTAAATGACTTCTCACCAGTGTATACAAGGCATAGGAACTTAGAAACTACTATTTCACTGTTTGTGTCTGGTCCATACAGACAGCAGTTTGCTGGTGTAAGATTTTGGGAGTCAGATCCAAAATTTCCCAGTGTCTTCAATAACCTGATCTGGAAGTGAACAATAGCAGTTTCTGCCTTCAGACAAAAGTCTGAGTAGCATATACAGTAGGCCTTAGATCTCTGTGATGGCATGTAGTCCAAGCCTGAATATAGTGTTTAAGGCACGATTCCATGAGACAGAGTGAATTGAGCTCAGTATCATCAAATGGGAGGAGGTTTTTTGTTCCTTTTCATCTTACATGTTCAGGTCCAAAGCAAGAGATGAGGAGAGGCAAACTTCAGCCTGGGAACTCCTTGGTAGAAAAGCACAGCAAGCTACAAGGAAATTCCTTGAAAACCCTAGTTCCTTCTCTGCTCCCAAATGAATACTTCCATTCTTTACCTTGTACCAACTCTGCAAGTAAGCAGGTTCTCTCTGTGGCTTATAATTAACTCGGAAGAAAGAGTTCCAGCAAAATATATTAGTAGCTTTCTGAGAAAGCAATTTATTTATAACAGGATTTCTGAATCTAACACATACCAGCACAAGTGGGCAGCTCGGATGAGAGTAGAAAGAGAAACAAAGCAGAGAGGCAGAGGGAGATTTCATAGCATAGGGTAGAACCATAAACTATCCTGAACTGGAAGGAACCCACAAGGTTCACCAATGTCAAACTCCTGGCTCTGTAGAGGACAACCCCAAGAATCACAGCGTGTGATTTACCCCATCAGTGAAAACCATTTTTTGTGTTCAGTTTGCCAGGATATGAAACCAGTTTGGAATAAGTAGGGGGGAGAAGGGGAGGAGGAGGAGAATGGGGAGAGGGGGGTGGGCCATCAGGAGTGGGAAGTGGGAAAGAATGTCGTAGTAACATTTGTTTTGAGTCATAAACGCTTGAGACATTCTTGGGAGACAGGACATTCAGTTTCTCCTCTGGAGTCATGTTGCTTCAGTATCTAACTCAGGATCATTTAACACTCCATATCCACATCATCTCCTAGGATTTAAATGTATTTACAGCTACATAAGGGGAAAACTCACAGTGCATTTACTGATACATGCTTTTTTGCTTCTGTTTATACCTCAGCAATTACAAATACAAACACGAGTAAAAGGAGTAATAGATTTACAGGATCTGTAAGTTACTGCTCATATTTGATACATTCGTGGCACCCTTCCTCCTGAAGAACACAGAAAACATGCAGAGAAAAACATGGTTTAATAAATTCCAATTTCCACAACTGGGAACTTAAGACATGTAGTTGAAGCAACCTCAGCCCACACCCTTCCTGTGTTGTCTAACCAGTCCAATGCAAAATGGCAATACATATTGACAGATAAAATCCATAACAAAAACATACTGTTGGCCCGCTGGCTAGTCCTTGTACCAGCATATTCACATGGAGGTCTTAAAAACTGTGTACTCTCATCACATTGCATATGAGAGAGATTGTGGTGTTTCTGACCCAGTTTTTTGATTCAACATTTTGTCTTTACATATTTAGTTAATTCTATTCCCAAGGCTGATTTCAGTGGGATTAGTGAACGGGAAACTGACAGCAACAGAAGTCTTGGTTCCCTCTCCTTCTGTTCCAAATCCCTTTCCCACTTCCCCTGCTTTTGACCAAGAAACACCCAGTCTGATATCAAATTGGCCAATTCAAGTCATAGACCAAAGAAAAAAAAACACTCTGTTTTGTTATTCAGTGTGTTTTCTCTCTGAAGGGATGAGAAGGTGATCAGCCAATGACAAGGAACAGCTCACTGGATGGGAGCAGCTTATGTATTCCATATTAAATGACATGACCTCCCCTCCCTAATCCAGAAAGCCCTGCATCACATCAACAGAGGTGAATACCAACGGAATTTAAAAAATTCTGCCTCACTCAGACACCAAGAATCTTCTGTGTTTTCAGCATGACAGGAATAATGTCATAACCAACCCACTGGCTTCACTGTTGAAGCATAGCCTCTCCCAGTTCTGGCTCAACAGTGAAATGATGCAACCTACTTGTAAAATTGTATGAGCATGTCCGATGAAAAATTTTCACTGTGCTTGAAATCACAGCTCACCCTGGGAAAAGAGGTACATTCAAATGTAAATCTGCCTGAAGGGTTATAACTTGCAACCCCGCATAAAACGGTTCATATCCATATATATAAATATATATATATAAATATATATATATAC
Source organism: Irena cyanogastra (assembly GCA_013397155.1). Lineage (NCBI taxonomy): Eukaryota > Metazoa > Chordata > Aves > Passeriformes > Irenidae > Irena > Irena cyanogastra. The sequence goes on along the minus strand of VWZV01003251.1, from coordinate 180,096 downwards.
ACACACACACACATTTTGGGGGGGGGCACGTGTGTATGTAAGAAAATTAATCCCTTTTTAATCAAACTTGCAAAGGCTCGCACAGCTGGAAAACTCAGGACATTTGTGTGGAGAAGCTGATAACTGCTATCACTGGCTCCTCATTGACTCTTCATTGGCAGCTTCACACTCCTTGCTGTTCTGCAAGTATCAATTTAAAATGGCCTGCAACAGTGCCAGCTCAATTTAACGCCAAGAAGCTGAAGCTAGGAAAAAAAGAAAGTATTGAAAAAACTATGCGAGTGTTGCGAGGGAGTCCATGACTTTAAGATAGTTCTTAGTACAACTTGGAACACATGTTGCTCCTCCATTTCCACAGATTTCACTTTTGGCTTTATACGCATATATGTATTTTTATATACATGTAGGCGGGTGTGGGTGTGAGTGTGTGTGAGTGCATAAGCGTCCAAGGAATGTTGGTATCCCAGAGTTAAATTTTAGTTATCACCTATTTATAAGTGGCCTTTAAAGTTCCATTTCCCCAGGTTGCCTAGCAAATCATTACACATTTCTCTCACAATTTTGCACATGAGAAAAAGAAGATGCTTTTTTTCCAAGGACTGCAGTACAGCCATTCAGTTGTGCGCTCAGTAAACTGCACAAGTCCTGTGGGATCCATCCCAAGCAGCTGCAGTTGATGGTATACTCAAAGTACAAACAGTGGCTGCCCAAGGGGCCACCACTAATTTCAACAGTAGTGGAATTGACTGCTTATTAGATCCCATTTGAAATTTTCTTTAATGTAATGGAGGTATGGCTTCTAGTCCTTTATTCTCTATTGCCTTGACCTTGTGTTTTGACCTTGTACTGCAAAATGAGTGCATAAATCCATATTGTCAAACTATTTCTCTCAAAGGGCTGGGCCCTTTGGCATGGCAATTTATGTGTAATTTACAATGCCCACAAAGCTTCGATTACTTGTGTTAGCCTTAAAGAGACTTGGCCACCTGCCTGACATTCACCTGATGATTTGTTCAAATTTAAACTTTACAGGTGCAAATTTCCTCGAGGCAGGCACCATCTGCATACAAGGCAAGGTTAGCATACAATGCATTCTGTTTTGTATTGACTTGGCAGATCCTTAAGCCTACCTAGAGATCCTGTGATTTCATGAAGCTTTGAGAGTTCTAAAGACTTCCTTCGTTACAGCTTTCGGTTCCATGCCCAAGTAATGGCCAGGGCTCCTGTTTGGAAATAAAGGAAATGGATTAAAGTTGTCTGCTACTGCATGACTCAACACTACTAGACATCCTAGACTTAATAAAATTAGGATTCTTTAGAACGTGAGAAAGCATTCAACTCATTACTGCAGTTTTCAGCTTTTAATTAGATATTTCCTTGAATGTGTTACAAATATATTTTTTTTCAATCACAAAAATCTTTCTAAGTTACCTGCTGGCTTTCCAAAATGTTCCTGGGGCAATTATGTCTGTGTAGGTATAAATAAATCTTCATCCCACGAATATCAGTGAAAATGCATCTGCCTCTGACACCTGCTGCAAAATGTGTACAGTACTGCGGGAGTATGTGCCAGAAACACTGGCAGCCTGTATCTGCTGCGACATATGTTCACTCAGGTGAGCTGGAGTGGAAATATCCATACTGGGAGTGCGAGGTAGGCAGGTGATAATTGCCTTTCAATTGCTTATTGACGAACTTGCTAGGCAAGAAAGCAGAGGTAGCAGCGTTTAAACCTTACAGGACACAACTTGGAAATCTGCTTCGAGTTCTCACAGCGAGTTGTTCTCGAAAACAGACGTTGGTAAGCAACGGCTAGAGAGATCTGACAACAGAATGCGCTGTTATTTCTTCCTTGCTTTTGAAAGCATACAGAAGGATGATGAGTAAAGAGCCTCCCTACTAGGCTAGAAAGGTCAAGATCCTCTTTACAGCTGTTTTAGAGCTCTTGACTTTTTCAGCAGCTGAACGGGAAAGATTTCTCTGCTTTTCTAGTGGATTAAATTTTGTTTTCATGAACTTTTGCTAAATTTTTATTATATATACCAGTTTCGAGGAATTCCTCCACCTTTCTCACCTATGCTGCAACTTAGACTTGTCCTCGCCTCTGCTGAACCCCTTTTTGTGTCATGGATTGTGTCATGTGTTTTGCTTCTGTTCTCTGACACAATGAAGCCGAGACTGGTGTTTGGTAAGGGCTTTTCCACTCAGTGTGCTAGGGAAGATTTGAATGTATTTTCCCCTCTTTTTTTTTTTTTCTTTTAGTATATTTTTCTGTTTTTAAAATTAAGACCACAGTAGAAGGCATCCACGGATATGGACAGTTTCACCAGAACACAAATTTTGGATTTTCCCTGAAGTGTTAATGGAACAAATATTTTTTCAAAGGTATAACTTAGCTACCTCTCCCTGGCCTCACAGACAGTAAGTTTCTGTGCCACCCTATAGTTAAAGATTATGCACTAGAGCAACTTTCTGCCGTAGAAATGGTGGCAACTTGGCTGAATAATTCACACTAATTGCCTTAGTGACTTTTGCCTCTCCTTTGTCTTTTACTGACTGTGAACGGATTTCTTTACTCTTCAACTAGTTATTAAAAAACTGAACTCTCCATCTCTATCGAGTTTCTAAACTTTCATTTGACCTCCATAATACTCTGCACGTTTCTAGTCCTTAATTTAGATTATTTGTTTTATTTTAAGATAATTACAACAAAATATCTCAGCTGGGATCATTCTTGTAGGGAAGTATTTCTGTAGATAGTAAGCTCTCTCAGAAAACTTAAAACAAAGAAGAACTAGCAGTTATAATAAATGTGTAACCTTGCTGTGTATCCACCATCCTCTGCTTCATGCTATTAAAAGTTGTGCATGCTGGAAGCCAGCTAGAGCTTGCTGTTTTCAAAGAACCTATTTTCCAACCACTTGAAGAAAATATTTTTTAAAGGAGAAAAGTAATTTGGGAAATGAAATATACATGCTGTGCCTGAAAAAGATTATTTTTGTACTAGAAGAGACTTGATAGGCAAAAGCCACTAACGGGTGAGGGAAACAGCCTTTTACGATCATATTTTCAAACCTTGGTGAAACCCAAAATTTCTTCACTTAAAATAATTTTTTAAAGTGCAATCTTACTTGAAAAAGACTGTCAAGTTTTCTCTTTTTCCTTTCCAAACTGTTGCTGGCAATAAATTAGTACAGCTCCCTGACCACAGCAGAGAGCTGAATTTTTACTAAACGTGGTGTTACAAAACCATTTCCTCCTGTCACCCTGACTTCAATCTGCGTTAAGCAATAACATGAGGAAAACACAATACTGAAGGACAACCTTGTTTCTCAGTTTCTGTGGAAAGAATATCAGCAATTAGAGAGCTACAAAAAAGGGAGGGCAAGACATCAAGAGGATATCTTACTGTCCTGCCCTGTGGTCCAGGACAGGATAAAAAATATCCAAAAGAAATCTAATCCTTGTGCAACAGACATTTCCAATATTTCTCTATTTTGAAATATTTTTCCTTTATTTTTTTCAATACAGTCGAAGGAAATTCACCATTTATAACTTTCAGGTGATCAAACACAAAAACACATATGTGTGAAGGCGGGATTTAGGAGAGGAGCACTGTTTTTAACCGAACTTTACAAGCAAGTTGTTAAAGTTGTTAAACTTTGCTGCAAAAATGAAGAACTTGTACCTTGGGGACTTGGTTTGGTTTGTGTTTTGGTGTGTTTAATGTCTCGACATTTCTGTGGCTGGTACTTTGACTGATGGACATAGAGTCAAAACATATAAACATTATGAAAAACATAATGGAAATTTTCAGAAGAAGTCTTTATTCTAGTGGTTTACCTATAGGCTCATTTTAAAAGAAACACTTTGTTTTCTCTGTGCTAAGCAGAGACTGTGATGCTGTTATCCATGGTAAAAAGGAATTGGTTCCTTTCCATACAAGTGTGTTTGTAGGACTCTGCATAACATAGCACGTATTTGAAGATGACCGCGGTAAGTAAATTAGCTTTGGGGGCTGAGACAGCAGATATATAGTGTGCATTTTCTCACTGAGAAGGATACTAAGCTGCTAGATCGCAGAAGGCTGCTGACCTCAACATTACAACTAGGACACCAAACATGCCAAGAGAACATCTTGGAGAAACCTCATACTACAGGACAACTGTCTAACTAATTGAGGGGGGAAAATGCTAAGTCAAAGATCCGTGACGCTAAAACAAAAAAATAGGGAAAATCTAGGTTTATAAAAGTATTATTTTAGTAAGCTACGTAGAAACCCCAAAATCCGACTTTTTCCCAACTAGGTAAGGACAAACCGCTGCTCTAGCTTTTCTAGCTTCCACTATCTTCCCTCTTCTGAATGCAACTGTTAACAGCTATTCACAGCTCCTTTGAAATTTCCTGTGCTCCTGAGTGCCCGCCAGAAATGCATTCCAATGGCTCAAAAAGGTTTTTGAATAGAAGGGGAAAATGTGCATGTTCACTGCAAAAAGAATTCCTCCTTTTGATTTCAGCTTCTCAAGTAAAGTAAGGATGAAGAGGAGATTCTCAAAATACTTTGCCAGTGTCTTACCAACAGAAAACATCTGTGGTTATTTTCACACTACTTGTACTCTGCTTTCCAGAATGGAAGCAGAACAGAAAATTCCCACTTTTGTTTGGGCTTGAAAGTGTGATTTCAGGGTTGGTTTTTCTTCTTTTAATAGAAAATTTTAGTAGTACCTAACTAGTAACATTGGCGTCTTCCGGATGTTTTAACGGGCGTGAGAAATTAAATGAGAAATTTCTTCTAAAACCGTGTTTTTCTGTACCTGCAGGGATCTACCTCTACCACCATGGAAGGTGTAACAGAAAAATCAAGCTGATTGTCAGTATACCTCAAGTCACTATCCGGGGATCTTCACACTCTTTTGTGAGGGGGAAAAGAAAGGGTAGGGGGGTGGGGAGATTGACAAATACAGATTTTTACACAGGATGTCATTTTCTACAGTGTGTAGAGAACACAGTTGTTCCCTTTAATATCTACAGTTTTTTCATGGACATCTGACAAGCCTGTTAGTATCTCTCTAATTCCCCAAATTATCTTCCTTGAAAGGAATGGAATTTCCTAAAGCAGCGGTTTTTCCTCACAAGAACTGAAAGCTATTTTCTTTAGGAAAGAATCTAGGCTTATAATGTATTTGTTTCAATGACTGATACAAAAGTTAAAATGGCAAATTAAATAATGTAGTATCCACTTACATAGCTCAAGCAACTACTTATTAAATCTTTCTTTTCCTAGGCAACTGGATTACTTTCCTTATGACTCTTCATCAGATAACTGAGGTGACAATTTCTTACACTTTGAAAATTTTGTTTCTCCTGCCTCACCAAGAAATTTAATTTGAATGTCAGCCTTACTTTAGACGTTTGTGTGTACACATATCTCCTTCTATGGTCAGAAACAGTTCCTGCCATGCATGTGCCAGTTCGGTGAAGATTTACAAATCTAATTATGTAACCTGCTCTTTTAGCTATCTCGAAGCTTGTACTTCAACCATGGCAAAATAAACAAGGCGCATAATACTGTCCCAGAGTCTCCCTTAAATCATTTACCTCTTATTAGAAGAGAGGAAAAAAAACCTAAACATTTTTTGGAGTGTTAAGTTTCCCTTGTTACTCCTTGAATTTTTTCCAGTTTTCAGACCTCACATTTGTCCACAGTTGATACCTACTTTGTGTTTTTAGGATATCTTTGTGCTTTAAGAACGTCTCTGTAAAAGTATTTTTACAGCATAACACTTGCTGGGCTTTTTGCTGAGTGGCAGAATTTTAAACAAGGTTGATTTCGATCTCAGTATGGCCATTCTCTGATTTGTATAGCCCAAGCGAATCAGAAGAATTTCCCATGTGTGTACACATGCAATCTTCTCTAAGAGTGGCTATAATGGGCAATAGCTTGTGCTCACAACTGCTAATAGGCTGCGGTTTTCCATGAAAAACAAATTGCCTCCTGCTGCAGGGCTGTAGAATGGTTTGCTTTTGTTTTAAGCGAAGCAGTGGCAAAATATAGCTACAACCTATTGTGAAAAGCCTCTGATCCCCGGCTTCCAGCACGGTCTCAAACTGCTGACCTGAAGGGATTCTCTGAAAATTAGCAACTACAAGTTTTGCAAACCTGATTTACAATAACATCTCATTTGCTAACAAACAACATCGAGATCTCATAAAGACGAGCCCAATACAAAGAGAGGGAGAAACAGATCCTACTGTTGTGAAGAAGATGACAACTTTTATTGGGCGATACAGGTAAATTAAGAATTAATTAAAATTCACTACTGTTTTAAAGGTGTAAAACCTGGATCCAAAGGCAGGCTTGCTCTGAAACAAAACGTACTCTCGGAGAAAGTAGCATTTTGTGTCTGAAGTCCGGAATGGTTGCTCTGCCCTAGGGCAGTGGCTGTCAGGTTGGGAGTTTGATGAAAATTTAACTACTGAAGCACGTTTGCACTTGATGTCCTTAGTGAAAGTCTGGAAAGTACAGATTTGTAATCCAGCAAAACTAGTTTTATTGCAAACAGAGTGTTTCTAAGAGCTACAGTTAGTCTGTGAGGAGATGTCACTGGGGAGAAACGCATAACATCTTCTAACAATTCTGTGTCATCTTGGCATTAGCCTCTTTCAGAATTATAGCTAATACATGACTGTCTTTAAGGGATTACCTCATACCAACTAGGCACTCTCACTTGCAGGACAATTTGACCCTTATTTCTGGGGCTTTCATAAAAAGTACCAAAATTTTAACCTGCTTTTGAGTTTCTCGACTTCCCTCCCTCCCAGTTTCCTCCCTCGGTTCTAATCTCACTACTACCTCAGATACCATCTAAATAGGTTAATAGACTGCTGCTGTGGAGCACCGAAAATCCATCTAGGCAATCAGTGGTCTGTTTAAAGCAGTCAAGTGAAGCTTTAAAGTAAAGATGAGGCCTGAATCAAAATGTTAAGTCCAAGCACCTCTACCCAGTGGGACAAACTGAATATAGGGTCGTGGTTTGTGGCTCTTTCTGAGCTGTTCAGTCATCTTGCTGCACATGCAACCACCAATTCTGATTTTCTTTTCAAGTGTTTCGAACATAAAAAACCCAAATATTCAAATAGAGGTATATTAAACAGAAATAATCACTGCTGATTAATTAATGTCAGACCTAATCTTTTCAATAGGTGAACTGAAAGGTCCAACGATCTATGCACCGCATAGATCGAGGTCCCAATTCTCCTTGGTGATTTGGCATTGGGCTCCTTTCAGTTCAGGAGAAAAAGTAAAACATGTTCTTGCCTTTGGGTAATCCCACAATATTGTTAAAGAAAGCAGTAGGCCAAAAATTTGAAAGCAAAAGGGGCTTTGCTGCCCCTGTTGTCCCGAGATAGAAGGTTTTTATGGTGGACATCCCTGAAAAAGGAGTGGAGAGATTGACACCAAGGTATTAAATTATTACTGTAGGTTTAGATTTGGCTTCCAGACATCCAATAGTAGCAGATGGAAAAGAGCAACACTGTTATCTAAACAGCTGACACTGCTGAACATTGAGGTGTATGAGAGCCTTGTCTTGAATCACCTGATAATTAACAGCACCAGTGACATTAACCAAAGCAAAGAAGCTTCCTCTGGCAAGGTAAGCTTTTCTCTGGAGATTTCTTCCAGAACATATAGCTTTAGCAGGAGATTCTGACTATAACATACTTCAGCAGCATCTTCATTACATTGTGATAAACTAGAGGAAAACTTGGAGGAGCACAAACACTTCAAGCCAAATTACGCCCTTGTGAGGGCACAAACAAAACAGTTCAAAAGAGGTTTAAAGTCAAACCTGACCTAACCTGGACAATTCTCTTTGTGCTTCTCCAAAAAGTGTCACAGAGATACATCATACAAGCAAACACCTAGAACTAGCAAGAAATACAGCACCACCATCACTGTGAGCGTGAATAACTGACTGCAAAGACTCTCAACACTAACACCAAGCTGATTTTATAGGGATTTTGGTAGCACAGGTCTCACTGAAGAAACTCTTTCATACTTTTCTCATTTGACCTGTGAGTTTTGCTGCCTGACAAAATTATCTTCAGCAGTATCCATCAACTTTTTCACTGCAACTGCAGACATGACATGGATTCTCTATTGCTTTATCTTTCTCTGAGGTAGCCAAAAATACAATCATGGATTTTGCTGATTCTCAAGGGGAAAAAAAGTATTTTGCTGGTGTGATTACACCTATGGTAGATTTTTCAACATTTCTACAAAAAAAGGAAAGAAGGAAGGAAGGAAGGAAGGAAGGAAGGAAGGAAGGAAGGAAGGTAGG
>VWZV01003251.1:157906-171643 GCA_013397155.1 Irena cyanogastra | reverse complement strand
AAGGAAGGAAGGAAGGAAGGAAGGAAGGATTTTACAGAACTTTGAATGTTTTGATTGTCCTCACTTTAGCTGACTTCACTTGGGTGATTTTTTTTGCTAGCAAAACTCAGTAGTAGCATCTTTAATACTGAATCTATATCTATCTTGCTGCTTATAAATGCTTTTTTCAATCCCATTTCAGGATGGATCTATATCCTCTTGACAAAGCCAGAGGTAATATGTATTCCTCAAGAAGGGGTCAGGAGGAATTCTGATCCTCTTTAGCGTCTTGCAGTATATGCTCTAGTTTGCAGGGGAAATTCCTGCTGTGCACAGCAGGAGCTGGTGCCAGGCTGCAAGCACACAGGATATTTCGTGACAAAGTCTGTTTTTTCCCATATGTTTAAAATTAACCCATTCTCTGCAAACTCTTGGCAACTGGCTTCATAATTTTGAATTTCTCATTGTAACTGAATAATATGCTGATATAATAATATGTTATCTTTCTTTCCACTGGGCAATTACTTTTTATTTAGTTGGGGTTTTTTTTGTCTGTTTATTTTGTTAAGGGTTCTTTTTGATATTTGGGTCTTGGGGATTTTGTTGATGAGTGGTATTTTTCCCAAAATCAACCTACAGATAATACATCCATCTCATGAGTTGATTGTCTCTTTGAAAAGACTGAGTGATCATCTGAGCTGCTGATGCTGATGTAAAGACTTAACATAAATTCTTTGCTTGATCTTTTTAGAACTGAATATCTTATTTTTTTTCTTTTTGTTTCATAGTAATGTATTTATTTTGTAAGGGGAGAGAAAGTTTCCCCTCCCATTCACCCTTTACTTCAGAACAAGAAAAAAACTATATATGCTGAGATTTTGCAAGTTTTATCACTCTAAATACCTCTTTATGGGTTGATTCAGGCTTTCCAAAATAGGAATCCTTCCAATGAAAGGCATAGAATTTATCCTCCCATTTTGAGAGAGGTGCCATATTACCTACATAGTTAATATTACATGTTACCCAATCTGGTAGACTAAATCTATACCAATAACTTAAAGGAGATTAAGTTGCAGCAGTAAAAAAGTGTTTATAATTATTTCTCAACAGTTCCATAGTTTGAATATCTTAACTGCACTATAAGTGCAAAAGCACATAAGGATTTATATGAAGTGATTTCACTGAAATGATTGTAACAAGAAAATACTTTAAAGTTTTGGTCAGTTAAATTATCTTGCTGAGCTATCTCACGTATTTCTTCTCTGTAGCAAGGTTTTCTCAAGGACTGCAGACCTCCACTGAGTAGTTATCTATACAAAGAATTAGGATTCACCAGGTATTATCCCGTGCAGCGGCAACCCCAGTGTGAAGGCACTACACCCCTCTCACTGAGCCTGGTACAAGCCGCGTTGTTCTTTCCCTAAGGTCATTTACACAGCTTGGGCCTGGGGCAAGGGGAAGGTGGATGCACCTATTGTCTGCCTCAACAGCAAAACTCGTACAGAATTAAAGAACAATGCATTTTATGTTGTTTTACTAGGCCCAGAGTCCATGTCAGAATTCAATTCAGAAAGAACATTCCAGATTTACAGTAATATCTGATCTGTTCTTAGACTTTCTCAAAAATGTTGTACAAAGTCAAATTAAAGTCTTATTGTAGAATTTTATTTCATTCTGGCCACTAATTAAGTTTAAAAATTTGAATAGGGACAGATTGAAGGCCAAGGTCCCCTCTTTAAGAAATGAAAAACCCACTCTTAAATACCTGCTTCTACTGGTACTGTTATGTCAGTATGTCTCAGCCAGTATCTTCAGGGAGTGAAAAAATAATTCATTCTGTATTTCCACCTGTTTTGATCATTAGGATAAAAATATTTGTGTACCAGCTAGGTTTCATCAAGTTCATGGGTCAACCAAAGAGACATTCCACATATTTCTCTCTGCTTGAAACCAAATAACTTCTTCAGAAGTTAGTCAAGTGAGCTGAGATCACAAAAGACTTTTGTTAAAAAGTGCTAGCCTCTCCAGCTGAAGACAGACTCTTCTCTACAAAGATTTATCTACAATGAAATTATAGATAAATCCATCCTGGGTATTAGATAGTGATTGTGAAAAATTGAACAGGTGTAAAGAAGAGCTATAATTCAAAATGTAGGCTACCTGTTCTTGACTTACTTGTCATTATTCATAGGTAAGCATTGCCTAGATCAGTGTCAAAATTGGGTTGTCCTTCTCTTTCTAGTACATTGGTGTGCATAGCTAACAAAAATGCACAACATTCTTTAGGGAATCAAGTGATCATACCTCTTCAGCTGATTGAATTTAAATAGTTTTATGATTCTGATGTCCATCTTTATACAAACAGCTGCTCATCCAGAAGTGGAAAATCTATTTCTTAGCAGAGCAACTCACTTTCTTCTCTCTCACTCCCAAGCTGAGGGCTGCAAGCACCATGGTAGAGGTTATCAGTAGGGCCATCCTTTACTGCAGCTGCTGATGGTGTGCCAGCACCACAACAACACAACAAGCTCACTGGAGGAGCAAGAAACTAGGGAGTTATACTTTTGATTTACTCTGGTGCTAAGTGCACTCATTTTCAAAGCAGAGGTCTGGGCTGCCTGTATCCATTTACAGATTTCTTTCTGATTTACATAGAGACAGTTGTGATAAAAATATATACATTTATCATCACACAAGGACTACAGACTCATCCTTACAGTTCTGTATAGGTCATAGGGCTTTTTGATATATAGGCACATAGCTTCAAAGGATTGGTTAGAAGTATAATCCACTCTGCTATGAGTTTAGTTAGGTGTTAAGGTGATTCTCACCTGATCTAGGAGACAGGAGTTTAAATTGCCTTGGGCTGGAATACATGTCTCCAGACACCTACTGTCCAAAATTCTGGTATAACTCTTATCAATAAAATATCATTAAAGAGGAGCGCAAAAGTCCCACAGATTATATATGTTGAAGCCAACAGTTCATGAGACACTAGCAGAGTCTAGCTAGGAAAGCACTCTGAATGCTCAAGCTGTGTCACTTAAAAGGGCAAATTAAGATGAGGAGTATGAGAAGTCCCTCATCTCCCTCTACTGTTTGAAACCTCTGGTCTCACAGTTGTTCAATGTCTCATCCTATTGCTAAAGAAATAAAAAGAATACAATCATGACCTGACACTGGCCAGAAAGAAAATTTGAAAACAGACATTTTGCTTTTCTGAGGTTTAAACAGTGTTACCACAGCTGCTGCTTCTTCCAGCCCTGGCATATCCCAAACCCAGAGATTTTTTTTTTCATTGTTAGCTCAGAATTTTATTTACACAAGCATTTAACAGAAATCTATTCAAGTCTTTTATGCACCAAGAGAATCTCAAACATGTGACTAGCCAGGACAGCAGCTCCAGCTCTGGCAGGAGCTACCTTGGTAGCCCCAACAGGTGAGCTGCTGAGGGGACATTGGCTACAAGAAACATTCAAGCATAACCTTTGCCTGTGAAGGGATAAATTGATGTCATAGTTGTTAGGCTTTTTGTTGAGTACTTATTAATCACCTCAGCTGGAGAAGTAACATTGACAGGATTTCATGAGGTATGAAAATCCTGGATATGCACACCCTCAAAACCACTTTCTTTCGTCTGTGTGTGATGTAGGGAATTTCTATTCTCTATACTTCCGACTTCTCACACAGACTGATTAGCATGTCCCACACATTTTATGCTCACTGTGGTTACATTTTGGGCAGTAATTTCCCACACGAAATGTCAGAGTCCTGAAAGCTGTGAAATAAATATTCACATGGTAGCTCCTTCACAGTAATTGAACAGATACTTGTTCTGATTATGTAGTGAATAAGAAGTCCACTGCCCTCTGATGAAAAAAAAAAGATATATTTTCAATTCTATAAGGTAATATTTTCATGTGACCCTGCCTATGCCTCACAAAATACACTAGGATACCCAAGACAATGTGCATTTTATACCTGTTTAATTCGAACTCATTTAGGAAAAGAAGAGACTATTAGTCAACTCTGAAGATTTTGTGTTCCCGCTTTCAGGGAAACCACTGCTTACAGCAAAATGCTTTACAGAAGTCATTGCCTGTATTGAGTTGCAAGTGTGGAGAACCAGACAACCTGATTGAATTCATGTTTTTAAACTGAAGATTATGACTATAAAAGACAAGTTCTATGGATGAAGCTTGGCAGGACAGACCAGGCTCAAAGTATCCCAGGGCACATCCAAGTAATCTATACTCAGTGGAATTGCATGACTGTACTCAAACCTAACCTTTTCAAATTTCTAAGAAGATATTTAAATTTTCTACTTACACCTGTCTTCATTATATTTGTCCTCATTATATTTGTCATGTTTTGGTTTGTCCAAACAACAATTTTAAAAGGAAGAAAACAATAAAACCAAAAATGCTAACCTCAAGAAAACCCTTTTTCTTCTCCCTTTTTCAAATACTTTTCTTCTCTCTTTTCCAAATATCTAAATGTAAAAGTGAGGTGAATCTGGATTTCAAAACTTTCTTTTTACTGTCCACACTGACAAAACTAAGACAACATATGTGCAAGAACACCGAACTGCATAACTCAAGAATCTTTCATGATGGGAGAAAAAAATGGTGGTTGCAAAATAAAATAATTAACAAGAGTTAATTTTAAAATTTCATCCTTGGAAAACAGTGTGACATTAACAGAGATTACACTCTAGTCCAGAGGTCCTGCAGAGAGGCAAACAGATTAGGTTTCATTTCATTGCCTGTAGGCTTTACTTTTAACTTCTTTTTTCCTAAACTTCCAACCAAAAATAATCCCTTTTTTCCTCTGAAGGCTTCTGCTGGTTTTCATCATTATTTTATCTTATATTTTGTCACACACTCTCAGAAAAACCACACTTCTGAACCACAAAAGTTCAGAGCCTTTTTTGGGTTTTTACAATTTGTCATGTCCTGCCTGGTACAGTGACACCTGACCTGTACTGGCTACAGAGCTGCCCTGGAGCTGTGGCCTGTCACTGTCCCAACACCCACAGCTGAGGCATCATTCTTGGCTTTCCCCAAAAACACTGCCTAATACCACTCCAAGGCCGGATGGAGAGGACACAATCTTGGCCCTCTTTATGCACACCAAGCACATGATAGGAGTACACATCCTTTAACTGCTGTGTTGCACTACAAACTCCCTCCACCTTCCCACATCTACACCTGGGAATCAGAAGAAAGTACTGACAGTAACAACAAAAGCTCAGAGCAACAAAAAAGACCCATTCTGAAGAATTGTCCCTGGAGTTGTTTTATTCATTTGTAATTGCAACACACTGCTTGTATCAAAGCCATTCACTCCCACTGTGAAAACAAACAGGTTGACTGGTTAGTTATTAAAGAGATAATACCTTTAAAGATTTTGCCTGCATGAGCTAATTCTACTAGAATAAAATGAGTGAAAAATAATCCTGCTCAAAACCAACAGTTTAGTTGCAGTTAGTTTTTGTGGGAAGAGCTGGCTTTGACTATCTCAGCAAAAAAGCTGTGTGTTTCTGCCAAACAAATGTCTGTATGACTGCATACATGGGCATAGAATTTTTTTTTCTCATGTTGACCATGCAGGAGAAGCAATCTGACAAGTTGTTTGACAAAGACAATTTACCCTTAACCCATTTAATTATGCACAGAACATACTTATACAGATGGGATCTAAGGACTGTGGTGTGTATGCCCTGGATGCCAGACATGCTCTGACATCTGAAATGAAGAAGCTCAGAAATGGCCCAGATGCAGCCAAGAACTTACATCATGTGTAAACCCATAGTCAGAGTGAGGGTATCCTATCTCCTTTCCACCCCTGATTCCTGCAGCCATTAAGCAAAACAGTTAATTATGTTGTAATATTTGAAAAACAAACCCAAACTCACTGTGGAAATCATTGCAGTCAGTGCAGCATCTTTTACTGACTTTTTTCCCTATATTATGATTTCAGAATGGACATAGAACCTTTTTTTGCTTTATGATGTCACCAGTTGTCACTCTTAGGACATGACAGACTTTTTTAGACACCAGTGTGAATCTGAGAGTAGAGTTAGAACATACTTGCTACTAAGAAAGGGTATGATTACACTGGGGACTGAAGATTACACGGAAGAGAACGGGAGGGGTTTGGACTTTCACTGAAAAAACCATTCTTTCCTTCTCCTTTCAGAACAATTTAAAAATATAATTGATGCCACCTGGTAACTGTTGTTTTTTACCTGTTTCTTTGCCAGTATTTACACAGTAACAAGCAGACACAGGTCAATAACAGGATCAATAAAAAGAATTAAAGCTAAGGATATTAAAATTACCGTAATTATATTCCAGACAGAGCTGGACAGAAAATTGATTCCCTGTCCTGAAAATGTTGAGACATAAAACATATTCCTGTCTTGCATCAGGATGAAGCTAAGGATTTCCTTTCTTTTTTTTTTTTTACAATTATTATTATTAAAAAAATGGAAAAGGTAATCTGAAAAAAAGAGAAAAGATAGAGGAGGACAGAAACAGATGAGCAGAGACAAGTTTTGAAATAGCTGATAGTCTTTTAGGTAGGTCAGTAAAACTAGACTTTAAGAAAGCCTGAGTCCACTCCTTAGGCTAAATCAGAAAAAGTAGAAATTCAAACCTAGGTCTCACAAATCCCAGCTGAGAGCTTCAACTGTCAAGTTATTTTTCTTTTTTTGAAGGTGAGTCCTTCTTCCTGAACAATACTCTGTCAAAACAATACATTTTCACAGCATCTCATTTAGAAAACGGGCCCTCTCCAATTTGTCATGTTTCCAAACAACCATAGTCACAGACTGCATGCTTATTGTCAGACTCGTGGAATGGTTGCCTGAAGGTACCTCTGTGCAAGCCCAGAAATTCTACCTGTCATAAACACAGAACATTTTATTTTTTATCTTTCCCTCCAAAGATTAATCTTCTTTTTGCTAAATGGACACTTGGGAATGGACATAACTTCTGATAGAATGAAAACTTTCCGCAGAATAAGCTATATTGACAGAAAGACCCTGTTTTTAAAAAACTAAAACCAACCCTTTAGTTGAATTTTTGGCAATGAACTGTTTTAGATTTGGTTGTGATTTTTCTGTCTTTTACTCCCTAGCAGAGATTCATTTTCACTTGCAGGAGCAATAATATCTATCAATATTCCTATTTCCTCTCCTCCTTCCTTCAATCTCCACAGCATGCTTCACCTTCCTCTCAGGCTACTCAAGTGTTTGGGAAGCTGTGCTGGAAACCAGATGGGAGAAAGTTATCAGACTGGAAAATAAACTGTTGCAAAATCTTTTGTCAATCAATCTCCCTCTTTCTGGTTAAAAAATTCACAGACAATTCACTATCTGTAAGATGTAAAGTTGAGTAGAAACCAGGAAATTCTTGTTCGCAGTTTCACTGGTCTCTGGCCTGAAGTCTATTTTTGCTCAGGCTGATCACGCACAAGCAATGTAAAACTCACATTCAGTCCTTCGTGTTCCATGATAACATCACACTAGCAAATCTAGCACACTAGCTTCTCAGAAATGCATTGAAGCACAGTGGAATCCTGCGGCAAAAGCAACCCCACAGCATTAATGCCACACCCACTGGCGCTGCCTTGTGTGGTCTGAGCATCAAGCATCACTCACCTAAAACAGACAAATTAACTATATCTAGTGTATGCAGTAGCATAGTGTACAGACTACAGGTTTTGCCACCTTGGAATATATATTATTTGCCCTGTTCTTTCTAAGCATCACTAAAGTAATCCAGTAATCCCTGTGATTTGTTGATTTGTCTTCTTTATTTTTTTTTGTTTCTTTTTAAGTGCAATTTCTTCATTAGACAACACTTTTTGTCTAATATTGCCACCCAGTATTAGGAGTTGCTAGACTGAGACCTCCTGAGATGGCAATTTATGCGCTGGAGGTCTTTTCACAGCTGGAGGAGAAGCAAGTAATTCAATGTCTGTAAAGGGGAACCCTGTAAAACCAAATCTCACTAATTACCTTCTGAATGCTTGGCATTCTGTCTTGTTAGTGTAAATATATATAAAAGTTTCTTGTTAGCAGGAATGTTACAAAGTGGACACAAGGGAGTAAAAGTGGCATGGCTCTTTGAAAGATGTGTTTTGCATAAAATGAGATATTGTTCTGGTCCTTTGATCTGCAGAACATTATAGATGCTTTCATATAGCTCCTAATGCTGCAGAACTCCCAGTCACTAACGAAGAGCTGGACTGACCTTGTTCAGAGTGACTCTGTGCACTTCTGAGACCTTCTGCTGATCCCTGCTTGGCCATGCTCCTCTGCACAGCCTGAAGGACAGCAAGCACAGACAGTCACCAACATCCGCATTCCCATGCACAAGCCTGTGAAGGTGTTAAAATGTTAACACTGGGGCAAGTGTGGGAGAGAGAGAATAGAAAGAATTCAGTCCAAGAGAGAGAAAAACAACCAGACTGAAGATCAAGAAGTGGGATCAACAGGTAGATCATTGGTTTGAGAAGTAGCTATTTATTTCCCCTCTTGTCTCTTGCTGACTTAAAACCACGATGCTAGGTGTTGCTCTGAGAACCTAGTGATTTATAAGCTTCACAGAGCAGTGACTTTCTTACTTGTCAACAGCTGGCTGCACCTATTCCAGCAGGGTCCTAGATAATGACAAGACCCTGGCTGACAGCAGCCAAACTGAGAAGTGGTAATGCCCAGCAGAAACATGAAATGCAACCTGTATTGACTGGTGAGAGGCTGACCTCGGGACATCCTGCTGAATCTTCAGCCACTGTGATGAACACCGACCAGTCTGTAGGAAGGGGTTAAAAAAAGCAAAACAACTCACTGTGATCCTTACTGTGTGCAGCCTCCAACCCGAATACAGGGCTAAAAAAGAGGAACGCCTATCTTTGTGATTCAAACACAGCCCTGAAAAACTCCAGGCAGTTCTTCAATAGTTAATATAGCAGTGTGGCTTCGCCTTAGCAGACATCTACATACTCAGCTGTGGCATTTTTAGAAGAAACATGAGCCTAACTGGAGAGAGCTCTCTCAGAATAAAAAGACACATAAAAATTATCATGATGTAATCACTCGAGGTCAGGCATCCATATTGGCACTGGATCAGATTATTATGTGGGTGCTAAAATGAAAGTAGTGCTAGACTAAATATTCGCTGATATAGCTCTGCATCTAATTTGTTAATTCTTTTGCCAGATATTTTGCAGTAGTTTCTAGAAGGCAGCCATAATTTTGACAACAGCACATAAAACACGTGCACACAAGAACAAGATTTATCCCTGTGGGATTGGTGGGCAGGGGTGTTTCAGTGAGATTAGCTCCAGCTAATACAACACTTCCATGTATCAGAAGTGTATCATGATGATACAATTCCTTCACCTGCATCAGGGATTGTGTTTCTCTCCCACAAATGTTTGTGGCTTTATTCTTGTGGGCAGAATCTGTTCCAATGAATAGATTTAATCTATTACAAACACAGAGAAAGCACCAAGAAAGAGATTTTATATCACTAGATAAACATCAGCACCATTTACTAAGAAAGCATTTTTGTCTTGTCAGTTTTTATGTGTAGAAATGAAGGGCAGTTTTCTAAATTATGAATTGCCACAGCCACCTGGAAATCTTCCTGTGTTCCTGTAAACGGAGGAAGATTCAACAGAGAAAATTGTAGATTTTCACTTAAAAAGGAGATTTATAACTGTTCCCAGAGCAATCATTATGTACCAGTGAAAATGAATTAAGCTAAGCCAAGTTTCACCATAAATGTCAAACACATACTCAACTCAAACTGTAAAGTCATCCCAAATTTGCAGATATTTTCTTGCTGCCATTGCCTGAGATAAAGTTTATTGCTCACTAGAATTCCCTAGCTATTTCTTTTTCATTTTTAGACACACAAAACTACATAATCAAAATGCACACACACTGAGTTCTCATTTCAGGACTCTATGTCTCTTGGAGACCCAGGACACTGTGGTAATCTATTAAACTGGCTCAATTTTTTTTTTAATCCTAAAGGTGTTTGAGGTAACCACTACTAAAAAATCACCATATTTTCAGTAGTTCTATTTTCTCCTTCAGTCATTTTGGTGTGCCATATTCAAACAAGCTGAGTACATGGATTAAGTTTTCCTTTAAATACAGTCATACCAATTCAAAATTTTTGTGATGCTGTCCTCTATGCTTGATCTGTAAAAGGACCAAATTTAAACTAAATACTTGGAAATTCTAATCTTTACTCTTCTGTGAATGATGACCATATTGGTCTGGCAGCACAGCTCAGGAGACAGGGCTTATGAGAGGAGAAGTAAGTCAGAGAGCTCATAAAAATCAGCTTTTCTGAGAGAAAAAAAAATGGCACTAATGTACATGCGTATATCACAGTGTGAAACTGAAGTTGGCATCCTGTCTAGTGCCCTTCATAGTCCTCATTATCAAGAACAATTGTGTTCCACAAAAAAACTTCTTAATTTACCATTCCTGGGTTAAAGAAATAACTTCTCAGAATGTTTAATGTTATAGCAATCACATCATTAACGTAACTGCTCACAATATACCAGTGTTAGGTGACTCACACTTTTTATACCCTACAGTCTTCAAGGAATCATATTAACAATGTTCATGCCAAAACCACTGGTTTCTGTGGTAGAGTGACTGCCTACCATGCTGATGTTATGTTCCTAACCTGAAGAGTACCTAGAAAATTGGGTTTTCACAGTTAATCTATCCATTCTCAACCAACAAATGCCATCATGCAGAGTTTGTCATAATTAGTTATGTTACTCATAGCTGTTTCATCTCACCATATAGCTTGAAAAACAAGAGTAAGTTTTACTATTAGCATTTACTAACAGATTATGGAAATATACCATTCACTTTTCTTTAAATCTGTAATTACTCTTCCCAAACAAAAAGGGAAGAGTGATGCCAGAAGGCCAATCCTCAAGACAAGTATGTTGAGGTGTGCTTTGTACTTAAAAGCATGACTCTCTCTGAGCAGATCCCACCTTTGCATTTGCTTTCTCCCACATTGATCCCGCTGCCAGCATAGAGCCCTCCAGCATGCTGGAGTCAACCATTGTTGAAAGAGAAAGAGCTCATTTCCTTCTGCAGCTTCATGTGTAATCTAATTCCTCAAAATCACCCTGGTATTCCAGATTTCATTCATGGGGTTTATAGTTGTTCTTTATCATAGGACTTCTTTGTTCTCAGAAGCAGCTCACAGACTGTGCCTAGCACCCACAGCCTAGAAACTTTCAAAATTGCACTTTGAGACAGCAACTTGCTCTAAATGCCTGGATGAAGATATTAAAATTTGGTTTTCAGCTTTTCCCAAGCATATTACATGTACATGTATACAGCAGTACTGCGTCTGCTGCATACAAATGGTTTTTAGAGATGTTGACCTCCACAGCTCCAGTTCAATTCCTGCAGTTCCTCAGCTAGTATGGAGCAGAAAAGAAGCCATTGTGCTGGCAGAGGTTCAGCTTCCACACACACCTCTTACTTTGAGCACGAGCTATCTGCAGTGTCACACAGAGCACATTTTGGATTGTTGGGCCAAGGCCAAACTGGAATCCTTGGCTGGGACAAAGGACAGGTTCCCTCAAGTGTAGCAATAGTCTGGAGACAAAAGGAAGGGCTGGCCTGCTGACAGCACTACAGATTATGACATACTGGTTTGTTTCTATTTAAATTGACACTACCTTTTAGGTGCTATTACCATTGATTAAAATAACTGCTGAATCTCTCATTTTTGCCTGCTAGCCCTCGTGCCTAAAAGGTTAAGTCCAAGAAAGATGAAGCAAGGCACTAAGGATTTTTTAGGATAATCTGATGGCTCATAACACCTGAAAAGGCATCCTCTCCGCCTCCTTCTAGCTCTCAGCCACAAATTCCCTCACTCCCCCTTTCCCCAATGGACCTCTTGCTGAGATGCTTCAATTCATAAGCCAGAAAACTAGCTCCAGAAGAAAAAAAAATAAAGAAGACAGATAGGTTTTTTCCCGATAAAACAAGTTGATTCATCTCCATGAGAGGTTAAATGCCACAATTGCCAATGCAAATCTCTGTGTATGCTTGACTTGGGAATTAGCTAACATTGTTCCAGCTTTAATGTGTAGTTCCATCTTAAAGAAATGCCAGCATATTTGGCTAGCTTAAAGATCAAATGCAAGATCTATGCAGGGATTTCCATTCACGGCTGCTGGGATATGCATCTCCATCCCTGAATTAGGCTGTGGGATCATCACTTCCTCAGGGATTCCTTCAAGGCTGCTATGAAATTCATAGTTTGTATCTTGCCACATAAACCCAGAAAGCTTTCTGGCACCATATCCTAAACAGCAGGCTAAACCACACCAAAATACTTCCAAATGAAAACAGTGGGGGAAACAACTGACAGATATTCAACCTTCAAACTGTTTCTGTCTTTACTGCTAGGGTGAATCACTTCACTGGGTAAAAATTTCGCTCTAGTTTCAGCTGGCAGCACCAAACAAGACTGCAAAGTCAGGTCAAATATGACATTGAACTCAAGCAATTGTATTTTGTCTATGGTAAAGATAGATTTTTTTTCAAGTAATTTTGCAAGCAAAATATAGCTTAAGGGCATGATTCCACTAATACTGTATCCCCACATGGCCCCATAACAAAACACCACAAGACTGGCAAGTTTTATGCAGTCAGAAAGAGCCCATTCTTAAACTGAAATGTTGAGACAACTTTCTGAACGGTTAACAAGACAGAAATACACACCAGACTGTATATGGAAGAGAAGTGTACTGAGCCAGAAATTAGAGCACAACATTACTAATTCAAAAATTTAATTTTTTTTTCCAGCAAAACATTCCATCTCTCTGCAGAGCCTGTGGTGGTTAAAAGCACCATCTTATCAAACTTCAAAATAAATAATTGTGCAAAATTTATTTTCCCCTCAGTTCTCAGTTTTTCTTCAATAAAATACTGAAAACTTTTACTTGAAATAGAAGAAGAAGCAGGAAAGTCTCAATCTTCCAGTATCTTGGTGTTGGTGTTGATTTTTTTGCCAAAGAACCTTTCCCTCAGAGGAAGATAACAGGGAGCATCTTAATCCCTTTCCATGCGTACTGGCAAATTCTCTTTTTTTTCCCCACAAAAGACATGAACTACACTCATTTTAATTACAAAATCTTTATAAAATCATATTGTATTTTGTTTACAACTAACCATTAGACTCAAAGGAAGGAAAAACTACATAATGCTCTAAGACTTGATTTATTCCATAAATTTGTGTAGGTCTGTGACAATGCATTACATCTTTGTATGACATCTGCATAAGATTCTCTTTCCAAGGGAGAGCTATAGATGTTTCCTTTCATTTGGTAATATTGATCTCATCTCATTTGTACTACACTTCATCCATATGTTGTCAGAGAGATGTGGGATGACCACTCTATTCCTCTGTATATTATGCTAATAGGATGGGAGCATTGAAGGCAGCATCGCATCAGTGGATGCTTTAGTAATGGTTTATTTCCTAGGGAAGGACAATTTAAGTATTGGAACTGAAATCTGCTTACACATTCCATAGTCAATTTAATCTGTTATAAATCAGCTCAGCTACAGAAAGGGGCTGCTTGTCACACAGCCATGGCTGCTTCTCCCTGCCTTCTGTTTCTGCCAGTCCTAGTGTTCATCTGGCAAATCACATCAGGGAACAAATCCAGCAGAAAACTAATTTCCCC
>VWZV01003251.1:124644-157899 GCA_013397155.1 Irena cyanogastra | reverse complement strand
GCCAAAGCTGAGTTTTCATTCAGATAAACTCCCTACTTCAGCTCATTCGTGGCTGCACAAACAGCAGCGTCGGCATGAGGGAGAGAGGCGGTACAAACAACCCCTGGTGTAAGACAAAGTGGGACTCACCCTTTTAGCAGCAGCAGCAGCCATTTATCCTGCTTAAGTTCATCATGGACCTGTGGCACTAGTTAAGTGGTGCCAGTCACAATATGGATTATCTAACTTTCCTGCATATTACTTACTCAAGTCAATTAGTGGCCAATTCCAACTAAGCCAATGTAAGACATTCTTAGCATGGAGTGAAAAAAGCTGTTTGGGTACTTTATATTGTTCATTCACACTGTGCATACACAGAAATGCAGAGGCAACAGCAGCAACCTCTGCAAGATCCTATAGGAAATTCCTGACGGTGATAAGAGCTAGTCTGACCAGCCTCCATTAAGAAAGTTCTGTGACATTGTAAAAATGATTCAGTTCAACTGTGTTGAAATTTTGCATAGCCTTTAGAAAGATAAAACACTTGACTAGATGTCAAAAGCCTTAGTAGAAAGCCAAAGAGCATTAAAAAAAAGCAAATAACTCTCAGGCTGGCTAGTATTAGGTCATTCTGTCCAATACGCTCAACATTTAATGAGTTAAACACACTCTGAGACATCCCAGTCTAGATTGCCCAAGGTCTGCCTTTTCCCCAGAGAAATATAAGTCACCCTGACTGAGAGTTTTCCACTCAGAAGTCTATAATTCCAAGATTTCAATAAATGTTCATGGAGGCTAATTGCTTTTCATTATTTTCCATAATATTCTGCATAGTGATTTAACATTGCCCAGCATGGCTAGAGATCTAGTCCTAATCCAAATCTGGAATTTTGGAATCTAAAGATTTCTAATCAGCACATATTTTTGCTGCACTGACCAGAACTGGGCAGACCCTGAGCACGTTTTTGAAGTGCTCTCTGGAAAGCAGAGACACCCACATCTTCTTCATCCTTGCTTCTCATTGTTCCAATGATACCTCCAGCCTTTAGGCATCTATTTACCCTGAAGTTTTCAGAAATACAGAGCATCTACAGAGCAATACAGTTGGTATGAAACACAAATATATCAAAACTCAGCATGTATTATCCACGCTCTCAGTGCAGTGGTTCACTTACATTTTGGGAGACTGCCAGAAGATGCAAGCCACAGACCTACAGTTCCTGGCATGAGCACAAGAGGAATTTTGTGCATCAATAAAGTAACACCACATTTTCCTACCACACTTACCCATCCAGGCTACCTGATCTGTTGTCAGAACCAACTGTGCTGAGCACCCCTAATTGATGGTTAGCCATCTCCTGTGTATGCAAGGCTTGATTGAAATGCTCAAGACCAGCGCTTTGGTTGGCTCCACTCTTATCTTACTTGAAGCTGATAAAAGGAGAGCATCTACCCTTACTGCCGCTCCTCGCAAATCCCCGGGCAGAAGCAATCACTCTCTGGCAGATTCTGTCAACAACAAACAGCAGCACTTTTCTGCAGTGTCACACCAATCTCACCTCTGGTGTACTCAGGCAACAGCAGCATCTGAGCAGTTTTCTCTGTCCCCATTCCTGTGCGTGCCTCGATGGTGAGGCTATAGGGAGAAGGAAGAAACAAGGTATCAAAAGAAAGAAGCGTTTACGCACTGCTTTACAGTTCTTCCAGGTTGTTAGCTCTTGCAGTTACAGGAATGACTTCTGATCTTAAGCAAAGGGCACAGGGTGTGAAAATTGATCAATATTTCTTCACCAGCAGCTGCATTTTGAATGTTACCACTAGTATAGGGCTGGGAATTTGGTACCCAAAAAACTCTCCAGGAGAACTACATTGACACTGCATTTTAGTTAAAAAAACGCTATGTGATGTTCCTGTGTTTACGTATCTCTGTTTATGGTTTTCCTGCCTTCCATCTGTGGAATAGGGAAACAAGAAACTAAATAGTACATGACAGCATTTAAGCATCTGAATATTGTGACTTAAAATTATACTACCAGTTAGACATAACTGAAAATAATATTTTTTCCCTAATGCACTAGCAAATAAACCCTAGAACAAATGTAACTACAGCTCTTCTTTTTAAAGTCAAAATACTAGAGAACCTAAATGAAAACAAGAGTTGTTTAAACTGTGTTTTCCAAAAGTAAACGTTTTCAAGTGTGGATAATACATACATATTTTCTGAATACATGCAAAAATGACATCTCTTTTATTTGTGTGTAATATTTTATAGTCCTAATTCAGAAAGTGTCTGTTGTTTTGACAGTACTTTAAAATATGATACATTTTAAGCAAGCACCTAAACTTCAACGTTTTTGGTTTAGAAGTTCTTGTCAATCACAGCAGGTAGAGGCAGACAGCATAATGGTGAGAGTAATCTGTCTCTTCAAAGTTGCTGCTATTTAAGATAGGAAAACCAAAATCTCTTCCTGAATTAACATGTTGTGATTTTTATCATAACATGCTTTCTGTGAAACATCTTACCCACAGATGTTAGGACAAAAGATCTGGTGCTGAATTAGATGAATTGCACGCAAATGCACATCACAGACTCTCAATTCTAAAAGGCATGGTACTTCAATACAAGTCTGGAACAAGAATATAGCTTCATCTGGATCCATTTAAGTTAGTAACATAAAGCACACCATGAAAAAAGATGCCATGAAACTAAAGGGTTAGCCTGTATCTAGAAGAAAATGGTTGAGCTTAGAACAATTGGAGCCAATTATTGTAGCAGCACTGGGAATGTCTTATCCCCTAAAACAGGTGTAGCCCTGCAGAACACTCCCTGCAAGCACTCCCTGTGGAAACAGGCATTTTAAATCTCCAGCAATGCTCTTCTGTCCTCTTGTTGAAGATGAGTGTACCCACAGGATTCATGAAAGAGCGTGTCATCATAGAATCATAGAAAGTGCTGGAGCTGGAAGGGACCCCAAAGATCATTGAGTTCCAACGCCACTGTCATAGTCAGGGACACCTTCCACGAGACCAGGTTGCTAAAGGCCTCATCCAGCATATCCTTGAACACCACCAGAGACAGGCAATCCACAATTTTTCTGGGCGATCTGTACCAGTGCCTCTGCACCCTCACAGTAAAGAATATCTTCCTGATAGCTAATCTAAACCTGCCCTTTTTCAGTTTGAAACCATTGTCCTTTGTCCTGTCACTATCTCACCATATAAAAAGGTCCTCACCCTCCTTTTTTCAAAACAGCTTAAGGTACTGGAAGATCATAATGAGGTCTTTCCAGAGTCTTCTCTTCTCCTGGCAGAACCGCCCCAAATCTCTCTGCCTGTCTTCACAGGAGAGGTGCTTGATCCCTCAGAACACTTCGTGGCTTTCTCTGGACCTACTCAAACAGGTCCATATCCCTCCTGTGCTGGGGACCCCAGAGCTGGATGCAGTATTCCAGGAGGGGTTTTGGAAGGGCAGAGCAGAGGGGTAGAAAAACCTCCCTCAACCTGTTGTACACACATTTGATGCAGCACAGGACATGTTTGGCTTTCTGATATGCAAGCACACAATGTTGCATCATGTCCAGCTTTTACCTTCTAGAATCCCCAACTCCACAAGTATGCTCTCAGTAAGTTCTCCTCCCAGTTTGTGTTCATGTCTGGGAGTGCCCCAGCCCAGGTGCAGCACCTTGCAGCTGGACTTGCTGAACTTCATAAGGCTCTCATGAGCCCAATTCTCAAGCTTATCCAGGTCCCTTTGGATGGCATCCCATCCTTCTGTTGTGTCAACTGCAATGCCCAGATTTGTGTCATTTGCAAACTTGCTGAAGGTGCACTCGATCCCACTGTCTGTGTCATTGAGGTAAACATCGCAGAGCAGTGGTCCCAAAACAGAGCTTGAGGGATATCACTCATCACCAGCATCCACCTCAACAAAGATGCATTGACCACAACTCCCTGGCTGCACTCAGCCAGCAAGCCAACTCCTTATCCATTGAACTGTGTCATCCGTCAAATCCAGTGTCTTCAATTTGGAGATAGAGAGGTTCTGAATAGCATGTAGCTCTTGATTGCAGTGTTCCAGTTGTATGACTTTTCCCAGTGTTTCCATGATGGCAATTATGGCATAGTTTTCTAATTTCACGAGAGTTTACAACTTCTCTTGCTTGTTACCCATGCTGTGTACAGCTGTGTAAGAGAACATGTCTTAAAAACACTCTCCATTTGCTTCTGCGCCAAGAGGGTTGACTTTAGGACAGCTATCTTCGTAAATTAAGCCAGCCTTTGTACCAAGTTGGATGAGAAGTTATCACAGCTTCCAAACCATTAGTTCAGATGGGGCAAATCTGACAAGTGAGAGTCACAGGGACTTACAAACAGGGGATGATAATGCCTTTAGTCAATGCAGCCATTTCTTCAGTGAGGGTCTGACCCATACTTCTGATGTGATCTTGTATCTAGCCAAGGTGAAACTTGTACTAGCTTGGTTTGCAGTGACACAGTGAAAACATCCCTCTTCTGATGCCCCTCCAAAACAAAACAAGTTGTATTGCTGCAGTTTCCTGCCACAACTTAAGCAAAGGCCATGAGCAGTGGTGGTACAAAACGCGGGAATGTGACGAGAAAAACCTGCCCAGAGCTGCTTTTTTAGCACTGCCTGGCTGCAGGTCTTTTTGCTCATGATAATGAGCCATAGCAAAGGTATGTGAGTGGTCCTAGCCCGTTACAGTACACACAGTAAAATATATCTAGGTATTGCTGATACTGCATTAACTCAGACCAGGAACACCCACTAATGGGCCTAATTTTACTAGCACTAAAATTTTTCAGAAAATGTTTCAAAAGGTTATTAACAGCTTTGGTGAGACAACAATCCTCCCTCAAGGACCTTATACAGCTTTTCCCAGTGTTTTTAGTAGAAATCTCATCAGCAGGTTTTAAGGATCTCTGCTGCAAAGTAGTACAGTCTCATAAAGCAGATCCCTGGTGGAAAACCCCGGCAGAGACAAGGCATGTAGGTAGACCTGAGGCTTTCTAACCTTCATTGTGTCTACCTGCTCCAGTTAATTATACATCTATTGCAGTTCTGTAGAACGTTTGTTTGTTTGTTTGTTTTTCCTAAGCACTTTATGGTGGTACGAAGTCTTCTGCCTTGAGAAATACACTGGACCTGAGATCCTCCTGCGTTGGGCCTTTGGTTGTGCCCATGGGCTCTTAAGTCTCCTCCCCCGCAGTAGGTGCCCCCACCTTGCTCCACCCTTCAGCCGTGCATGTAAATCGGGGGCTGGCCAGGGAGTTCCAGCCCGGAGGGATGTTCCCGGCGCCCGGCCAGGGCTCAGACAGCAGCACAGCTGGCGACTAAGCCTTGCTGTAAATTGGACAGCACGAGGAAAGTTTCGTCAGCCCCGCTTTCTCCTTCCATCGGTGCCTACGGTGGGAGGACCGCCGCATGCGACGGCCTGAAGTAAAGCGCTCTGGACATCTTCCTTCTGCTCAAGCTCTCCTGAGGACCTCACGGCTATTTCAGGCTGCAGAAAAATGTACTGGGGAAATCATGTTAGGTAAGTTCGCTTAAGATGTCGGGGATCTTCTCTAGCCATGGATGCTTATTCCTTTTAAAAGTTCGTACAATCACCATTCGCTTTAGTGTTTGTGTTTGTTGGCACAAATTTATTTATAATTTGATTTTTTTCTCTTTTTTGTTTTATTTTTTTAAATTTTTTCCAGAATTCTTTTCACTGTGACTCTGGTCTGGCAGGCTGTTCATTCAGGAAAAGGTAAGGGAAACTTCTTGTTTCTCCCCGCCCCGCTGTGTTTTCCTTCTACATTTACAGTGTGCATTTCTTCATTATGAACTACCCTTCCCTTACATATCTGCACTTCTTGTCAAGGCCCTGAGAAAGAAGAACGTAAAGAAGATGTGGAAAGTCTCAATGCTACAGCACAAAAGCAGCAGCCCAAGAACGAAGGGACCTTTATAAATGCGCTCAGTGACATGAATCAGAGTTATGAAAGCAGAAAACAACAGAGATCCAGGTCACTCGTACCTTTCACTGGAATTACAGAGAGTAGGTAACATTATTTTTGTAAACAACGACATAACATTACTTTAAAAAAATATAATATAATAATGCTTTAACTGTCGTCCTGGAAGATTCCAGCCTGTTGGTTTTTTCTGGCTACCCATTTAAATTATACCCATGGCCACTTCGTAAATGGTGATAAAAATGTAAGGTAGAACTGAAGATCTCTCACTTGCAAAATGTATTAAGGAAATATAAAGATCTCTCACTTGCAAAATGTATTAAGGAAATATAAAGAAGAACACTAAGAATGAAGAAGTGTTTGGTAGTTTGTGTTTACAAGAGTATCTGTGAAATTTTGTAGCATTCTGTTAATTTTTTTTTAAATTCACGGTATTTAATGACCATAAAAAGTTAATTTTACAAAAAAGGTTTGAGCTGCCTGAAAGCAACAGTACTAACGGGGAGAGGTGGGAAGAATTCTGTTTCCTCCCAGATACATATAGAGTTTAAACTGGCGCTCCATCCCAGGACTCTGAGAAAGGCTTAAGGGAGCATTCCTCCTATCTCAAAACTAAGTAACTTCCCAGAAACAAAACATCTTTATTCAAAAATAAGTATCACTTCCCAATAAAAATGCCCCATTTCTTAGTGTGATTGGAACCTGCATCTGTCAAAGTGAAATATTTCACTTAAACACATGCTGCTGCTGCAAAATTTGTCAGGCGTTGTTTCTTCACTATCCTGTAATCCCTAGTAGCTTGTTTCTAATCCTTAACTAAACAAACTGGGTTTAGCTGAACAAACACTCCTAACAGGCATATAATTTTATTGTCTCTAAAGACAATAAAAGTAGATATCCTTAAGAGACTTTGAGGACTGGAGAGACCTGAGAGAACAAGTGAGGAAAAGGTGAGGTTCAGAGCCCCTGAGATTTTTGTTAACCTCTGCAATATTGTCTTGCAGGTAAAAAACTGAACAGGCGCTGCTGCCAGAATGGAGGGACTTGTATCCTGGGGACCTTCTGTGCCTGCCAAAAGTACTTCACTGGCAGATATTGTGAACATGATGAGCGACAAAGGTAAAAAAAACAAAAACAAAAACAAAAAACAAAACAAAACAAAACAAAAAAAAAAACCAAAAAAACAAACCAACAACGAAAAACTAGACCAAAATCAGAGGAAATGAGGGTGGTGCTCTGGATGGTTATTTTCTGTGGTGGAGTCAGAGATGTACCAAATGTCTCCCTTGTCGTTGGCAGCGACTGCGGCAACATTCCCCACGGCATCTGGGCGCTGAAGGACTGTTGGCTTTGTCGCTGTGCCTACGGTACACTGCATTGTCTGACAGAAATAACGCAGAGTAACTGTGGTAAGAAATGGCATTAAACCTGACATTTTTATCCCGTGGGTGACAGAATTGCCTTCTGCAGTGGTGGGCTACTTGGAGGATGCAGTTTGTGCACTACTACTGGACTTCTGCAGTGGGTTGCTTCACTTCAGAGAATGCATTAGTGAGACAGTAGAAAACATTGCTCTTGACTGTATTGTACATCACATAAGACACTTTCAGATATTCATAATTCTGTACAGTAGGAAACTTCTCACAGTTCTGGCTGAAAATTACAGAGGTTAAATACTTCTCTGATCTTCAAAATCTGTACGTCTGTGACTTCCCACTTAACCAGGACAATTTCTACAACTAAACTAAATCCAAGCATAAAACATGTTTCTTAGATAAAGAGAAAAAACAGTAGTATATACTGGTGTGGTAGAAATAGAAACTGGTATTTCACTAGAGGAAAAAGTGTCTACTTAATACAGGGTATCATCAATCACCATACTTAAATGACACAAAACTAATCTGAATTTTTTTTGAGATCTGTATCTCAGTCTTCAGAATATTCTAGTATGAGTTTTAAGTCTGAACGCACTCCACGTAAAAAATATGTAACCATTATCCTGATCATTGTAAAGTAGTGCCACCTAGTCTCCTCAAAAGCACCATATCATTTTAAGTCAAGTCTTGCTATATCAGCCTGTGAAATTCCCTGAATAAATAGTTGAATATTTTTGAAAATAGTGTATCAATTAGCATAAGGATTTAAAGAATTGCTATACTGGTACTATTTTCCATAGAGAACTCACTGATCCAAACTGTTCTCGATACTCTTGAGATCACTAATAAGAATTTTAATAATATTTTCTCTTCAGTGGCAAAATCAGTGCAAAAAATTCTTGTCATTGCCACTCATAATATCTCAATCCAATCTTGTGCTTTCCTTCAGTTTTGCCAATATCACTACTTAGCAGTGTAAGAAAACAACAGATTTAAATGGTTTCAAGATTCATTTGCACCCCAAGCAGCCTCTTGTTTCCTGACCAGATTCCTACCTGAGTAGCAGTGCCTTGAAGCTGTGATCTGAATTGTAGCACCAACTCAGATGTAAATCAAAACATTAAAAAGGTGACATTCCTTTTTGTAACCCTAGACGAAAAAACAAAATCCACCAGAACCACTTTTTCCTTGAAGTTTTTTATATTGAGCAGTTATATGGCATACAGTTTACACGTTCACCTTTGAATTAGCCGTATTGTTCCTAGTTATAGGAGCAAAAGACATAATGGGCCTCTCCACTGCTCTGTAAAAGCAGTCAACTGCTTACTACTCTTGAGCTCAGCTTAAGAAAGACAATAAAGGTCTCAGTGTACAATCCTCTGAGCAGGGACTCCGCGGCTTTCAGGAACATGAGGCTTCTTTGCTTTTGCTAAAAGCGAAGTCCCTTGTTAAACGAAGGGTTAAAAGCTGACATTCAGGCTTGAGTGCTTACCTCTTGTGAAGTTCTTCCTCTTGCTTTTGCTTGGTATTTACTTTTGATTATTCTGAGATTAATGCCTGCAAGAGCTGATAAGTGCTATCAGTTGCTCCTCAAACGATCATTGATGGGACGTCTATTTACATCTCTCCCCTGAGAATAGTCCCTTTGATTGGCTTTAACAGCTGATACCTTTAACTTAAGTACCTGTGAGATGTCAGAGGACTTGAAAATGTTGAAAAACCGTATGTTTTCGAATTTACATATTTACTCATTAACCATTTTTTCTTGATTTTATTTCTTTTAAGAACTGAAATCGGAAACGGAGGAAATTATCAGACTGTATTCTAATGGTTTAAGATTACAGCAAACAGTGTTTTCAGTCACTTGCCTGCTCGCCATCCTCCTGGGGTTCTGCTAACTGGCAGCTGTGAAACTGGACAAGGGGAATACTCAGGGTTGATATAACCCTCACCATGAATCACACACTTCTTCTATGAACTACAGAAGACTCTTCTACCTGCGTGTTGGAGGCAGATTAAGATGTATTAGTTAATGTTGAAATACTTGGGTTATTATAAATTCAGATTATATGAATGTGAAGTATTTATTATATTATTATATTAATACTGCTATCAATGTCTGATTCTAACGATTCTTTATTTCCAAAATACTGCTCTTCCAGTGGAAGCAAACCCCCCAATATTCTGTGCCTGAAGTATTGTAAGTTATAGTAATTTGTTTTGTACACAGTACAACTCTTACAAAAAATAAAACTGATTTCATTTCTGAAAACTTTGTTTAACCTTATTTAAACATGAAAATCCTTATCTACCATTTGTCATTACATTTTATCTTGTAAGAAAAGCACAGGGTAGAATGAGCAAACAGAAATTTGACAACGTAAGGTGGGGTTTAAGAGTAGATATCTTTCAAGCCCTAATATGGAGAATTGTAAAAGTTACATTGTCTTTCAGGTTTTATTCTTACTTATCACAGCAAAATTGTATATATGCATAATCTGCATGGCAGGAATCATGTATATTAAGAACATATAAGTGATAGTTATTTATCTTTTGGGGGTTTACTTCATATCCTAGAAATATGTGTCTCTTTTTTTAAAATTACGTCAAAGAGCAACTTTGCCATACTTTTAACTTTTTCTACAGCAATGTTGTCTTGATTTATATATAAGTTAAAAATTAGGATATATAGGCTGTAAAACACAAAATGTTTGTAAGTACATTTTAATGCAAGTTTATGAAGCAGAAACAGGTTTGTTTTGAAAAAAAATTGCTAAGATAAATCTAAAATGTATCTTCATGCTTTTAGAGTGGAAATACCACACAGAAACAATCAGATTCATAATTTTATTGACTAAAAAGACATTACTGATGAAAAAATTCTCTAATGTCTTTTAAAAGTTCAATATATTTAATCCTTATATTTTTTTATTTATTTGGTGCTGCAAATCAAGACAACCAACACTTAAGCAGAAACGGATGCAATACCAACAAATGACATAATGTAGTGCCTGCCTTTAAATATATGACTACTCAGAATCAGGATTTTATAGGGAGTCATTGTGTAAAAACATATTCATGTTAAATACTGCAAGTACTCAGACTAGTCCTTTCCAAACTCCAGACATGTGCTGAGAAACAAGGCTTCTCACTCTTCACATGAGATATACTAGACTAGAAATGGTCCTTTTCCCATTATTCCACACAAACTGGGCTGTACCCATCAGCCTGTATTTCCACAGACCATCTTAGGATTATTAAATACCAAAGAGAACAGCTGGAGGAAAATAGTTTTGCCTTTATGTAACAGATGTTGAAATTTCAGGAATGCCATTGTGAAATCATCTTGGCTTCCCATAAAGCATACCTGAGAAGACTGTAAGCAATACAGCTTGTAACGTGCTTCAAAAAATCTTTACTTTTTAAAGGAAATACATGCCACAGTAAAAATATGTCTGAATTAATATTTATTTTTTATCCCTGTAGAAAATATACAGAGCCATTAAAGGCTGCAATTAACAAAAGAAAAAAGTGTTTTAATACAGGTTTTACAACAGAACAGCTATTCCTGTTTCAATGACACCCACAGCAGATTTAATAATGAAAAACTGAACTGGAATATCTCTGTACGTAGATGAGCCTACGTGCCTGCAAGAGTCACCCTGATGAGGCTATTCATTATTGGGTTGGTCTGATTTGCAGAATTAGAGCAACTGAAGTGTCTAGCAAAAAAATATTTGCCTGACATACCAAAACATTGGTACAGGGCATCAGATCTGATGCACAGCTCTGTTTCTACCATCTCAAAGCATTGCATGGGGAACTTAGATGCATAAGTAGTTTTAATTATGTCAATGCAATTTATTACTGACTCTGGATGCCAGAATTTGAAAATTTTCTCTGGATGAGAAAACAAGGTTTTTGTTTGGTTTTAAGATGACAGTTATTCTTCTCTCTATCTTATCCCATTGCATTCTGTTACTGGCAAATCTGAAAATTCTGCTTCAGGATGGTTTTATATCAACCATACTATGGCAAAAGTACTCCCTCTGTGTCAGTTAGTTGTAGATGATATTCATCTTGTCTTTGTGTCAGAGCTCTGGAGGCATAGGCAGAAGAAAGTTCAGTCTGTGTTCCTCCCATACTTCTGGAGCAGAGGCAGCCACAGAAGTCGAGTTAGAAGAAAAACGTATCTTCTTAAAGAAAACACAGGAAGAGTGGAAAAAGAAAAACCATGCAGAAGCTGTCCCATGCATAGTCTCATTTGCAAATAAAAATGTAACTTAGAGGGAGAAAAACAGAAAGCACTGAGGAACAAAGGAAAGCATACAGTCACAATCTTTGCTTAGGTTAAAACTGTCTCCGCTTTTATCTGTCTCCAGCTGTCTGCAAGAACAGATAAAAGAAAGCATTATTTTCCTCCTCTGTTACCATCTAGGCCTGGCCAACCTTCTAACAGTGCAATTACAGGCACTTTGCTAAGGTTTGTTTATAGCAAGCAGCAATGCTTACTCTTCAACCTCAAGCTAACTCACAGACCACTCTGTCAAACATGGCACATCCCAGCAAAGTAGACATCTGTCGCTGCAAGTTCATGCATGTGCCTTTTCTATATGCAGCCACATTTGGGCAGGGGGAAGACCCTCAAAGAGAAGTATTTATCAGATGATCCACAGGGCCCCAAAGCTGAAGATCTTTTCCTCCTCGCAGTTGACTCCAGAACTAAAACAAATGGTGCCGCCTGCAGCTGGCCTCAGTGGCTTCACCCTTGCAATTGCTCCAGCCTCCATCACTCCTAGGGGCATGCCACAGCTGATAAAAGCCCAAACTGGGTAAGAATGTGGTGGAGAGGCTGCGTTCCGGGCAGCCAAGAGCCCTGCAGCTGGAGCTCTGCTGCTAGGCACAGACCTGCAGAGGGATGCTGCCATCTGCCCTTAACACACTGCCCATTTAAAGGAAGGGATTCATTTTGCATAAGGCCATGTAGTGCACCAAGGTGCACACACAAACCTGTAAAAGCTAACTTTCAGGTAGCAGATACTGAGGAAGTGTCACTTATGTGTCTCTCTGAGTATCTGATGGTTATCTCTTGAGATGACTTTATTCCCATCTAGGAGATATGGGTTTCTGTTGCCCCTGAGAAGTGTTAATGCTACCTATAGGTGCCAATAGCCTTCTCTCACCCAGAGAGGAGCCATCCAAAACAGAATTAGAAGTAATTTCCCACACTTGTTTATCTAGAGTTAT
This sequence comes from Irena cyanogastra, assembly GCA_013397155.1. Lineage (NCBI taxonomy): Eukaryota > Metazoa > Chordata > Aves > Passeriformes > Irenidae > Irena > Irena cyanogastra. The sequence continues at coordinate 145,318 of VWZV01003251.1, read as the reverse complement.
TTGGGAGTCCTTTTTGTTTTTAATCGGTGTATTTGAAATTGCTAAGGTTGTATTTTGCTGTTCATCTTTCATTGACTCTCATCTCATTGACTCTCAGTGACCCACATGTATAGCCTGTCAGGCTATACATGTGGGTCATTACACCCACAAATTTCATACACCTGAGCAAATATACAGCAACTTTATATTTCGTCTTCCATCATTTGGAAGTGCAATATATACAGCAGGCTGGCTCACGTGTTGAGAAGCCCTGTGAATTAGAATCACATAATAACAGAATATCCTGAGTTGGAAGGTACCCACAAGGATCATCAAGCCCAATCCCTGTATCCACACAGGAGAACCTAGAAGCTAAAGCATATATTTAGGAGCATTTTCCAAAGTTAGGAGGCCTATCTAGCTACCCTGCAATCATCACCTGTAATTCACAGTCTGCTTCATCTTTTACAGCACAGTCATGCACAAGCGTGGGAGACTTAACAGCAGCACAGCAGCTGTATACTTGCCCTCTGCAAAATTACCCAGCTTTGTGAGTACTCCTTGTGATTGCAAAGCACCTTCCTGGTCAGAGAAGATATTAAAACCTGTAATTCCCTCCACATTTGGCTGATTGACCTTGCCCTTGGCTCATGCTGCTGTGAGGGTGACTTCTTGATAAGGTCAAGAAGCTGCCATATGTCACTGGAATAAAACCAGATGCCTTATGCATGTTGGGTCTAGCATTTGTCTTCAGGTACATGTTGGTACAGAAATAGCCTTCATTAGCAGCTGTCTTCATTTGCTGCAACCCAACCATCTCTTTACAAAACTACAATTTATAATCCAGCCAGTGAGCCTTCAGTTCAGCTATTATTTGCTTGATAGCATTTGGATGAAACGCATGTACTACGAGGACAGAAGCATTGGTAAAGTCTGGAAAGTAAACAGCCAGAAAGGCACCAGCATCACAGTTAAAGGAAGCACCCTGTCCAGCTGAGCCTTCGGCAGCTGGTCCCGAGGACTCATATCTCTTTCTCTGACAGCCGAGATACATTTCTGAGCTGCACTGTCTGGGGCATAGCTTGTCACCTTTCCCTGGCTTTCTGTGAGCAGAAATAGACATATAACCTGTGAAGTTCCAAATCAAAGGACTGGGTCTGGCAGGACTATGACAGTAATTTTCAACCCATCCACACAGAGTTTTCTGTCAGTGGACAGCAAACAGCTCTGAACATTAAATTCCTTTGTAGGCATGGCACATAACACCCTGCATCTCTTACCAGCAATGCATCTTTCTGCCTGTTCTCTACAATACGATGTTTGTATCTTCCCAATAAACAGAAAGATTCCTGTGATTCTTCCTATTTATAAATCATTACAAAAGGTTATAAACAAGAATAAATCTCATATATATACAGCAAAGAAACAGATAGCTCTGTCTCCTGTGCTGATATAAAAGCTCTTGTCAAATTCTAGAAAGTTTTGTGGGGAAAATTGGGCTTCGTGTTTTTGAATCACCAAGATTAAGTCCTTTCAAACAGTATGAAAAAGAGTATCAGGAAAAAAATTAATTAAATATAAAGAAGTGGTACAATGCTGAAAAGACAGTATTTGCAAGAGCATCTTCATGCAGAACAAGCAGAGAGTCAGGATCAAAAAGAAAAATCAGTGTCAAAGAACTTTCCCACCTGAATCTGTACATGAACTCTTTTAAAAAATGTTTCTTGGACCAAAAACTTTTTTAAAAAAACCAAAATATTATCAGATTTGTCAAGTCCCATGCTTACATGTCAGTCTTGTTCTTCTGGTCCCAGCATTATGTTTCCTCACCTCAAAATTGTTCAATGTGTACAAGAAGGAAATCTCTCCTGGAAAACAAAGTGCCTGTACATCTTAATTAGTTTGAAGGTATGTTATGGAGGCCATGTGGTGTTAAAATGGATTGAGCTCTGTTTTCCTGTCTGTTAGGCTGGTGTTGGTTTGCTAAATCATGCCAATAACATTTATGACGCAGAGACAGAAATTTCTTACTGCTTTTAACATCAGTCTTTAGTAGAAATAAGATATACTGCAGCATGTTCCTTGCTCTGTGTCTCTGCCCTCCACTCTTCTTCACAGAGGCTATACCCCAGCAGTCTCTGTGTGGAAAAAGACTTGTGAACATACGCTGTGCAGTATGACTCCAGCAGTGCAATAACCTGAAACAAAAGCCAATTAAGTACATTCTTATGTGTGTTCTTTTATCTGAGCACACATGATACGCCTGTCATTAGCTAGGCTAACCAAAAACAGCTGCAAAAGTGCTAAAATATATGGAGGCCAAACTCCAGTCCAACAGCTAGAACAGGGAATCACCCATGAAGGTAAAACTAAGTTGCAAATATGAATTCCAGGAGCCAAGTGTATATACCCAATGTTGCAACTTTCTCAAGCAGTTTCTTGTTGAGTAGACAACAAGGCATGAGTCTATTGTCCTCTTTATAGTGGTATCATCCACAGCCAGACAGGTCCACTCACTTATCCATCCAAAACATTATTTTCTCATTCTATTGGCCTAATTGCCAGATGGACCATCTTTGCTGATAGAGGGATGCAGCAGAGACATGCAGCAAAAGTGAAGGGGAACTCACAGTTAGACAAGCCAAAGCTGGTTACTAATCATTGCTTTAATGCTAACAGCTTAGTTAGAAAGATTGTTGTTCCTAGTTTCAAAACAAGACATCAACATGCAGAGACAATGTAAAAGGAAATGCTAATGGGCAGAAAATCTGCTCCTGAATTTCCATTCAGGAGTATCTAAGGAGCACAAAATCCCATGGGAACAAGAGAAAAAGATCATTATTTACTTGATAGTAATGCCACCATTAATGGAATATTACGCAGCATTTTGTCATCTTCTCTTTGTAAATGATACTGAAATTTGTAAAAGTTTCAGGGAAAAAATAGGTATGATTTCACATATTAAAATAGACACTGCAATGAAAAATGTAGCAAGCTCAGTTAATTAGGAAAGCAAGAATTACTAGTAACTTGTTCCCCAGAGGATCACATGGGAAGGTACTCAAGCCTGTAAGTTTATCAAGTTGGCAGAGCCATTTTCACTGTTTTACACAGAAGAACCCCAATGCAGACAGTGTAGCTTTCACCAGGAGACAAACACACCAGTGTTAACACAAGTGTTAAGAGTTTAGATTCACTTAGTATTTGCAGAAAGGCTGCTTGTTAAAAGTCTGTCAAGACAATGAACTGGCACTGTGGCATGAAAGTTGGTGTGTATGTGTATATGTGTCCAGCAAATGAGGGCAGCTCTGGAGCAGGCTTTGATGTCACAATCAATGGAGCTTTCACAAGTGAAGAAAGCGAAAGCCTGAAGAAAACAAGAGAATAAGATGAGGCTTTATTAGCTAGCTGTGGGCTGATTCACTGTAAACAGTAACATTAGAAGCCATGTACATGAATTGTAATCAAAAACATTGCGTTAAAACACAGCTATATTGTTTGCAGTGTGCCTCTAGTGTGCCTACAAGCCCTGACCAAGGCTGACATTTTTCTGTGCTGGGTACTGCACAAGTGCACAGGAAGAATGAAGGCGTCCTCAGCAACTGATGCATTGTTGGATTCTTTTCTTACAGTTAACAAAGTGTCTGCCACTGCAGTCTGGCTCCATACTCCAAGGCAAAATCCTTAGCATGCACACACTCTTACTTCAGTCATGTTTCATCAGTCCTGTTGGTTTTACTGTTTATTTTCATCTCCTCTGGGCTGCTCCTCAGTAAAATCATCAGCACAGGCACCAGTCACCAGGAGATGGCATCATTAGAAGTTAATAACAAACTTTGCAGTCAGATACAAGTTTGAGACTGAATATAGCACTAATGACTGAATTCCTGAGCCTCACAGTACTGATAAAAACTTACATTCCCAAAGCAAACCATAGCAAGTATTTGAATGCAAGGTGTGAATTTCTAAAATATAATTTTCAAAAGATGAAGGTGCTATTATCTGCTGCTTTGGCTACTAACCATGTATCTCTCTGTATGAGCTAAGGCTGAGCATATCATCAACACTTACCCAAAGACTGTTCTTACTGTAGAATCCATGAGAGACAGCTTTTCCTAGGCAATTAAGAAAAAGAAAAATCCCGGGCTGGTAAAAGGAGCATACAATTATTAAAATGTTTTCAGAGGCAACATCTATAAAAGTTATGGGAAATAATATATAATTTTTCAAGTGGTTTTCATATTACCATTCTACTCATGTTAAATCAAACTTGCAGAAAGTGAATAAGCGTGATCTGATCTACTGCAGGGATGAGTAGTGATTCTTGTATCACTGCAAAGTCTTGGAGAAAGTGAAATAATTGCCTTTAATCTTACTGTTCTATCAAAGAGACTAAGGAACCCACTTGCTGGGTTAAGTGTGTCAGAAAGACAAATTATACCAACTCTGTGTGCATGGATTCCGAGGTGTTGAATACTAATTTTAAAGGAATTTTATCAGCTAGCCAGATGAAAAGAAGTAACAGGGACTTGCTACTTTTCAAGAGTATATGCTTTCCCTGGCTGCTGGCAATTAAAGTTTGACAGCTTTTCAAGATAAACATATAAAATAGGCTTGAAAATATTTGTTTGTAAGATATTCAGGTCTTAGGATATTTTATAGAGTGGAGGTAGGAAAAAAATACTATTGTATTTTGATAACATCATTTGGAGACACCATAAATAAGTACATGATGATAGCTTAATTAAAGTACTTCACAGAACTCAGTCTTATAGATTGATGATAAAGAGGGAAATGTGTCAGTGTGTGAAATAAGATTCCTAAGAGATAAATTAGTTATCTGTGGCATTTATTGTTTTTCCTTAATATTTTCATGCACTCACCTTGACATTCTGCATATGCAATTATCTTAGATATAATAAAAATATTTCTTTAATAATTCAAAATATGCTGAAACAGGCACTGTCATATAGGCTACCTGGTCTCTTTTTACTGTATCTTTCTGCTCCTGAATACTGATGAGAACTGCTGCTAGGCAAACTAAAAGGTTGCTTTAACCTTATAAAAAGCTATGAGTAAATAGCTCTGCCTGTGATAACACTTTCAGGAACTAAGAGTAAAATAGACTAGTGTGTCAGTTATACCAGTGTATCTCAAATCACAGAATTATTAAGGTGAGGAAAAACCATATGATGATCTGGGTGGTGAACTTCATATTAGTGAGTTGTTGAAAAGTCTGTGCTGGATGCCCGTTTTCCAACTTCACACAATATCTTTGAGGGTACAGCTAGGCTAATGCCACATCTGTACACCTATTTAAAAGCAGACAGCACAAAAACCTACAGGTTTTTATCTGTTCTTCCAGGAATCTTTCACATACTGCTATAATACTGTCTCACTACTTATTTGTTCTCTCCTTGCCAGAGCCTACCTGCAAACCCACATACTTCCCACACGTGCCACCCATTCATTTCTAAACAGCATACTCAGCCCATCTTAAATTTGGATATGTGAAAGTGTTTTCTGCCCAAAATGCTTCTAGCTGTCACAAGGAGCTGACATGCTCACAGGTCTGTGAAGGATTATCTCCCACAGAGTCTGCCCTCTCCTACAAATTTGGATTAAGATCAAAAGATCCAAGATCTGATTTCTACTCCTTATATAAGGAAAAGACACTAAGAGGAGCCAAGGGAGCTGAGTTCCAGGAACAGTCTGAAGATAAAGTAGGCAAAGATCAGCTCTGAGAGCCAAAGAGCCAGCTCTAAGAGTTGATCAAACAAGAAATTTGAGTAACTCTTCTTTTAAGGTCAGGTTTAAGAGGCAATTTAGGAAAGAAAAAGTGCAGAAGCAATAATATACTTCTAAACCTGGTAAATGCTACTCCTCATCCTTAATGCAACCAGCAGAAATGTAACATAACAGAAAGAAATTTTTCAGTCATGGCTGAAAATTGTAACAGATTATTTTATAGATTGTGGGTAGGACGGATTAATTTTGGTTGAAGGGTCTATGATTCCCCACAGACTGACTTGCAGGAAGTTTCTTTGGTCCCCTTTCTATTCTCCACTAGCATTTGTGTTTCAGGAAGGAATAACAACCCAGAATATACGACTAATATGGTTTTTAGCCATTTTTGAGTAACCTGGTTAAAAAAAAATCACCCCAAATTTCTCCTTGAATAAGTTGTTGTGATGACCACGAAGGTGGAAATTCATTCCAAAGATAAATCTGGAAAGGAGAGGCCAGTTTCTTCATGTGTACCTGGTACATACAGTATGTGGTGAAATTCTGAAGCATCCCATTTTCTTGTTCAGTGAGGCCTAAAAGTGGTAAGATGTGTACAAGACATATAGGAATATATTGCAGGTACAGAGGTGAAGTCACAGGGAATAGGGCCTATGTTACTTGAAGAAGGAGTCATTAACATATGTTAGGTGTGCTAGGTTTGCACACTTTTTATTACCTCGTGGTTTTCTGCCTTGGTCCATTGCAGTCACCTGGTGCAGCTAATCAGAGGACCTGCTCAAGGACACAGGCTCACACAGCTGTTGGTAAGTAACTTCAGCCCCAGCTAATGGTGAAACCATGGCAGAAAAGGAGGAAGTGGTCATACAAGAGCAGTCACTTTGCAGATGAGTAATAGGAGCTCATCACTGTAAAGAGGAGGTACTGCCTATCAAATTCCACAACAGGTTCAATGCCCTTGAAAATAAATGGTGAACCCTCTTAAAGTCTTAAAAAATGAAGTTTCAGAATGTGGCAGCACTATTGAAAAACACCTACAAAGGATGAACATGAACAAGATCTGGTTTTGTGAAGAGAATCACAGATGTGTCCCAACTGCCTACACAAGATCGTGAGTGTGAAGTCAAATGGGGGAGTAACAAGGGATTCAAGCTGCACTCTTGGCACTGGCAGCCTTCTTGTCAGGATCAGAGGAACCATTGGTACTGATTTCATGGGTCTCACTTTATATTGAAGGAGGTTACTATTTCAGGCCTATTTCTTTTATAGAAACTTTGGTTTATACAGTTACCCTACCACCAGCACGTAAGAGGGATTTTTTGACTCTCTGCATCAACAGTCTCCTTGGTTCATATGGCTTTTCATTTTCTGAGCTGCTAAGCACTCATGACTCACCAATGTGTGTTCTGGCTGCTGACCCCAAGGTCCTGAGAATATTTGCACAACTTGTGGCACAATTTGGAAAAAGGGTAGATGCAACAGGAGAACAATCCACTTAAAGATTTCTCATAGATTTTCACACTTTCTTGTTTTCACCCTGCTAGTCCAAAGCAATCAAGTTAAGGCACTTCCACTAGAAATTTCTACAATCATCCAATGCCTTCATCCATGAGGCAGCTCTCTGACAAGACAGTCAGTGGCTCATTCAGATGCCTGGCACCTACTTCAAAGACAGCTTCTACAGCAAAAGTACAGCACTAATGGCATTCACAGTCAGAAGGCAACTGATACATAATGCAGTCCAATAGGGTCAGGTTCTCTCATTCCATTAAAATAGGTATTTTCCCAGAAATTATTGATATGCTAAATTTTTATGTACATGTACAACATAATGGCTAGAAACTTTGAGCAGTTAGCCTATAGGAAGGACTAGAGAGAGAGAGAAAAAAAGGAAAAACATACTTGCTTTGAACATGAAGTAGTACAGCAAACATATTTGCTGAGTGGTGAAGCCCCATGGGTACCGTGTTGTCCTGATCAAAAGTGACAGTGCTGACAAGAATAATCTTCCCTTCAAGACAAAAAATTTCTAAACACAGGTGGAAAGCAAAAAGTATATTTCCTCCTGCTGCTTATAGGTCTTGTTTCAGATGTAAATAACCTTTAAATACATAGAATAAATACTTAGTTCCTAATTTTGCTCATTCATTTGATGAAGTTGTTCATTCTTCTGCAAACCTAGCAGAAGAAGATTGTCCTTATCCTTTGTTGTTACTTGGAATCATAGAATCTTAGAATACTTTGTGTTGGAAGCGATGTTCAAAGCCATTTAATCCTATGCCCCTGCCATAAGCACTGATAACTTTCCCTGATAACGTTTCACTTTCAGAGCCTTGTCCAGCATGACCTTGCATGTTTCCAGGGACAGGTAATCTACCATGTACTTGGGCAATTTGTTCCAGTGTTACAGTAGCCTTGTCATAAAAATAGTCTTCCTGTATTTAGTTTGAATATACTATGTTTCTGTTTAAAGCTATTACCCATCGTTCTTCCACAACAGGTCCAACTAAAAAGGCATTAAGGTAGCCATGACCCTCCCCTTGACCACTGATGGAGTCACTCCATTACAGAAGGCCACTGGGTTGGTCAGAGAGGACTTGCCCTTGGTGAAGTCGTGCTGGTTGCCTTGAATCCCCTCCGCATTCTCCATGTGCCTAAGCACAGCTTCTAGGAGAATGTGTTCCATGATCTTCCCAGACAGAGAGGTGATGCTGACAGGTCAGTAGACTCCAGGATATTCCTTTCTATCAATTTTAAAGACCAGGTGCATTGTCTCCCTTCTTCCAGTTACCTGGAAATCCACCAGACTGCCATGACTTTTCAAATATCATGGAGAGTGGCTTGGTGGGTACATCAGCCAATTTCCTCAGGGATTTTCTGGGATACATAATGTGAGGTCCAAAAAACTAATGTACGTTCAGGTTCCTCAGGTGGCCATGAACCAGAGCCTTACTTACACTGGGAAGGACTTTGCTCCTACAGTCCCAGTCTTGAGGTCCACTTGTGGCAGAAGTGTAGGAAGAGAGAAGTCCATTGAAAACTGAGGCAAAAATGTTGTTGAGTACCTCAGCTGTCTCTTCATCCATTATTACCTATCTGCCAGTCATGCCAGTCCTATCAGGATCAGATCTATCCAGACTTGTAGCTAGAGTAATAAAAGGCAGACTGGTGTCTTCTGACAAAGCTATTCTTGAGCCACCTCCTGGTGGCTTCCCCCACGTCTGAACTGTGTGCTTCATCCATCAAGATCCATTAATCTACACTGTGCAGAGAGCAAGGTGCTCAGCTGCAGAGTAGCAGTTCACACAAGAGGGATACAAGCACAGGCCAGGAACAGGACATTTAGCGACCACCACCCATACCTCTCCACTAATACCTCTGTGTACACAAGGAAGGGAGACAAGATGATAGCCCAGGGAGCAGAGGTAAATGTGGGGATGTGCTTTGAGAACACATCTACACACTGACATGGCTCTGAAGAATTTGCTATTATTCAGTCTTGTATTCAATTCCTGGGCAAATCAGCTCTATAACAACTTTAGCATAGGCCAAACTTGTACTGAAAACATTTTATCTTCAAGTTAAAGACTTTGTAAAATACATTCTGTGAAGGTTCTTCTCGTAATCACTGGGATATAATAATTTCTTATATGAATTTGATTGATACAACTGACACAGTAAACATTTTAAAATTTTATCACCAATACCTGTGTATACAACAGACGAGGAAAGAATTTATCCTGTTCATGTTCAGAAAAATGTTCGTAGCCGATGTAACATATCATTTCTTTTTTTGTTGCATGTAAAGTTACTGTGGTCCTCTTTCAACAACTATGAACAAAAGGTTCAACTTCTGATACAAAATATTAGGCATTTCAAGCCATACTTAGGAAGTGGTCTCGCTGGTCTAATTTGCCATAGCAGTCACACTTAAAACCATTTATCATCTAATCTAGTTTGCATTAGCTATATACATTTATGCAAAGGAAAAGAAACAAAAACCCACCAACATTTCTATTGGCTTTCATTCCTCCTTAAAGTTGGCTGTTTCACAGGTGACAGATCTGTGTCTCCAAGCAGGTGACACAGCAGGTCTCGAGGACTAAAGAGGCAGAACTTCTGCAGTGCTGGGGTTGCCGAAGTGTGCTACAGTGTAATGGCCCAGGCCACTCCTTGCTCTTGTGTAGTTAAATTATCTTAATCTTCCATTATTTAGGTTTTACTTAACACATACCTGGTGCCTTTGTAGTCTTGCCAAGAATCTTTGCTCGAGGAGGACTGTATCAGCAAGAGACTTTTACAATGGCAGACTTTTACAATGGGAGCTAATGGTCATTTTAGGTCTGTGTTTTAAAAAAACTTGTTGGTGATGGCTTTTCATATCCAAATTACTTTTCATTGCTGGATTGAGTGCAAGAGTTAAACCAGATTTCTTTCCAGGAAGCACACAAAAGGCAGAATGGGTTCTAAGATCTCACATTCTTGCTCAAACTCTCAGGCTAGCCAGAGTAAAGTCTTGTCTGTTTTTGTTTTAATGCAGATACAGCCTTAACTTGAGCCAAGAAGCAGCAAAAGGCAGCCTGCTTATCCATCTGGTTTAACTGGCATGGAAAAGCCCTGAGACACAGATCACTTCCCTCTGATACATTGGTAGAAGCAAAGTAAGTACATCTGTGCTTGGTTCTAAGTAGAGTTTGAGTTAAAACTGGGATTCAGCTGCTACACAGCAAGGGTACAGCTACACTATCCTTGAGGTATTCACAAAGAAACCACAACCACAGATTTATTCGTGACCATGAAAACCACTTTTAAAAGCTTCTATCATCCTTCTTCTTAGCTTACCTTACCTTCTTCACAAGTAGTAAAATAGTTCAAACTCATCCAAAGATGATTTGAGCTTCCACAGAGAAAACCGTGAAGTAGCATTTGCCTCCATGAGAGGTACAGAGTGTTCAAACACTTAAAGTCTATGGGATAATAAAAGAATATTAAAAGTCATGCAATCAATACACTGCCCTAAAATTCTACTTCCTTATCATCAAAGTATCCAACATCATCCAGTGGAAATTAATACCAATGGAAAAATCCCTGTGAACCTTCATTAATTTGTTAGCAGTAAGTTTGATGTCTGCAACAGCTCAGGTTCAACCCATTCAACCATTTCTAACTGAAGCACCTAAAATTTGGCTGTATATGAACTATAATGCTATTAAAAAAAAAACCCTTAAGATGCTGTTTACTCCACTGAGATATTGTTTCTCTCCACGATTTTTATGCCCCAACCCCAGCTCAAACAATACGTGCACTGGAACAGGATCTGCATTGGCTGATTTTAACAGAGGATCAAAAATCACTTTCCTACACTCATTAAACTGATGCCTGAGGGTGTCTAGAACAATTTTTTTTCCTAACTCCAGTGTCATAATAAGATGGAAAATCATCCATGTCAAAACTGCAGGCAAATTCAACACATCATAGAAGCCTTTCTGGACACTAGAATTTCGTTTGGACTGGAAGTGTCAAACACATAGAAATGTTAGGAAAGAGCAGGTGACACCAGCAGCCTTTCCCTTCCTTTGCAGTAAACTTCTACCCTGCAGTGTGCAGAGTCGGGCTAATTACACTTCCATGGGGAGCATCTGTGTATCTACCAGCTCCAGCATCTAAATTTCAGCTTGATACAATTTAAACTGCTTGAAAACTTTACAGTCCTGGCAAAAATTGAAGCATGGAAAAGCTGCAGGCAGGTAACTAATAAGAGCATTACGAAAAGCTACTAGTGGATCTTACATATCTAATTTTTCTGATTGCACAAAAACGCAATATCATGATTACAATAAACACTAAGCAGCCTCTGTGAATGCTTCAGGTGTCATGTAATTGGTGCCAATAAGAAGTTTCATTCAGCTAATAAAACATGTAAGGCCTTCATTCTGCCGGTCTACTGACCTTGAGATTATCCTATAAGACGTGTTTATAAAGAAAACAATTATGTGTCACAGGCGTGGATGATGTGATGTACACACCATTGAGAATGCATGCAAAGGAAAAATCCTGTTTAGATGAAAGGTATACTTGTATGTGAAGTGGAATTCCAGCTCCTATTTAATCCTGATTTTTTTGGTGTTATTTAGACAAGTTTGACCACCCAATCCAAGGCTTGGCCAAAGAGAGGAAAAATGAGTTTATAAACTTCAGTGAAGTTAAGTGACCCTTTCAGTTATCCAGTCATGACCAACACTCAGTGTCATCCCCAGCAGGCAGAGCTAAAACCTTTTAAGCAGGTGTGTTTTCTGCAGATGTACTCTCAGAGATGCTAACACAACATAGCAGAGCTCAAACCAATCCATGTGCAGCAGGGGAACACAGAAACACCATGTCCCCAGCGTGGTATTGGCTGCAGGACAGTCCATCAAGGATCATCTTGCCTGCTTTTTCACTCAGGATTACTAGACCTGCTAAAAGACTACTGGTGGGTTTCCAGGGCAGGTTTTAATAAACTCACACTGCAAGTGTTTACAGAATGAAAACCAGTTAACAATCAGCTTTCTTGGGAAGGTAGTGTGTTGGGTTTGCATGGCCACGTTTTAGTATCAGTAAGGGATACGAGGGTGGCTTCTACGAGAAATTCTATAGCCAGTAGAGTAAATACCTGGCAGCTTCAAAGATTAATATGCCACTGGCCAAGGCTGTGCCAATTAGAAATGCTGGTAACACCTCTGGAATAACCTATTTAATGGAAAAAGAAGTTGTTGTGCAGATGTAAGTGCGGCCAGAGAAGAGCAGAGTGAGAATACATAGGAACAACTCTGTCGACACCAAGGTCAGTGCAGAAAGAGAGGGAGGAGCTGTTCCAGGCACCAGAGCTGAGATGCCCCTGCAGCCCCTAGTGTAGCCCATGGTGAGGCAGCTGTGCCCCTGCAGCCCATGGAGGTCCATGGGGATGCTGAGATCCGTCCACAGGCCATGGAGGAGACCTACGTCAGGGCAGGCGGATGCCTGAGAGGAGGCTGTGAACCCTTAGGAGGCTCTCGCTGGAGCAGGCTCCTGGGAGACCTTTGGAGAAAGCAGCCCAGACTGGAGCAGGTTTTCTGGTAGGATCTATGACCCTGTGGCCTGTCCTTGGAAGACTACACAGTGTGATCCAGGTTGGTGTAGTTTGTGGAGGACAGCTTCCCATGGGAGGGACTCACATTGGAGAAGTTTGTGGAGAACTCTCTCCTGTGGTATGGGCCTCACTCTGGGGCAGGGGAAGGACTAGTCTCCCTGAACAGGGGCACAAACGTGTGAGAAACTGACTGTAAACCCCATTCCTCATCTCTCCATGCTGCTGGAGGGGAGGAAGTAGAGTTCATGAAGAAGGGAGGAGTAGGGGAAAGGTGGTTTTAAGATTTACTTTACTTCTCATTATCCTGCTCTGATTTTGTGGGTAATAAATTCAATTAATATTCCCAATTTGAGTCTGTTTTACCTGTGATGCTATTTAGTAAGTGATCTCTCCCAGTCCTTATCTCAGCTCATGAACCTTTATTACATTTTGTCTCCCCTGTTCTTTTGTGAAGGAGAGTGATAGAGAAGTTTTAATGGATGTCTGGAATCTATACAGGGTCCAGCCACTACAGATAGACACCTAAACTGATCAGACTTCTACTTTTCATCTGAGTAATCGGCTCCATTCTAGAATTTGTGAAGTTTGGAGAGGGCTGCTAAAATTTTTGCGACCTCTGCTGCTCCTGCACCAACAAGGACATAGTTCAGTAGTGACAGAAATCCATTTTCACAACTTCCTAGCTGCCACTGCATCAATCCAGAAGAAGGATGTTCACAGTGAATACCAAAGGAAGTTACCCCAACAACATGGTACAGTATCTGTTTAAAAATCTTACCTCTCCTGATCTTACTTCCTCTAGCATCGAAGAGAAAAGAAGCATGAGATGTTAACTTAATTGGCAAGATTCTGTGAAATGTCTTTTCCTTTCACCTCCTCTCCTTTAGCATCAGGTCTAAAAATACCCATAGAGTGAAGGGTCCAGGCTGACAAAATACAGACTAAATGTATCAGGGTTGCTTGTGCAAGAGTAAGAGCTGACTGCTACTTTTATTTCCAACTCTCCCACACATGAACAAGAGCAGTCAGAACACTAAGACAGCATTTGATTCCTGCAGATAAGTAACACCTCAAGCACCCCAAAGGTTTACATTCCATCCATTATTTTGCAGATTCTTCTGTGGTCTCTGCTAAGGACATTAAGCAGGTGCTTACAGGAACTTTTGCATACTAGAGATGATGCTGTTATAAAATAAGCTTCTGGTAAGCAGCTCTGAGATATGCTTATGAAGTAAACAAGGGCCAAGGTGCACAAACAGCCTGAATAGTTCTTGGGCTGTATATAAAAGCTGCTCTGCTTTTGAGAGTGAACCATGTTTTTCCTGTCACCTGTCACCTGAGATTTTTTTTCACTTATGGGTAGCCCAGCAGAGTACTAGCTCTGTCCAGGATTTCTGGATGCACCATTTGTCTTGCACAAGAGGTCACTGTGAATGCACAGATGAAATGTTCATTGTAAATACAGTCAGCAAGCATAATAAACAATGTGCCTAATTTACTGCAGATGAAAAGAGCATGTGCAATGTCTTACCACGTTTTGGCTGTCCTTTACACAGGGAATCCAAACTGCACAAATGTCAATGCTTCTAGAGAATATCTGACCAGAAACACATGTTCTGATCTGATGAAGCCTGGACACAGAAGTTCCCTCCAGAAATTCAATCTTTGCAAATGTATATGGAAGGTATCAACTACATTATAACATTAGAAACAAAACGAACCCTCAAATTCATTGCAAATTTAGAAAATGTGTTTAGTAAAAAGGAAATGTTACTCAAGCTCTGAGTCAAATGGCAAGGAAGAAGTTCTGTTGGTCTGCAGCATCACGGAGGTTAGTGCCACTTCTCTATCAAGCCCAGGTTTCAGCTTCTTTTATAACACCATATTATTTTAATATTCACCCAGCAGATTGTGTTTGTTTGTGATTTCTAAAGCCAGCCAGAATTTGAGCTATTTTTCCAAAAATAAAGCAATCAGCTTTACCTATGATATGTTGTTGTTTTCTTTTTTCAATGCCACATATGTATAATGGTCCTAAAGCTCTGAGACAACATTAACATGTGTGGAGGGACAAGCTGATTTCTTCTCATATGATATAAGGTGGAATGACACACTGGAGAAAGGTAGTAGCTACTGTTTCTAATGAGTTAAATGTGTTGACCAAGTTTTGAAAATAGCTGAAATTTTCCTTTACAGTGAAAGGCTGTAGCTGCTAGGTTTTGCACAGAGTTTTTCTGCTGTACAGGAAACTGCAGAAAAAGTAAATAAGGAAATATGAACTACAGAAAGCATCCATCTAATGGCTGCTGCTTTTGCTACTTGAGGTCTGAAAAATTACAACAAAGGAAGGTAAGGTAAAAATAATCAGCAGTTGTATAAGAGCTACTTAAGCCAGTATCACATATGGTATATTAGCAATGTAGATGGATTTAATGAAAACTGGGATAAGTGCATGCATCTGTCATCAGCCAAACCTACAAAACGTTTTCCTCAGAAAGTGAAATGTAATGATATAAGCATTCATCTGTAATAGACTTATAACAACTCCAAATGCTAAAACTAGTGCTGCTTTAATGCATTCCATGAGCTAACACTAAGCATACAGACAATTCCTATGACAATTGCCTTGAAGAGAACAGATTTTGTGATAGGTCATAATCAAGCACACATCCTTAGATTAAACAACACCAAAGTAGCGCATACTTCTGTAAGTCACCCTATAATGCAAAACTGAGCGTGATTTGTCACACCATTTCAGCCTCCATTACAGCTAAGACAATAGTGTGGAATTTTTCAAGCTCCATAGGAAGATTATTAAAATGGATAACACTAGCAGGCATTTTAAAGAAAGTTCTCATCACTTGCCAAGTCATGCCCTTTGAGGTATCTGGCAGTGTGGGAGGGATGCATGGTCTCAAGGGGGCCTGTGTTTCATGGTCATCTCAGGCAGGGGGCTGCAAAGTTCATTAAATGATCTTATCTCGCTGCTGGTTCTGTTCAAAATAGCCTTGATATGATGAAGGATTTATGTTACCCACACTTCAAATAAAAAGTACCGAGGGATGCATTTCATTACTGCCCTGTGACACTGGAGAAGCCACAGCTGCAGTGGTAATATTCTTCGTTTGTTTGTGTCACACAGAGAATTTATTTGCAAGAAGAGTCCTGCTCCAAAGGTAAGGGAGTATTTGTTTTTTGTAGTGAGTTTTCCATAATAATGTCAACAAGAAATAAGTTTGTTCTCTAACTTTAATTGTCACAAAAGTATATTCTAGGGAAGATGAGAGTGTGAGGAAAATGCCAGGGAAGAGTGCCCAGTTTAGCAGAATTCTAAGGAAGCTGAGTAGCATTGATACAGAAAAAATATTTACAGATAATTTCCATGTCACAATCCTGAACAAAACACCGAGAGATGTGGCTGTACATTCACAACTGATGGGCTAATGCTAGCCAAGTTTACACGCACACACACATTCATCTCTCAAAGGCTTTTTAACAGTGATCTGCTGCCTTGAGGCATTTTAATTCAATGGTAGACACCTTCACATGAATCAGGATAGGTTTCTCTTGCATGTTTTCTCTGAACTGGATGATCTAATAAAGAACATGAGCCCTGGGCAAAATTTATCTTCTCTGATCCTACACCAAGCCTTCCTGCACTCAAAAATCAAACAACAATGCAAAATGCATTCAAGATCTTTGACCAATAAATATTAATTTATTCTATATATTTGACACTATAAATTCAGTAATTCATAGGAGCAGGCTTCAAATGTCTCCAGCAGTAGGGAAAGTCTAATGATCAGAAACAGCATTTGATCTTGTGAGCAAACCACAGCCACTTTAAATATGCCTTAGATTCTGAAAATTAAAAGCCAATAAAAGTCAATAAAATCTATAGAAAGCTCAGGAAAGGCATTTGGACATTTTTTTATTGCATATCACTTTTGAATACCTTTGCTTATTGCACACCTTTGTGCAACTGCCACCACAGTCCTGTTTGTGTGTGCTGGTGGCAGGATGTATGGGAATGCAGGCAGCCAGCACAGAGAGCCAGATGCTGGGAGTAGGAAAACCTGGGTAGCAGAGGGATGAAGAAAAGATTATCCAGGGATAGTTTATTAATACCTGCATGAGTGCAGTTTTGGGCATCACAATGCGAAAAAGACATTAAGCTATTAAAGAGCTTCCAAAGGAGGGCAACAAGGATGGTGAATGGTCTGAAGGAGAAGCCTTATGAGAAGCAGCTGAGGTCACCTTGTTCTCACCACCTCCAGGTAAGCCTGGAGAAGAGGACACTGAGGACAGAACTCATTGCAGTCTCCAACTTCCTCATGAGGGGAAGAGGAGGGGCAGACACTGATCTCTTCACTCTTCTGACCAGTAACAGAACACAAGAAAATGGTATGAAACTGTGCCAGGAGAGGTTTGAATTGGATATCAGGAATAAGTTCTTCACCCAGAGAGTGTTTGGGCACTGAAACAGGATCCCCAGGGAAGTAGTCACAGCACCAGCCTGACAGAGTTCAAGAAGGATTTGGACAGTGCTCTCAGGCACATGGTGTGACTCTTGGGGTTCGTGTTGTGCAGGCTTGGGAGTTGGATTTGATGATCCTTGTGGGTCCTTCCAACTCAAGTTACTCTATCACTCTATCAAATGCAGCTCCAGCAAGAAGTGAAAAGAGATTTTCCAGATAGAACAACAGAGGTGGGGAAACCAGCCAAAAAGTTGTTTGAAAACACAGGTCCAAATCAGTAAGGTTAGGCAGGAGGGCTGGCATGGGAGGTGAAGAGGATGTAAGGAAAAACTCAATAGATATGATGTCAGAGAAGGGAAAAACAAAGGGACCTTTCACAGAATCCCTCATCTGCAGGCTGAGGGAGAAGAGACAGTGCAGAATAGAAGGCAGCAAGTAGCAAAATATAAAAAACCAGGCACGGGAGCAGATAGTAATAAATGAATGGGTTACCTGGAGGAAAATGAAAGTATTGATTCCTCAAATGTTTTGTTCGAAAGCTTTTAAGAATTTTAATCTTCAGCCAGAGGACTGCTGAGCCCTCTAGTACAGAAAATAAAGACACAGAATCAGTTCCCTCCAGTTTGATAATTCCATTGTTCAGTTGTCTGATATCTAGAGAAAAGTGAAAGCAGATGAAAAGAACTGAATCTCATCAGATGAGAAGGACAGAATAAAATGCAGTGCATGGTATTCAAAGGCTTTGATATCAACACTAGCATAATGAGATGTAAAACCCAGGTGCCTACCACAAGCCTTAATATGTTTATTTGTTTGTTTTTGTCATAAAGTTATCATATGAGCAGAAGTCCAAATTTTCTACCAGTGCAAAGCATTTGAAAAATAGCCATTCTCCTTACTAGAAAAAATAGGCTCAGATCCATCACTTTTCTCGGAAAGCCAATAAAGGACTGTGGGAATTAGAAAGAAGGATAATGGTCGAATAGAGACTGCTGTGTAGTGCTTCAGTGGAAACATTTTCAAATTTTAAAAATGTTTAACGTGCCTGTTAGAAATAATTTGCTAGATGTACACCTGTAACTCCTACTAGTATTGCTCAGTCACATGTCAGTATGGTTGTCATTTTCATACACAGAAAATTCCTGGTACATGGAGAAGTCAAATTAAATTGATCGCAACTTATACCCAGACTGAACACACTCTGGTAAGAGCATGTACCTCAAATTCTGCCAAACTAGGAAATACTGGTGGCAGAAAAAATAACTTATTAATTCCCTCATTTCATAGCAAACTCCAGACAACACTGTTTACAAAGGAAAATCACAGATTGGTAGTAATGCCAAACTGCAAATGAAAATAAAATCATACAGTACACATGGAAAGCCACACATCTTTGCTGATGAGATACACCAATGAATTTTTCAAAGAAACTGGGACAGTTAGGGACTGATTATGACCTATCACATGCCACACAAACCAAAGGGTAGAGGCGATTAAACTAAAGTGCTCTTCTGCCTCTGAGGAGCTTTAACCAGAGTCTGGAGACCCAAGTTAGGCTTGAAACCAGCATGCTTCCCTAGGCAGAATCTCAAAGGAAACATCAGTTAGCCCTTTGAGATGTAAATTACAGCTGCAGAAGCAGAAGATAAATGACATATCCTAGACCCAAAGAAAACAATGGAAATCATGAATATGATCACTAGTCCTCTTTTTCAAAATCAAAACTGATTTCTGATTGTTTTTACATCAAACAGTACCATTAATATAGATAGTATTCTCTCCTACATATATAATTCAATTTTTATCATTCAGTAATAATAACCATAGTCACAAAGCATGGTCCTAGTAAAGCCAGAACAATAAAATATTGTATTATTTCTAGGGAAATGCATAAGACCTTGAAAACTCTGACTAACTGCGCTCTGTAAGAAACACAAAAAGGAGGAAAAATAGTTCTCCTGACTCATTAAAAGTTTTATAAATTTTAAAAATACATTTAATATAACAATGTGTTCTACTAGAGGAAGAAAATCCACACTTTTCTTTAGATTTTTTTTTCTAGCTAAGAAACTTTTGACTTCCAATTCTCTCCACGAAAAACTGTTTCTGGTGGTGGTAGTATTTTCTCACAGAAACAGTGAGTTTCAGCCTCAAACTATTGATTTTTTTTTTCTTTTATATGGAAGTCAAGATGTCATATCAAATTGATCTTACATTCCTCTTTTGTTCCACCAACATAATTTTTGAGTTCCAACTAATAGTACTAGTGTCACAGCTTCCCTAGCTTTGTAAGACCTCCTTTAGCAAATTGAGGCTAGATAATACCAACCTGCTCTAAAACTATTAAATCTAAAAATAAGCAATCATTGCTATCATGTGTTGGAAAAAGCCTTCCTGGAGTTTATCATGTTATTCCTTTCATTTGAGAGCACCTACATTTGTTCATTGGCTTGCAACCACGCCTCTGTCAGAGAAGATTACCAGAAAGAGCCTCTCATTATTGTTCTTTTGAGGGATTGTAACTAGAGACTTTAAAACCTTATTTAGTCCCAGCTATGGCAGGGCAGATCAAGCCAGAACTAACTGCAAGGTCCATAAAAGTACATTGCAACTGCCTATGTGCTTTAATACGTATTTCTCCTCACCTGTTGCATCATACTGAGATTATTTGTTCAGGCTGCTTTGGAGGCTGCTTCCATGAAATCTTTTCCATTCTTCTTTTTCCCTATTAAATGAGGCTTCAAGGCATGAAAATAAACTGTTTCCAGGTGATAACTGCCACTGCAAAGTCATGATACAGGCTTAAGTCCTGTTACACTCCTCTGAAAACAGCTGAAGTAGGAGAGAAAAATATGAGAGCTAGAGAAATAGTGATAGACTAGGTCTGATATCCCTGACTGCTCACGTGCACTGAAAGTTTATGGTTTATAAAATGGGTGGCAGAACAGAGGTGAATTCAAACATCTATGCACATGATGTATAAAGGCAAAAGAAACCATGTGAGTTATTACAGTGGAGGTATTGTGCAGTTCCTACAATCATCATGAATGGGCTCAACAGATAATTCAAAATATAAGGTAATTTAGGATAAGCTGATTCTACAGTTCAGAGAAGCAAATGCTGGCGATTTACATAGAGTGTTTATCAAGGACATTTAAAGATCAGTAGCAATGCAGAAAATCTGATGTGTTCAGTAACTTTGATACCTACTTATACATATTTGAAAGTTCTCCACCCTTCGGAGAAATGAAAACAAAAAAATATTAAGAACTGAGGAAGAGAAAATTTGGCCCAAGATATCCATATGTCAATACAATACAAAAGGTTAGGAAAGAAGAATCACTTGAACAAGGGTGTGCCTGAT
>VWZV01003251.1:44682-124604 GCA_013397155.1 Irena cyanogastra | reverse complement strand
TATATGTAAAAGGTGCATCCACCATATATTAGGCAGGAATTCGTAATAATTCAGAAGAATGAAGCTATTGTGCTTTGCTATCTCTTCTGATAAAGAAACCTGAAGATATTATTCCCTGGCAGTTTATGTTGGAGCCCCAGGTATATAGAGGAATTTTTCTTCCTGCACTCCAGAAAGAGTTATTCTTAGAGATTAACTCCTAGAGTGGAAAGTCCATTAGTTTTACTTAAATGGCTTTTACCATATCTTTCTCATACCTTTGAAGATTACTCCTAGCACACAAAAGGTTTAAAAGGGTAGTAACTGCCACCTGGGAAGAAATATTTGGGTTGGCATTGATATATATGTGGATATTTATGGAATACATATATTTTATGAAAACATGCACATGTATTAAGTGAACTTTTTGACCTGAAATCGGTTATCCCCTAGCACAGCTGAAGGTGTTCAGCAATACTTGCAATTCACATTACAGACTAATGTCAGCAATTATACATCCAGTTACAATTTGTTCAGGACTGGAAAATATGCTCAATAATTCTTTTCTGCAAGAGTCAGGCTTAAGGATGGTACTTCTTTAATTGGAGGCCATGAGCTGACATATGAAGGCTTTACAGGGAACCACAGGGGACCCACAGGGAAATCCTAGCAAAAAGGAGACCTCTTCAAAAGAGCTGATTTTGTCCTCTGCTCATAGAGTCTTTATAATGTGTCTGTCAATTCTTCACAGAACAGCCAATTATGTGAAGATTATCAGTTCCCAGTTTTGTGTTTTCTTATGATCCCTGGCAGGGGAATGGCAGCAGTTTCTTCAAGCTTTTCCAAGCTAGTCTTGAGGGGCTTGTTTACTATCTCTCTGTGGCTCTGATTAAAATAAATTACAAATAATTTCCATGAATTCAAACAATGCATGAGAGAGCCCTAAATACTTGTTAAAAAATTAAATTATCTGGAAAATATTATAATGGCATGTTCATGCAAATGCACGTAGCAATTTGAGAGACAGCATGGATATACTAATTTCATATTTAATGAAGTTTTGAAAGTAATGATACAATTTTCTGGCTGCAATGTGGCATACAGGGAATTTACTGTTAGCCCACAAAGAGTCATCCTGAGGCAAATATTCTTTCCCTAGAATAAGATTCACTCCTGAAATTATTTTAAGATGACATTAACTAAAGCTGAAAGTACAAAATTGTCATAGATATATGAATATATTCAATGAATTTGAATCTATTTGAAGAAGAGGGGAAAACATTTAGTAAACAAGGTGGGGTGTGCAAGTTAGCATTTTATGAAATTATATACATACTTTTGTACATATAAATTTTCTACATTTCCACATAAAGCTAAGTGCCAGAATGATTAGAGGCAAATCATCAGAACAATAGTCACTTTAAAGTTTTAGAGACATGAAAACAATGAGGCCAAAAAATTCCACTTGATATGGCTTTTTTTTTTGTTTGTGAGTTCAATATAAAGTATCCTAATTGCTAAATTACAGAATACGAGAGCACTGTCCTGATTGTGAACATAAACAACATAGACAGATGGAGGTGAGAGATATTTTAGGTAGACCAGTAAGAATTCAGGTCACTGTAGACAGCACATCCACAAGTGTCTGAGCTAAGAAAGAAAAGCTTATATAATGAGTCATGCTCACAGTTATCCTGATCCTACTAAAAAGAGACTGTGTGACGCTAACACCAAAAATCCAAAACACCAAGAATCTGCTTCAGCCATGAAAACAGATGAGGAGCCAGCAACTTGTCATACAGTTGTTTCAAATTTTTCCTTTAGAGAAAATGAATAGCCAATACATGCGTCATGAAGTGCGGGGTTGTGAAACCAGCGACCTGAGGAACTTCTGGGAAAAGACCATCGAACAACAAACTCAGTATCTGCAGAACGAAAAAGAGCGTCAGCGAAGAAGCGCTCTGACAAAGTGGGTAATCTGCATCCAGTAAGGTTACTTGAGTTCGCATTGTATTTATTTTTTTTGAAGTAATACCAATATTTAAGTCGTGCAGTGAAATCTGAATGTAATTCAGATTTATAGATAATAATAAACCTTCCCAAATTAGGATGTATATTAACGTGTTTAAACTATGATAGGACATAGGATAGGAGAATAATTCACTCTTGTTCCATAAATAGAAATTTCTGAACTTTCAGGACAATATTTAATAATGCAGACTTGTCTTGAACATAAAGGCTTCTGTTCAGAGCAAAGCTAACACAGATGTGTACCTGGCCCACATTCTTACTCTGTGGCCTTGCTTTCACAAGCAAATAGTTCGAATTATTTAAGATTGTTTAATTTGTGTACAGCAAATCCATTATAAACCAGAAGGTCCAAACATACTGACTGAGGCAATCAACATTCATAGCCATATCTACCTCATTCAGTCAAATTCTGTTTGATCAGTCACTGCAAAAAAGAGCAGTCTGCAGCAAGATCAGCACAGTTTTACTTCACGTCAGCTCTCCATAAGTTGAAGGCATATGCAAAGATATATACTTTTGTTACTTATTATATTTTGTCTTGAGGTTATCCAGTGAGAAAGCAATTTTCCAAAGCCTTCCTCATAACTCTCTTTGCATTGACACTTGAAAAATTAAGAGCAAGGACAGCCTTACATTACTAACCCTGGATGAAGGAACACTAGAATTAGTCTCCAGCATGTTTTGTCCATTGGAGACTAACCTAGTCTCAGAGTTACAACTCCTCAATTGGGAAATTCCTCTCTTTTCTATTTGAGTGAGTCTCTCTGTGGTACCTAGATACTATCAAAAAGAAAATAAAGGGCCATATATTACTGAAAGCTACCTGCTATGGGTCTAACGGAAGCTTCAACATGTGCAGCGTCTCTAAGCTGAGCAGGATAGAGAAGGAGGGAGGCTGGGGAAGTGCTGGGTGATGTGACCCAGCAGGTGGCAGCAGGCAATCTCCAGTGCAGGTGACAAGTCACTCTGGCACACAAGCACTGAGAGAGGGCACACTGGAGATGGAGATGAACCACAAAGCTCAGGTGATCCCTCACTGGGATTTAAGAACTTGTCCTGAAGTACCATCTAGCAAAGAGCTCTAAAGGAGCAGGTAAATTTGCATGACAATTGGGAAAAAGCACCAAAGAATATCATCAGTGGAAAAGATGAAGAGTATAAATCCGTTCCGTGTAAAATTATGGGGACAAGCTGATCGATGTTTCTGTCCCTAGGCTCAGAAATGAATGGATGGAGAGGCTGGAAAAACGGATAAAGATGTTGAGGACCCAATCTGAAGACCCATCCAGCTGAAGAGCGCACACTCATTACACGTTTGGGGGAAAATACATCTGTTTTGTAGGAAAGCGTGATGTAAAAGCTGAAGTCAGTTTTACTTTGTAGCTTAAATGAGCTATAATTAATTAGCTGTCATTGTTAGAAGTTTCATATGTGAAATGTCAATTGTTGCTTTTAAGATTATGCATCTGTCCCTTCAATTGATAAATGGAGAATGTAGCACTCTAAAGTATTTAAACCTAATAAATCATGGTTCACTGAGATGTAGATGCCTGGGAAATGGGTTTAGTTACACAGTTGCGCTCTGCAAAAGCATATCCTCAATATTTTGGGTGTCTGTATAGAATGACTGTAATATAATGAATTCAGATGGTTTAACAAATAGTAGAGGTTTCAAATTTTTATACAACACAGCTCAGTGCAGACTAAGGAATGCAGGACATGTACAATGCCACCACATCCGACCCCAGTAGGGAAGCCCAAACTGCTGGGAGCTACCGATCCTAGCTGCCGTGTTAGAAGGCACCTGTTAGCTTGTTACCATACAAGTGTTGATAAACAGCCTCTGTGAGAGAACTACAAGAGCTACCTGACTAACCCGCACTAATTTAGCAAACCCATATTAGCTAACTTGACACACTGTATCAGCATTGGTAGAATAACTTTAAGATTTGACACTATTTCTGGTACCTGATCCAGCTTGTCTAGAGGTGGATTGATACTTCTGTTTCACACAGTAGCTTGGTGCACTTTCACAGCAGTCTGTCATCATGAGACTAGCCAGGTTTTTTTTTCTAGCACTTTTCCCACTCTAAGACCCAGTATTTATTCCTTAAAGAAGGGTACTTCCAGAATTTAGCAATTTTCCTCTTCCACATTTGTCATTAGCCAAAAATGTTTCTTGTTCCTTTCCTAATGCTTCATTAGAAAATGTGGCATTTCTTCCAACAATATGAAAGCATTTCTTTCAACAATATGAAAGCATTTCAGTTGGCAGGTGTAATCAAATCACTTCCTTTTTAAGGTGAGTGCTTCATTGCCACCAAATGATTAGGGTAACATACTGCAAGATGGGTTGTTTTGAGCATGCTAAAAAACTCTTCCCTGAGTGGCTTAACATTTTAGTCCCTTTTTATAAGACTGCTTCATCTCCACTCTGGTAATTCATATTGTTTCAAATCAAAGAAGATTTGAATTGTCAGTGAGGCAAGAGAACAATAGAAGGGTTTTGGTTAGAAAATCTGCTCTTCTTAAATCAAACAAAAATTCGAAGTGTTTTTTCCCTCTTTATCACCTTTTAAATCTACTTTTGTGCATCCCAAGGCCAAACAAAATTTATTATGTGAATTTGAACATGTAAATAATGTTTGGAAAGCTTGAGAAATTCACAAAATCATGAAAAAAAAGTATGACCTTGGAGCACTAATTCAGAAATCAAGGTGTCAGCAGGTATGTCCCTAAACTTAAGAGGAGAGTTTGCCAGATGCCAGAAAAAAAAAAGCTGCTAAGCCCATGTTCTTTGGTTTATTTTTATTCTTAAGCAATTTTAAATGTAACATCAACTGTGAATATGAGGGATCACAGTATAATTACAATAAAGCTGTGCTTAAGAAAACAATCACCAGATAGCACCACAACTTAATATTGGGCTCTAGTAAAAAAGTAAATTTCTTTGAAAACCTCAGTTAACACATTTCAATTCTCCCATCCCCTGTCTATGCCTGGTGCTTACTGAAGATCTAGACCAACCCCAACATAAAACACTTTGGGGGTTACATCATTTTGGCTGAAATTAGAGCTTGAACTGAGCAAAGGGAAACATTTTCCAGTCTCTCATTCATTGTGTTAGTTATGGCACAAACAGGGAGGTGCAAAACAGGGAGCCAGAGTTGGCATATTTTAAAAATTAAAGCCATAGCCCTGGAATAAGCTTTAGTTGAGATCCTTCTTACTATTCTTCTCATAAAGTAAATCAGAGTGAGGAAAAATCATAGAGAGCTGGGGAAAAAAATGTGCCAGGAAGTGATTTCCATCCCAGTTCCTCATTGCACATGCATGGTTATGCGGTCACTTAAGAATGCTCTGGAATAAGTCCCTATCAAGCTAGAACACCCTAAAATTATCTCTTTCAAATGATGAAAGGGAACTTAATTTTTACAGAACACGTCTATTCCAGCCCAAAGCCAAGAGGAGTTCTGAAAATATGTTTCCAGAATTAAGCCACTTTCCTTTGAACTTTATAATTCCACCTCTAGTGTTTAGATTAATTGTTTCAGGCTCAGTTTCCACAGTGCTAGATTCAGGACTCTAGGCCATGTAATCTTCATTTATTTGAATACTAACAACGTGTTTTGATACAAAATCCACCAGGGTAATGCAGGGGTAATCTACTTAAGAGTTTTGTAAGTTACCACACAAAAATAATACATATTCAGGAAATAAATATAATCTAGAGTTAATGAGCAAAAATAAAGAGTGTGAAAGCATGAAAATTTAAATCTAAATGTCAAGCAACAATCTTAGCAGAAGCTGGAGCAGACTCCAGGATAAAAGTGGTTCTAGCAACTTCAAAACAAAAATATTAATCTCCTCCCTAGCTTGAAGGTCACAAGAGAAATTAAAAGGAGGCAAAAACCAAACCAAAACAAAAAACCCCAAACAACTGCAATATCTGTGAGACTCAGAAATAAGCCATGACATTATAAAAAGGACTAGAGAAACATTACTATAGGACTGGAAAAGTCATGAACTAAAACCCGATAAAATCAGCTGGGTTTTATAAAATCATTATGGCTAGAAAGGATACTTAGGTGCTCTTCAGACCATTTTCCACCAATATGCAATTTCAGAACAGTTCATTATTCAACTAAACAGTTTAAACTTAACTCAAATGTTTATAAAATAGCTTCTTTAATACACATTTCATGTCTTTCGATTTTTTTTTCTATCCAGATTTTCACATTGCTTTTTAGTGTAACAGCAAGAGATTCTGAGTTATGCTAACCTGATTTTACTAGCTTTGCAATTAAAATGTGGTAGATACTTGCTTATCTTCCTAGCTTTCATTATTTTGCCATTCCTTTGCTTCATCTTGACGCTGAATAGCAAGAAAATGCATGTCACTTTCTCATTACAAATGCACGGTACAGAACTTTTTGGAAAAGCTTGCAACAGGGACAAAAGTCAAATATAGTAAAACTTCACCATTCTCTGAAGCAAACACTAAACACTCACCACCCAGCTCCCTTTAAATAGAATTTATGGGAAGTATGCTCCCCGTTAGCACAAGAGTGACAGGTGTTCCATTTTAGTCATATTAATGATCCTCCTAGTGTATGGATAAGGGCTGACAGCTGTGAAGAATGACTCTGTCAGTAATTCAACAGACGTCTTAGCAGTTTAGCCCAAACTGAGATAGCTTAAATACAGTTCTTCACTCAGGAATCCTTTCTGCACAATGTCTTTCCTTAACCAAGGATCTCTTCTCCGCAGGTCTCTGATTAAGGAGCAAATAAGCATAACACAGACACTGCAGCCAGATTTTGATTTTAAACAATTGTTACAGGTCAGGCAAAAGGGAGATGGTCCTGCAGACCAATGCGGCATCACCCAGCAGGCTCTCTTCAGCGTGACACCCAAAGGTTTGGTGCTTCCTATTACACAGCCACTTCACATCTGTGCAGCTATGCCCCTTTGGTCTTCTAGCCACATTCATTGGAGAGGAAACTGATGTATCGGCCAGTTCTGAGGTGTCTGAAGTGGCCAGCAGTGAAATAAATCCACCATACAATATCAAGCTCACCTCCAGTGTTCTGTGTTTAGTGTAAATTGAGTACAGCCGAGTTGTTTTGCACTCTAGAAAAGCCTACAGGCTACCTCAGAGACTTTCGTCCCATACACAAGCAATGTGAAAGACAATCCCAGGCACATAGAGCTCACTGTGTAAACAGTACAGAAACAGTGGAGGGGCAGTGGAAAGATGGGCCAGAGCCAGGGGTCAGGAAAGAACCTTGGTACCTGTGTTGGGTACAAAGTCAAGGCCCAGTTGCTGTACACAGATAGCATGATACACTAGGCAGCACAGTAGCCCAGTGCTTCAGCTGGAACTGAAATCCATAGATAATCTCTTCTAAGAAACAGATCTGAAAGATAAAAGCATCCTGCACTGGTCCTGAAAAGGTGCCAGAGCTCTGGTAAAATACATTGCATATCAAGGGAATCACTGTTCTTGTAACCGGATTCTCACCTCAAAAATTTGGAGGAGCAAGACAGATATCTTTGGGAAGAGAAGTTAAAGACTAAGAGGTAATGTCTTAAAGAGTTTTGAGGAGATTTGGCTGATGGCCTAATGTTGCTCACAGCTCTTATTGTTTGGAACTCATCTCTCACCTTTCCAGGTTACATATGGAGCCTCTCCCAGGCATCACTGCTGGTGTCAGCCAACCCATGTGCATGTTAACCACATATCATCTGCAGCCTCTGCTCCACAGAAGTTACTTTAGAGATAGGTGTGGACCCTGAGTCAGAGCATTGTGTGAGTTTCCCTATACTCACATAAGACTTTTGCGCATGATAAAAACTGCAGCCACCCTCTTCTTGCATGAAGACAACTCAGTTTGGGTCAAACTGAGTTAACAGCCTACAAGCAGGACTGGCTATGGAGTTCTGAAGTTTCAAGGTTGATGAGAAATACTCATGTCCATTACAACATATGTCAAAATATAGATAGCTTTTGGAATGGCCTTTGGATTTATGGGTCTGATTTGAATGCCCCTTTGAATGAGAATCCCATTCTAAGAATGGCCCTGTGTGTCAAGGCAACCCCTGTACAGATACAGGCTGGGGGTGCGTTGTGCTTGAGAGAAGAATAATTTGGTAATACTGGAAAAATGGACACAAGTCAGCAATGCGCATTTGCAATCCAGAAAGTCAGCTGGACCAAAAGCAGCATGGTCAGCAGGGTGAGGGAGGAGATTCTGCCACTCTCCTCATTCTAGTGAGACCCTATCTGGAACACTGCATCCAGCTCTGGGGCTCCAGCACAGGAAAATATGTTAGAGTGGGTGTAGAGGAGGCCATAAAGATGGTCACAGGAGTGGAGCACCTCTCCTATGAAAACAGGCTGAGAGAGTTGGACTGTTCAGCCTGGAGAAAGACCATGTTGCAGCTTTTTAGTATTTAAAGGGGACTTCTGAGAAAGACGGAAGACGTTGGTCTACCATCTGCTACCATGGTCTGTAGTGGCCAGACAAGAGGCAATGGTTTCAAACTGAAAGAGGGTAGATTTAGATTGTACATGATAATGATTTTTTTATTTTTTTTTGTGAGGGTCATGAGGTACGGAAACACATTGCCCAGAGTGGTGGTGGATACCCCATCACAGAAAATGTTCAAGGTTAGGTTGAACAGGGCTTTGAGTAACCTAGTCTAGTGGAAGATGTCCTGGCTGTGAGAAAAGGGTTGGAATAGATGATCCTTAGAGGTGAATTCAGCCAATCTATGCATCTATGATTCTGTGATTTTCTGGTTCTATAATCAGAGCAAAGACAGCACAGTGCCTGCAGTAAGAAGGGAAAATCAAATTACAGTACCCAAAGAGGTGTTCTGTTGATAAGCCTCCAGAGAAGACAGCTACACTTACCTCAAAGCTCTTTATGTTTAAGCCTTGCATTTGCAGGGCCATTGTGTTGACAACCTGCTGTCTATAGCTGCTGATAGACATTTGGAGAGTTAGCACTTTACAGGAAGGGTTTATAAAATGCTGTCACAGGATACCCTACTCACACCTTGTAGCTTACTCTTCTGCCAACACAATTTTTTTCTAATTAATAAGTATGATATCCTCAACCAATCCTACACAACTCACCCTAGAAAATTCATCCAGCTTTTAGGATGCATGTTACTAATGTGAGCTACCAGAGCATTGCTCACAAGTGAAAAACTCCCTCAGCCTTTCATCCTCCTCTGTAACCATTTTCTTTTTAGTGAACACAGTGCACAAGATCTATGTAGCTGCTTTAAAAGCATTGAACCTTTCCCAGAGGCTTGTTTTTATATTCCTTTTTACAGTCTCACCACTGTTCTGTGTCAGAGGATTCAGTGCAGTAGTCCTGATGTCAGGGGTCACTGGAGAAGTTTACTCTGAGATTTGAGTGCTTTGTATCTGTGACCCTTTGTCTTTTCTCTGCTTCAGGAAGGAGAATGAACAAATCCACCAGGCAGACTAACAGCAACCTGCCAACATTCACTCTAGGAAATAGAGCTGGGTTTGAATTGCAAAACTGATAGAGACTTTTCAGGCACTGACTGACTGCTTTAAAATGCATGTACTATCTCTAAAAGCAGGAAGCAGGCACCAAGTCTTTAACAGTTTTTCTTCTCTTTATCCCAGGATGAGAGTTTAATACCAAATTCTACCCCAGAACAAATTTTTATGGACAAGTAATAAAATCTTTTGAAATGATGGGATTATGATAGAAATGCTGACTCTGTTTTACCCATGGACAGGAAAGAACACTGCTGGTGTAATTATTGAAATCAACCTATCATCTTCATGGTGCTCTAAGTCAAAAGTAAAATGAGAGGTTTTGCATAATGCTGAAAATCTATAAGGGCTTTGATGTTACTCTAATCCTACACTAACTAATAGTTCATTTAATGTTCAAGTGACGTGAATCAAACTTCATAAGGTGCTTAACATTATTAAAATGAGAAAGTTGAGAGCAGAAGCCAGCTGGGAAAAAATGCTATCTCTCTTTGACTTGATTTACCTAGATTAAATCCTGTTGTCAGAATATTTAAGCAGTATTTCATGATTTACATAATCTTTTAAAGCGAAGGCATGGGTAGTCTATTGAAAAAGAAATGTGAACTGAAATCAGCCTATAAAATCCTCATGTTGTTTGCAGATTATTAATAGGCAGTGCAACACTGAAGGCCAAATCTTGGGATACCATCTTTGCCCACAGTGAGCAGCTCCAAATATGAGGATCAAGTGAGTCAAAAGCAAGAGCAGTCGGACTCTGTGGGTTGTGGAATGGTCCCATGAACTGTATTACCTGCCCCTCCAAAAAAGGAATTCACACATAACACAACAGCCCAAAGTCTGTCAGATTAACAAGGACAGGTGAGTTAGAAATACAAAGACTTTTTTACAGCTCTTGGGGACCTCCTGACCTGAGAGAATACAGAGACCTTTTATCCCAACTGATATACAGTGTGAAAAGGAGCAGCTGGACTCGTGAGGATGCTGTACAGCAGAGCCCCTCAATAAGAGAGCCTCTTTGCTCTGTGCCCATCTCTCGGTCCCCAGCCATTTGTTTATTGCAGGATCCTCAAGGAGAGATTTGCTTTGATTCTTAAGGTTTCACTTCACTGAATGGAAATCTTGGAGAGCCAGAAGACCAGTCTTTTCCTGAAAATTCCTCAAAGCAAACTCACATGCACTGCAATTTAACAAGCAAGTGAGCAGGCAACCACTACTTGACATGAGTCTTGCCCTCCCCTCTAGTTTGCTCACCTCCCTCCTTGTGCTGCAGAGCTGCTGGGGAGACTGTGCACTGAAGCAAGCCAGAGAATACATCCAGCTGAAATAAACAGATATACATATATTTTTGCTCAGGTGGTTTATGGCAGATCTACTCTCTGATGTTATTCTCTCCCTGGTCATGTACTTGCACAGGAGACAAAAGATTGCCAACAACATGGCTGATGAAGTGCAGAGCTGAAAAGGAAATCCTGGCTACTCAGCACAAACTCTGATCTGCCCATGCCCAACCTATTTAACATGCTAACGCTCCAGTCTTTCAATAAAAAGTATTTCATTAATAACTGTTTCAGGTGCTTAAAAAAAAAATCATGCTACCAAACAGCAACACACTTATAGTTCGGATAGTGATTTATAATTATAGGTTTCAAAGCATTTTCAAATGAGTATTGTTACCTCATTCTTTCACTGATAGGGAAAATAAGGCAGGGAGTAGTTGTGTTTTAGGGCACATTACCAGCCAGTGGTGTTGCTTGGTTATAGTTGAAGCTCTGCACAGCATACCAGACCTCTATCCACCGAGAAACAGAGCCTGTTTGCTAAACACAATCAAAATGCATGCAAAATGGCCAAAATATTGCAAACTTGTAGCATGTATGGCTTTGGCTCATTTCTAAACCACATGTCCCAGAACTATGGTTTACTCCACTCATTGTTTCCCAGCAAATCCGTCCTGGACAAGTTCTTCAGTGCTTTTTAAACCCATGCTTCATTCCTATGCTCAGATGGGGAAAAAACAGCATTTTCCCTGACTGTTTTGCAATCTAAGTCTTCCAGATTTTGGGGGGTAAAACAACTAAAACACCAAATCCACCATGTATACATGGAGCTAAGAATCCTTTGTGAAAATTGATGCAGGGTAAATTTTTTGAAGACTGTCCATGGAACAGCTTAGTCGGAAGCTCTTTAGTTTTGGGCACCTTCTGTATGAAGCATTTATTCATCCAACACATGTTCTCATCAAAATTCAAGAAAGTGGCCATGAAGTCAGAGGCTATTATATTAAACCAAATAATCTTTCTTTATATAAAAGTTATGTACACCACAAATTACTTTTATGGTTATGATGACACTGATCTCTTATTTTATAATTTATTTTTGTTCAAGAGCAATATTTTTTCAAGAAAATGGAAATAAAGCTTCTCAACTTCACAGCAGAAATTATCTGAAATAGTCTCTGCTTTACCTGAGTAGATTGGCTCTCAGCAGCAAAAGATTGCCTCATAGTGCAATATTGATGTAAGAGTTTTCTACTTCTGTAGCTTCAGCTGACCTGGAAAAATGACTTAGCTAAGTTGGTGCTACTAGTTTTTCCTCAGAACACCAAATGAAACTCATCTTGGACTTGTGTCTCATTGAATTTGATCTTTTTTCTTCCAAAGGCTCAGGAGACCCTACATGCTGAACCAAAAAAAGATTAGATTAAGGCATGTCAGATCAAAACACAGCAGTTACATGACCTGAGCTGTTTCCAAAACATCTGTCATTTTGGCCAAAATGTTCCCCTAGATGTCCAAAGCTCTTCTATTGGACTGCTTAGAACTGCTCCAGTCTAAACCATCAGGTACTTCACTCATGACTCAGTCAGGCATGAACATAGGCAACACAGTAAACAGGACCAGTGTGGGCAGCATGTTTCTCACACGTGCCAGAAAGGGCCCTGCTCCTGAAGAGCATAGTGGAGACACAATACCAGCTTGGACAGAAAAGAAGAAAAACTTGCCCATTTCATTAGTTGAGGGACTATGCCTAATAGTTACAGCAAATTCTTAGATATGAGAAGATACTGAGACTTGAATTTTCCTCAGCAGATTCCTGACTACCTCTCTGGAAAAAAAAAACAAACCCAAGCTGTTTCGTGGCGTTTGATTTCAGTTTTGAAAAACAGATTCACTGGCATGAAACTGAGCGTGTGTATATTTGAGCAATATGTGAAAGGAAACAAGCTTTCCAAACCAATCAGTTGCATTAAAAAATGTTTGCATCATTATAATATACATACTAGGAAACTGATGGAAGAAGACTTCGAGGACCTCCTAGAGGCCTCACAGCTTCATTTTGAAATGAGGCACAGCAGTCCCTTACAGGCAAGGATCCACCCTACCCTTTTTCCCTTCCAAGCACAATCCTGCTGATGGTCGTATGACAAAACCCCAAAGAGAGGTTTAAGCTGTTTCAAAAGTCCAGGCTGAGATCACAAAGCATTAGTATTAAAAATTGATGACTGTAGTGTTTCAGGTTTCAGTGGCTATTTTCTTTTATTTTATCCTTCTTCATACAAATTTTCAGCTCAGTTGTAACAGTTGTTTTTCATTAATGGGTAAACAGCAACTTTTAATCAAATAATGAAGGTACAATGTACTACTCCCCATGATAGTTTAGTAATAAGGATGGTGACCCAGTATAATGTTCTGACATAAGCTGCTTCCTTAGAAGACTCTAATCCCCATTAATTGCCATGTTTAAAAATTACTGCAAACTCACTCTGAGGCCATTAGTAAAGAACACCACAAATGAATGGCTAGAAGCTTCCTAATATTACGGTCCAAATTACACTAACCGCCTACTGTCAGTTTCTCCTCAGAGAGAGGACCTGCTTCTGATGCAGGATGAAGAGGAACAGATTAAACTGAACATGATCACGATTAATGCAAAAGCAAGACAGAGAACAGTAACTGTGGCTTATGCATTTGAGTCATTGAGCCTTTTACACCATTTCTTTTTGTAAGTTTCTGCGCGGTTGTCTCCTTTAGCTGGTGACTACCTGGCTGTCCTCACTAAATTACAGTCCTTCTTCATGAGAGGTCACCTATTATCATCTTCCAGCAAGTCTTTGAACTACAGCCTTCTGAATTTGAGAGGAAAATTAGGTGAAATCCTCACCAAGGTCAAGCTCACCCTGCCTCAGTTCTTTGGTGGCTATCAGGATTCTCTCTCCTTTACACTTCTGAAAGGTTATACTGTGTGGAGACAGGATGATTTACCAATCTGTGTGATACTGAGATAGTGTCATTAAGGCCACAGCTCTAGTAGCAATACTATATAAATCTAATTTCCTCACTTGCAGGAAAAAATTGAATGATTAAGCATAGCAGCATCCACTATACCTTTTCTTACTATACAAAGTGTTCCTAGTAAATCCTTTGCCTCTTTGCAGTGCTACTTTTGTTCAAATTAACTGGTTTGGACTACTGGCAGAATTGTCAGGGTGGGAAAGCCACCTCTTACCATCTCTCTCATGATTGTAGCACATCTACAAAAAAAATATAAAAGTTTCATGAGAAGTAAAACTAACACATTCCTCTGATTAGCTTCTTGGGATTCATTATTTTTCCAGGGCCATTTCTGCACAGCTTCTTTGGCAGTGAAGTCTCAGTTCTGGATAATGTAAATTTGACAGCCTTTAATAAGAAACAGATGGTAAATGTATTTGCAGTGATGCAGGTGGCTGGCTTTGACTCTGCTGTTCCATAAGGATGCAGATGCTACTCTGACTCAACTAATTGACAAAGAAGAGGACCAGGGGATTTAAATTTAATATTTACTTTGGCAAACTATATATCTGGATCAATCTGACTTGGAAAGTGACGCATCAGGACACTGTCATCTAGAACCCATTTACACAAAAGGATAGGGTAGTGATGAAGAGCTGGAAGATCTGCAGAAACAGAAGAACTTCTAGGTTACAAAGGCCAAATGGATATGTATATCAGGTTCAGCCTGGTGATGCAGCAGCAGGACACTTGTCATGAAACCTCTCCTTAAAAGAAACAAACACAAGGACAACCTTCTGCCCATGAGTCAAAGCAGTGCAAACTGGCTGCAGCTGCACTGTAGAGAACTCAGCCCCTTTATGAATTATTGTTGGTCTTAAGACATAATAATTGCTGTAAGGTGGGAGATAGGAGGGAGGGATTGAGCCCCTCATTTCTCTGAGGGGGTCCCTCTGCTGAGGGACCACCGATCGTAGCCAGTTGAAGGGAAGTTTTCTTCATTTGGCAGAAGTCGTGTTTTTGCATGCTCTGGATAGGACATGAGAGCAGTATTGGACTATCTGGAAACATGAAGTCTTTATGGACAATGTTGGAAAATTTCAACCTTAAAAGAGATAAATTTACAGGCATCTTGTCAAAACGTTGAAAAATCCTGAAGATGGATAAGATTGTTCTGGAAGAGTAGCATGTGTCCTCAGTATGGATAAGAGGAGCAGAAGAAATAGTGGCTGCATGTTCAGTCCCAAAGAAAAGTTTTTCCTTTCACAGTTATGAAAATGTAGACCATTGTTATCAGCATTAATAAGCAGAATTCCTTAATCATTTTTCAAAGCTGAAAATGTCTGCAACAATATTGACTTCAGAATTTTTTCATGGAATCTTAAACACTGTAAATGCTCTTTGCATTAGCGATATTTGGGTACTTTTGATGGCATTATCAGCATTTAAGATATTTCTCTATGTCTTCATGTTCTTTAAAGATAATGCCAAGAGATATAATTCATTGTCAGGCCCACTAATACACATTTGCAGCACACACGTGGTCAGGGATGCAGTGCATAGAGTGGAGGGTGAGTGGAGGGGTCAGAACAGAAAAGACAAGAGAGAGCAAGTAAAGGCCTCAAGTAGAAACAAGGCCAATTTAATATATGGGAGAAATAGGTATAAAACTTTGAGACAATGACAGAAATTCTACTGAAGTTTAGACAGTGAAAATTCAGACAAATGTTCTTACTTCCATCTCTTATAGCACAGTATAATTAATCCCTGAAGGAAAAGTCTGAAAACCTCAATTTTAGTTGAACTGTAACATTGCACAAAGCACTTGAAGGGAAAATGTTCCCACTGTAATATTTTCACACATTTTCAAATATTTTCAGATATTTTCAGATTTTTTGTCTCTCTGTTAGTGAGATCTACATTCTCTACATTCTCTTCTTTCAGAGTACATATAAGATTTTTGTGCATGATCACTGTGTCATGTCCTACAGCCCTGGAGAGATACATTTACGTGCTTACTCCAGTCACCCTCACAGGCAGAGGTGAAGGTGGCACCTGTATTAGACATGTAGATATTCTCCAGCATTCTCTTTTGCTTCCTGTTTATTTGTGAGAGAAGTCATTGCTTAGAGTGGCAAAGGCCGTTCGCAGTGGTATCATGAGGGGCCACCCACAGTGTGGAGCTGCAGAGTATGGGGTGGTGCCTGGATCTTTTCAGATTACAAATACAAACATTGTTGGGATCAAACCGTAACACAGATCACAGAAAAAAATCTGTATTAAAACATTCCAAAAAAAGTCATTTTATCTATATTTTCAAATAACAAATTATTTGTTCTAGAAACAGCATGTGTGAGCCCAAGAGGCTTCAAAAAGAGGAATTCATTGACATTTCTGTGACAAAGCATGACTGGGTAGGGAAAAAACTTAACTGATTGCTCCTCACTCTCATCTGCTTCTACAGAGACATAATTGAGCCTTAAAGCTTTGTCTGTTTGACTTCTTTGACAAGAAATTAACTCTCACTTTACTTGTGTCAGTACCGTGCATGACCTCTCCTTGAAATAGGCAGCTCTTGAAAAATAAGGCATTATATTCTCATTTTGAACTTAACCAGGAAATGGATTTTTCTAAGCACCAGCTAGTAAGTTTCAATTCATATTTGTTTGAATGGACAATGCCAGCAGCCTACTGTGATCGTGTGGTACAACATAATGAAACACCTGGGTTTTAACTGCATTTAGAACACATATACTCCAAGAAGAAATCACAGAAGCACCCAGGTTCAGTTTTACAAAGTGAGGCCTTGTACAGAGTGAATGTATCAGGTGGTTTTTTTTTTGTTGAATCTGTTCTTTGGTCTAATCATAAAGTCCTGTTAGATCAAACGCAATGACTGGGTGAGCAGTGTTGATAGAAACTTGCAGTATGAGCCAAACCTGAAAAAAACAGTAAGATTCCTAAGTATGCACAGAAAGAAACTCTCCTTAATTAACCCCACTGAAGGGAGATTTTTCCAGTTCATCAAAAACCTTTGACAACAGGAAGAGTCTTAAGAATGTATCTAAAGTATTAACATAATTTCCACACACAATTTTACCTTTACCTGTCAATTTTAACATTTTGGGGTTTTGTTGTTATTTTCTTTTGCTTACCTTGACCATGAACTTACCCTGCACAAAGAACTTGTGTTTAGAAAACTCCAGTCTTTTAGAATTTTTTCTTCTCATTCTCTTGAACTCCAAATTATTCCAGCATCCTAGGAGCCTTTCATTGCCTTCAAAAAACACCTGCAGAAATGCCTAGATAATGGTGCCACTGGGCTGCACAAAATGCACTGCAGGTCTGTAAATTATCTCTAGCCAAATGTAGAATATGAATTTATATTTGACAGCAGAGACCCAGGTAAAATTTCCATCAGCTTGCGGAGAAGAGAATTACACATGGTCTTTACAAGGCCTAGACGGATGCATTTTCCTTGTATAATATGTGTATCAAAAAGATGAAAAACATAATCCTAGCAACTGTTTTGAAAATGGTTTTATCCATTAGGTAGCAGTCCCATTATCCTGAAGCCATTTATAACAATACTTTCTCAGCAATATGTTTATGAACATCCTTATGTAACTCATTGTATTTATGAATGAATATAGGCTCATAACATTTTTCTGTTGCAAGGGAACACTTTTATCTCTTTTTCATAAAAGGTGAACTGAACCACAGACATATGGAACAACATGCAGGTAAGAGAACATCAGCACTTTCTGAATCATGTCTTAGGAAGAGATGCAGTTTACCAGCTTTTCTCACCTTACTTACGCTGTTGTGGTTAGAATGCAGCTGAGGGGTTTCAATCACTACTGTGCTACAGGAACACTAGATTTGGTCATACCCTTGGCATACAAATGCACTAACAGCAGAGAAGCTGCAAAATTCGTGTACGACTGAAGCAAGTCAAGGAAATGTGTGATTTCTACAGATAAAACTGGAAAAAATAATGTGTTTGCCCTGTGTTCTAAAGTTCTTGAAATTTAATCGGTGGTCCTGAGAAACCATCTGATAGAGCTTAAAAATAAACTTTATTTTAAAATAAATCTTAATTGCACCTATCCAAAAGCACAGCCTCTCTATTTTGCCATGCAAAAAAATTTAAAAACAACCAAAAGAGTGAGCAGGAAATAATTACATTTATTTTAACATGAAATCAGAAAAAAACCCTCCAAACTTATCTTTGAGATTTGCTGCTACTTTTTGTTAATTAAGAAAAAAAAAAAAAAAGGAGAGTTTAAGACAGTGGTTAATATTTCAAAACAGTGTTCAATATCCTGATTTTATATGAAGTTTTCTAAGAAAATAGTCGGTCAATACAAATTTTTTTACTAAGAGACCTTAGCAAAAATCCAATTTAAAAGAAATTATATCTATTACAGAAAAATTCTATTCAATTAGTATATCAAGGGCTTTGAACTTCAAAATGGCTGGTAACTACACAAGCTCATTTTGCACTTAGTATTCCTGTGGTAACCCTAAACTCCTCAGGGCTCACTGTAGCAACTGCATATTTATCCTAACTTTTAATTAAATATTAAAAATAGACAGATGTTGCAAAGAATCAAAAAGGAAATTTAAGGGTTTGAAATTATTCATGTATCAAACATGCTGCCAGAATTTTCATCTTGAGAGGTGTAATGGTGAAACGGTAATTCACACAAGAGAAATGTGATAAGAGGGCATTGAATCACTTCCAGGGATTACTCAAGGCATGCAAAAGGCCCTGGATTTCAGCCACAAATCCTGCTCATTTGCCTTGGAATAGGTGACACTGTTCATCTAAACGACCTAGATGTGCTGTAATCACTTGGGAGTTTTCAATGATAATGTGTTCAAATACCAGCTACTAATTATTATTTGCAATCATTGAACTAAATCAAAGTTGATAGAAATGACCACTATTTCAATTTGCAAGCCTTATTCTCCTTAAATTGTTCCAGGATGTTAAGGATGGTAATTGCTCCAAAGTACTTTGTATGTGGGTATGCAGAAGGTATGCATCAGTTTTGGGGAGTAAGCCCTTAGAGGAAGAAGAAATTGCTCGGGGAGATTATTCCAGTAGAGCAAAGATAGTCTGTGCTCATTATGTGTCTTAAATAGGTGCTCTTTCCCGATTGAACACAACGGCAAAACCAGAATCAGTAGGGCTATTATCCTGGCTCCTTCTCTGGTCAAGTTTCCAGAGTCCAGAAAAAAAAAAAAAAAAAGTATTTTTTTAGGTATTTTATAAAAATACCTGTATGTAAAGCCCACGTGCCTTCTCCCTGGCATGTCGATCGGCTGTTTAATCTAAACTCCTGGTATCACATTGGCACGTCACAATCCTGTTCTTCACTGAGTAAAAATTCAGTGACTGGTTTTTCTGTGAGTACAGAGCAATCTTTGGAAAAGGGGAAAAGAAAAGAAAAAAAGCAATATCAAGAATCAGAATTCAAACAAATTTAAGACGGATGCTGAAGCCTAACTCGGCTGTTTGAAGATGGTTTTGGCTTCAAAAAGTGGAGATTTTTCATGCAGGTGATACATGAAAAACATGCACTTTGAGACATGCAGATATCCAGGAAGGTAATAGTTTTCATTGTGCTTGTTTCCACACAAATATTCATCGGCTTTGTTTAGCAAAACCAGTAAATTCTGGCACAAAATAATGTCATTTTGATTTAAATTAGACCACAATAGACTAGGTTCAAAATTCCTTTTCAAACCTCCCAGGGCAGTAATATTCAGACCCTAACATTATCAAGCGAAAATAAACGAATCTTAAAAATACTGCAATAACATAAAAAATACAGTCTAAACCAAGGAGCTATATGGAAAATAGAAATTTTAAAAAGAGAACCAAATGTAAAATATTACCTTTCAGATCGATTCATACTTATTCTAGATATCATAGAACGTTGACCGTCTAGCTATGTTATTAGCCACATCTGAGTCATGGCAACGATATTATATTTTAAGACAAGAGAAAACTAAAAAGGGAAAAAAGAAAAAGAGACTTTCACACGAGAAATTCAATTTACTTTAGGCTCTGTTGCCGCCAGAGACCAATTTGGAGCAGGTCCTGTGATAAATCCATCACCCAATGCCATTGCAAATTGCTGGGTTAATGAAGGGAGTT
Organism: Irena cyanogastra; assembly: GCA_013397155.1. Lineage (NCBI taxonomy): Eukaryota > Metazoa > Chordata > Aves > Passeriformes > Irenidae > Irena > Irena cyanogastra. Next base: position 104,608 of record VWZV01003251.1, on the reverse strand, counting down.
CAAGTAGGGAAATGAGAGGCGAGAGTAGCAAGGTGCTGATCATCTGTAAATTACATGCTGCAGGGCGTACGATGTTAAAGCTCAGAGAGTGAAATACACCATTTTTTCTTGGATGATAAGCAGAGGATTTACTTCACTTTCATTACTATATTTCACCAAAACTTCCCCGTCAAACTAATTCGTTTTTGTGCACCCAGCAGTGTAAGGTTATGGCAGAGGAATTTCATGTGCAAAAAAGGAGCGAAATACAGGCAGATCAGAGAGAAAACATACGAAGCTTTTTAGGTAAGAAAATACTTTTCTAAAATAATGAAAGTGAATCTTTTATAATGTTTGATACTGTTTACAGGGGAAAAAAACTTCTGGTAATTTTCTTTAGTAAATTCTTGTATATTGTACCTTCACTCTTCCTTTCCTAGTAGTTACTTAAAACTGAGGGAGGGAATCACTTCTCCCATAATACTTATGCCATTTATAAAGAATGGTTTACTTCCTTTCCCTACATGCTCCAAAACCATAATTATAATTATCTTTCACTAACTTCATAAGGTAATTTCATATTTTTTTTGTGAATTCATTTTTCCTGTACCCTTATCTTTGCAATGCAGAGTTTTTTTAAGTACACCAATATCTTTTCAAGTGTACCAGTTTGAAACTACTGAGACATAGTGTTTATTTCTTGATTTGGTTTTGGGAGGAGGTCGTTTCTTTGTTGTTGGTCTTGTTACTGCTTTTTATAGGTGATAGCTCTATCAAGCAAAGAAAATACTAAAGATTGTTCCCTCACCTCCTCTTAATATCGAGCATTAAATCCACTACTGCCTTATAGCCTCAACTTCGAGGCATCTTCATGCATTAATGGAGTTATTTTTGTGAGTGGCATTACCCTCATAGGGTTCATAGGATTTTCTCTAGTGTTGCTCTCTTCGGCTTTTCCAGGGAGCCAGGCTCCTTTACATGAAGAAGGATGCAGGATTTCCACATGAAGCTTCAGAGTGAGCAGAATCTGGTTATAGCATCTATCTGTTGCCTGTTTAGGAGCCACGGTGTGTGTCTTGATCCCTTGTGACTCTCCTTGCAAATAAAAAAATGTAAGAATTTAGACATTGCAGTGTTTATTATTTTACCATTCCATCTTCTGAACAGTGCTGGTTTGAACTGTGAAGGAGAAAGAAGAAAGCTAATATAAGATATAAACAGGCATAAGCTCCTCTACCACTTTCTAAAATTTCAGCTTTGATGCTCATTACTTTATAGAAATAATTTTATGTTGTCAGTTTTTCTAAGTAGCGTCATATGTGAATTTTGAGTCTTAGCTGTTCCCAAGAACGCTGCTGTATTCTTTTAATCTACATGTTTAAAGGATGCAAAGTGGAAAACTGTAGCAATTCCTCAAGCCAATAAAATTAGAGCACACTTTTAAACAATCTTAAGGAAAATTCCTCTGTTCCAAGAGGAAAAGAAAAAATCCTTCTGACATCTTACATTTGATTGAGTTAACCATAGTAAATTGTTCATCACATGAGTACCTAAGTTGATTTTTCACGTCCACTGTGAAGATGTTTCTATCAGGAAAAAAGGCCTTGAAGGCCACGATAGACTGGTGCTGGTACATACGGATAGCTAGAGTGGCCAAAACCAAATAGACAAAGAAAAGCCATACATGTTAATGAAAGCATGCAGACCCCGTGCAAAGGACCTTGACACCACAGCGCGGCTTCTTTACCAAATAGCAGGGAGTCCTTGAAGCCCGATAAGAGTGCAAGCAGCCGTCGGCATCACAGTTAGCAAGTCCTTTCATGAACAGAAGGGCGCGCTTCTGCGCTCCTGTTGTCTTTGCTAATGCCGACTAAAACATCCACCGAATTACTTGCAGTATGTTGGTCCTACGGAAAAGATGGGAGATGAGCCATCATTACTTTCTTATTTTTGAAAATTGGTGGAGAAAGTTAGAAAGGACTGACGATTTTGTTAAAAAACAGGAAGCAAAAGTAGAGTTCAAAAACTTGTGCCAAATGCTCCCCACTTCACAGGTGATGCAACAGCTTCAGGTCGCGCGGCCAAGTTACTTACACCGGGGTACCGGATAAAAAAACCACTTTTCACCTCGTGCTTCTGTTTTGAGATGGAAGGGCAGCTTCAGACTTTAGAAGCTGCTAAAGAACGATTGCTTGTGCTTCATACGCAGACCCCAAACTACCAGTCTCAGAAACACCCTGGTCAGTGCCTATTGCCTCGGTACCTGTGCCAGCAGCACTGGTTATCACTACCTATAAAATCTCTTCTTCCTTTCACCTGGAGAGAAGACAATTTCTAAAATTCTAAGTTTTTGATTCTAAGTTTCCAGAGGAAAAAAAGAAAACTGCAGTAATAGAGATTCTCCCGTGCCTGCTCTCTGTGCTATTACCTTAGGTGAGCCCTTTATTTGCCACTGGACTATGAAAAGACCTATGCTGAAAGGTATTGCCCCGCTTCAGAGAGAGCTATTTCATTTCGTTTTTCCTAACATTTCCCCCAGCTGCCATGGAGAGTGTAAAGAACTGATGCTTTTATACCCAAAGTAAGGTGTGTTAACAGCTTCAGCTGCAGACATATGTGCAGTGCCTGCTTCCTAGATACATATGACTTTTGTCTCTCTTCACTATCTGGAAGCATCTTCCAAAACATTTCTGAAAAGACACACTAGAAAAGAGAGTTGGTGTGACTTTCCTACTAGCCCAGAAGGGATATAATTGAGTGCTGTAGCCATCTGTTCAGACACCAGGGTTTGCATGCCTTTTCCAGACTTGGTAGACAGAAAACTGGATCAAAGAAAGTAACTCCTTCTATGTTTTTAGAGAACATATGAAAGGTCAGGTCCCTGAATGAATGCCTTTACAAGCTTTAATTCTGATTAAGCACAGGAACAACAAAAGCCTGAAGGCAACTGTATTTCCTACTGAAAGATTAATTAAAACTTATCAGAATGATGCTTAATTTAGTCTTTGACCTTTTGAATGTGCTAACAAGTCAGAATAACTGTGTAGAATCTTTGCAATAGACAACTAAAACAAATTGTAAAAGAATCAAGCTTAAATTGGTGGCATGTCTGTCTGCAGCTAAAGTAGGTATCTTATTTGCTCAGCAAATTTTCTGCTGTAACTTCTGATTTCTGGCTGTAGCCCTTAAGCAAGAACTGCTGCCAAAATGGAGGAAGCAGTTTCCTGGGGACTTTCAGCATATGTCCAAAGTATTTTACTGGTAGTCATTGGGAACAGGATTAACATTTGAGGTGAACAAAATGTGGAGATTTTTTTTTTCTCAGAAATAGTAACAAGCTTACTTTCGAGGAATGTAATTCCACTTTCTACGTTATTACTATTACTCTCATCTTCATTATTTTTGTTATTGCTCTAATTTCCTAACACTGTAGATTCTGAGATGGTGAGGCCTGGGGAGTAAACCAAGGACAGCTGCCTCCTCTGCCAGTGTGCCCAAAGGGTGTTTGCTGTTTTCTTCATGGTCTGAGAGATGGCTGCAGTGAGAGACACAGAACACCGTGTATGATGGAAATCCTTAAACCAGTACCCAGCAATCCATTCATGTTATTCATGACTGAGTACCTCTGAGTCAATTCACCAGCCTAAAACAGACTGTTTGTGGAGATTCCTTCACATCAAAGCGTTAAATGGATTTAAATTCTTTCTACCCCCACCCCATATCCAGGTGCCCCGATATTGACCACCAAAATGGTAGAAAATTATAATTCCTACAAAAATGGCACTTACTTCTCCCGACAGTAGAGTGTTTGGGTTTTTTGAATGTGGGAGGCTGAGAGCTTCTCAGGGGTGTGAGGACAGGCTCTACTAGCCAGCATCAGTCACATTAAAGACCAGCTTGTCACTAGCTACTTTAGGTTTTACGAGTTGTCAAAACTTTTCTACAATAGGAACAATGACATCTGACTCATCACAGTAGTGGTGAGACTCTGAAAAACAAGTGCAGTCTCCTCTGCCCTACAGTGACCTCTTTAGACCCAGATTTGAGGCACATGCAGGACATTGATTATATAGTTCCTATTTATTGTGGCAATTTCAAAAGAAGTAGAAGTGTGGGGGATTTTTAGTGGGCTGCTTCCACACTAAATTCACTGTGAAGTTTGAAAGGCTTGGGTAAATCAGGAGTTCGTAGATATGTCCAAAGTTTGAAATTTATCCTTTGTTGGAAAGAAAACAGAGAACACTTCAATTTTCCCACTTCCATTAATGAATAATTCTAATTTATCTGGCCTATCAGAAATTTAAGAATGAGATCTGTTGAGCATATGTTTGTGTTCATACAAACACATATAAATATGAAAAAAAAATGTACATATGCAGAGACATGTGTACAAAGTTAGTTTATATTTACTTCAGTAGATAGCGTATGCATACACACAATATACTAAAATACAAAAACACTGACTTATTATATCCCAACAGAGGGACGTTGAACAAATTCGATTCATGACCAATATGGTGAGCTTCTTTCAGAGGCTCTTCAATTTAAACAAAAGTCTTCTAAATGCATGAACTTATTTAAGTGTGACAAAGAGGGCTCTTTTGTTGAACATTTACCATGTTAAGCTATTAATGCAAGAATTAAGCAAACAAAAAAAACCCAACAACATTCTGATTACTAAATTTGCTAATTTACTTAATGGTTTTACCAGGTTAATTGGATTTTGTTAATCTCTCTAGAATTAATTTTTCTATGCATGTTCCCTTGAGAATTTTCCTTGCAAAGGAAGAAAAAAAGCCTGAGAGCTTTAGTACTCTGACATTTTTGTTTCACATTAAGACAAATTTCAGAGTCTCTAGAGGGAACATTACCTCCAGCTACTTACTCCATATGCACTTGCAGAGAAAAATATGGCAGTACTTAAAATGCAACATTCTAGTGAATATCTGAGATTTACATATGAATACTCAGATATTTTCTCTCCTAAGCACCATAAAATCCCATCAGTCATTTCTAAAACGTTCTGAGTGCTGCTGTTTGCTGCTCTTTCAAAATTGTGAACACTGTGTTTAAGGACCCTCCATCACTGCCTGTTCTGCTGAAGTATTTTTTGTGAGGGCTGAAAGGAAGTAGTTTAGAGCAATAAAGAACTTGAAACAACACAGGCAAATCATTCTTGTTTCTGCTTAATTTAAGCTATTTAGATTGAAGTTTTTTCGTTTGTTCATGTCTCACAAAAAGGAATCCTCTTGACTGGATGCAGGTTGGAAACAAGTTTGAAGGACTCAGCCCTCAGCAGAAAGCCTGTCCCCTGTTGTGCCAGCTCCACCGCTTTGGCAGCTTCTCCAAGGAGCGACAGACAGAAACACAGCCGTGGTCCTTGACCTGCAGAACACTTTATATACGGAGCTTTAGAGAGCTGGCAGGTCCAAACCTGACTGATTACCTGTCTGTGGTGGGAGGATTGCAGGACACCTCCGGCCCATCTCCCTCTCAGCCGCACTAATGGCAGGGCTCCAATACCGGAGGGCACGTTTCCTGGAAACTGAAACAAAGGTGCAAGCCGCACCTCACCCCACACACCCCCCTCACTTCAGTGCATCTTGAAATGGCCTTATTGCATCCAACAATTGGCATATTGTTCAGTAGTGAAAGATCAAATCTTCCAGTGGAAGAAAAAGAATTTCATATGCTCGTTATTTATTTCGTTATTTATTTTTTATAATTTAGCTTTAATTGTTGCCTATTTCAGCCTCTGAAAAGATGAAGATGTTTTCATAGTGTCTGGGTAAAGTTTTTGTTGCTAAAGTTTATTGGCTAGTTTTGTGAGGAGTGTTGGGTTTGAATTTTTGATTTTTTTTTTTTTCCCAGAGAAAACTTTTCTTTTGAGTCATGGTTTTTAAAGTTTCTGTCTTAAATATTTATAGGGGTTTTAGGTCTGTATTTCACATTTCTATTTACTTTTGACATGTGTAAAGAAATTTTTAATTCAAAACTAATTCTAATATTTAGCATATTCTATTTCTTAAAAATTAAAAGCATCATGTACTTGTCAGAACATTTGAAATGCATTTTCAAAATACAAATCATGTAAAAACCCAGCTGGTTTAACTAGACAATTCAGAATAGAGAGATTCTGAGCTACCTTTCATTTTTGAGCTTCCTTTAAAAAAAAATTATTGATTTTCTTTCCTTGAACTTTTTTATCTTGGGGTGTCTTCTCTGTAACACTTATTTTATTTCTTCAGAGCTGGAAAATTCATAAAAGAAGTACTAACACTTTAAGATAAAGATGTATTTGTTCTTGCGCACACTCAGAGGCTTTTCAGTTCTGGTAAGTAACTAAATGATCTAATTGTCTACCTTCTACCTTAAAGGCTTTCATTTTAACTAAAAATGGGACAGGAAGAATCACAAAATTAAATCTCATTCCCACTTTTCATATTTTTTTCATCTAGGGAAGACTCTGGATTTATTGCAAAGTAGATGTATACCTATGCCAATCACAACAGAGCTAGTACATGATTGATGTCAAATGCTAAAATATATGCCCAATGAGAGTTTATAATTTATTTATTAAGTCTGATGTCTTCAAAACTGGCACCAATTGAATGAAAACCTGATCCTTCCATAAATCTTAGGAATGTGTCCCTGTGACATATAGTTAGTATGCAGGATTCACAGTATTAATATTTACCTAGAACACACACAACACCCTTGAGTCCTGGTTGTTTCATTAATTCTCAACATATTTAGTGACTAATTTCTTTACTCCCAAGAACAGGCTTTGTTTGGGGTTTGGGGTTTGTTGTTTTGGTGGGGATTTTTCCCTTTTTTTTGCCAGAAAGGAATCAAAGTAATAATAAGATACCTTTGCCAATTCTATCACAGATAGTTCAAGGTACCTTACATGGTACCATATCTCTCAGTACGACTTCTACACACAATAGAGCTCCATGTTTGACAGCCTCACAGTCAGTGAGGAAGTTGTATGAAAAACAGCCTCTGTTTCTATTTCAGGAGGGATTGCTGCATAAGCAATTGGGGGTGGGGGTGGTTCTCTTCCAAAATCTTCCCTACATGGGGAAGTTTCGTCACATAACTGCTCTTGTACAGATCACCAGTAACACAGGTATAGCCCACAGATGGGAAAATGGATTCATGCACAGTTCTACCAAGCACAACAACAGCCATTTCATTCCTAATGTGGACTGCAGAAATCTTGTTTTAGAACATGTTAGACGGTCTTGATGGAGCTGATGCAACCGAATGAGGTCACAAATGTCTTAAACAACATTTTCTTCAAATATTATCTGCCTTCCCATAGGGCTTAAGTGTTTTTGTCTCCTCCTCTTCTCCTCCATTAAGGCAATGGATGCAGAAACTGATTCTGCCCTCTCCAACCCAGTCTAATGTAGGATAAGTTCTATGTTTGTGTGGGACAAGTTCTGTTTCAAGCTAGATTTTTGGACATGATGTATACAGTGGCACTCAACTAACCTTGCCAACAGTTTCTGGCTCAACACTCCCCATCCCCAGCCACAAAAACATGTAGCAATATTCCCAATCTTACAAATCTAATAACTGATTTATATTGCTTCAGGCTAAACAAAACAAGCCAGCATCCCATGAGGCATCCCATAAAACCCCAGCTGTCCATCCATGTCTTACCTTGTTATAAGATAGCAAACACTGACATGTACTTAATATAACAGCAGAAAGTTGTGCTAGCCCTTTTTCCACCCTTTTTTCCTCGTTCTTTCTAGTAAGGTTTAAGTTCTTAAAGGGTTATATTTTATGTATATTTTTTCTTATACTTGTATAAATAAGCCAAAATGTGAAAGGAACTAGAATGCTTAATTCTCCACCCAGTGTTCATTAGATGTAAATGTGGGAAGGGCAGCTCAATGGAGTCCAGTTTTTGATATTTCTTCTCATCACAAACAGAGAATCAGAGTTACCAGAGGAAAAAAAATGCTACTTAACTTGATCACAATTAAATTCACTTCTACACTGTACATACTGTACAAATGAATTAAATTCATTTCCACACTACTCCATCAGGGAAGTGATCATTAGTTTTTATTAGACAACAGAAGGGGATGGAACAGAACTTCACAAGATTAGGGAAGTATTAGTCAAAAGACAGCAAATAATGTACTTCGACTTTTCTCATGAAATCTATTCACTACAAGCAGTATTCCTTAACATTTCTGCAACCAAGGCCAGTTTTCTTACTGCTTCAAAAGACACCTATTTTTCTATTCATTATCTTACTTTAAGTATTAGTTATATTGACATAATGGGCATTTTTCAATGGGTATTATTCTTAATTTTTTTTCTCTCTGGACTGTGAGAAAAGGCAAATTTCACTACAACAGTCATAACCAAAGGCTTATGTCCTCAGCAGGAAAACTATCCTCCTTTTCTCTCAGAGAAGCACAGAGCCCATTTTGTCTGTGTAGCTTATCATTCTCCTGCACAAGGTTAGAAAAATAACAGGCTCAGGACTGGGTTTATACCACAGAAACATTTGTGTGTGTCCTGCCAACCACACGGATTTATGCCAGCTCCTGCATTCTCTAGCAGAGAATATTACCATAATGTCTGGCCACAAAGGTATCCCAAAGCTCCTAGTTTGCTCAGTGAGCCTGGAACAGACACATCAATAAATTAATCTGTAATTCTACAGCATTTAGAAGACACCAAATAGCCCTGCTCAGTGTTGTCTGCTGAGACAGCATCAGAGACACAGTGTGTGGTTAGGAAGGCAGTGTGGGCAGCTGTACACAAGGTTTGTGTGCTGCTGATGTGAGTAGACAGCATCCATCTCCCGGACAGACATAGGAATGGCTGCCTGGCAGCTACAAAATCCTGAATGGTCACCCAATGTTTCTGTCTGACTTACACTCTCCTCTCAATATGGATTTTGTAAAAATATGGATTTGTAAGAGAACACACATTGGAGCTCTCATCAGAAAAGCTACTGAGAGAACATCTCTCTTACCTGATACATCAGGAACAGCAGAAATGTCCACAAAAAAATTACTGTCACCTCAGGACAAAATCCGGGACATTTCTTCTGAAATGGGGTCATGAAGTAACAGGGCTTGGGTTTCTTGGTGTCCTTTACAAACATTTAAAACAACCTGTGAAAGTTATTTGAGAAGCCACCCTTTGGAGTGAGGTCTCCTATCAAATTTTTATTGTGCAGTTAACAGCTGCCAAGCGTTGCAGACATCACATTTCAAACCCCCATCGTTTGAAAAACCCATCTTTGAAGAGGACAGCTAATTCCCTGTACCAGGATACACTAACTCTCTGTGTTTCCCTTTGTATATCTGCATGTCCGATTTCACGCTATACTTGCATATTGTTGCAGTGAAGGTCAAACAGGATCCTGATTTTATTACAGGTCTAAAGCCACAGCCCAGCTTCACAAAATTTCCCTGTTCAAAACTCCATATCCTTCAGCAGGACTTTTCATGTCCTTCAGCAGGGTTTTGCAAAACATACAGTTGTAGATTCAGACCTCAATAAATGGTACTGTCATTATTATTTATACTATATTTGCACTATTGCACACTGCGATAGCCAGAATGAACAGACGCTGAGGAAATTATTCAGTGGCATATGGCTGACCTTGTCATCTCATAGAAGGTTTTGTAACACTGCTTATATTTTTTTTATATAATTACAGAAAACTATCTCATGTTTGCTCATGCTTGCTGAGAATAAGGAGTGCAATAAATCTGGATTACAGAGGAACATGAGGACAGCTTACAGCAACAGTGTGGTTTAAATGAAATGTCTTATCATTTGACTTGAAATTATATTACTGTAACATTTTGGAGGCTCGAGTGAGCAATTATAGAAGTAATATATCTGTAGTACTTACACAAGTACTTACAGAAAACTAAAACTGGAAACCAGAACAATTTTCCTGAAAATCTTGCACTGGAAGTATTGCTTGTATTTTCAATCACCTCATAAAATCTACTGTTTCTTATGGTTGAACTGAGTCCCGAAGATCACCTTAAATGATACACCAAGCTGGACTACATGAGAGAACTATTCCAGCTTTAAGCAAGGACAAGAAATTACAGTGCCAGAAATCACAAAATATAGTACAAAAATCTCTTCAGAGAAAGGGTAATAGCCTTTGTTACTGGTATGCAGTTTTTTGACACCCACAAAGACACCTTGTCTTCATGGACATAAGACAATGGATTATTTCTCAATCACAGAAGTGCTACTATTTTTACACCAATTATCTTTTACTGTTAGTCTTTATGTCATTCGTCACTTTTCTGTTCTTCTGTCAAGTTTTGGTCATTCCACCAAAGAATAGATAAAGAGTTTGGGGAATTAGATCCCTAATTACATGAGAGTAATTAACAAATTGAAACTAATAACAGTAATATTTCATACATAAAGGGCTAAAAATTATTCTCATAAATGGTTTGGATCTTTTCTTTAAAAACTGGCAACACAGCTGGCCACTTTTTCATAGTTATTATTTCTGTCTGAAAATTAGCACATTCTGAGATGGTCATGAGTGGCTATGAAATGTGAAGGTTGCCAGCTGTAGTGAGATCAAAGATCTCTTTCCCTGCCCGTAAATTGCCACCATAAATGTACTGTCACAAACCACAATGCTATAAGACATGTGTTGGCATTTCTCTGGTCAAGAAATTATATAACCTCATATTGGTTTTCAACACCTGCACTATTTACAAGCATTTGAGTCCTTGCCGGCTCAGTCCCTGAGGACAGCAATGCAGTCTTATGATCTGTTAACCGTGAGGATTCATTTCTGTTGTCATGTTTTGCTATAATTAAAACTGCCTGTTCAGTCATTTATAGTAAGCCTGAAAACCCAACTCAAAACAGAGGAGCTGGGAACATATACTTTCCAAGCCACGCATGGGCTGCTCAGGGTATATAAATAAAACACTCCCTTCACTTTTTCCACTTTCATAGTTTTATTTTCTTCCATCTCTGTGTCCCATTCTCTTCCATCCCCACTGCTCAAATACCTTCCAGCATGTACGGCTTTCTAACCTTGTTTCTAAACCCTAGAAATTCCTCTTCTAAAGAAAGAAAAGGAGGATGAGTATCTCCTGCCTGTGGTGGGAAGTGATACAGTATTTGGACTGGTCCAGGAAATCCATAAGAGACAGGTTTCTGTTTTTAAAATGTTCAGACCAAATTCATTCACATGTTCACATAGTACTGTGCATTGAATCTGGATTGAACAATGAATTTCAGCTATAATAAAATATATTGTTGGATTCACCTACTTCTAGTGTTTTAGGGCTGGATCTTTAAGAAGCCCTTGTTTGTTCAGGAGAAGTCTGGTGGAGATTTATTTACAATGAAAACCAAGCAAAAAAAATGTAGACAAGAATTGCAGATTTGTGAACATCAAACAGATAAAAAAACTGTCACAAAATAAATGCAAAATGTGCAGATTTTGTCTGGAATTAAGTCAGGTGCCATCAGAAATATTTAACAGGTTAAAGTGAATGTCTTTCACTGGGTTATTTGGATTAAGACCATTAAGACTGCCTAGAGATAAAGGAGAGCAAAAAAAGAAAGGAGAGTAAGAACATAAAAACACACTAAGAAAAAAGCTACAGAACAAGTCAGTAACTTCTTGTGTATGTGCGTAGAAGATATAGAGTGACAATAATATGTTGGTTCTTCCATGTCCTGATTTTTGCTGGTAGAGCAGAATAAGGTTGCTCTTAAAATACACATGTCCCTTCTCTAAAATACATATTGAAAGTAGTGAAGGCAGTAGTCATTGGAAGCAGTCAGATGTTATGTTGACAGGGTTTGTGGTTTTGTTCTCCCTAAAACAGATTATCAACATCTAATTATGGCAATTCATAAAATAGTAGACTGAATAAGATTCAAAAACAAAAGAAGAAATAGAGAAAAATATCATTACTCACTGATGACACAGCCACAATAGCCTTCTTTTACAGGGATTCTGAACACCTATGGCAAAAGCAGAGCATTAAAGATCTCTGAAGTTTCCTGATTTGTCCTTCATTAGAAACATCGCAACAACATATTTTATCCCAGTGTTTGTTCATGTCCAACAGCAGGTCAGAGAAAGCACATTAAGATGACAAAGGAGATGCAAATCAGTAAAAGTTTGTCTCAATCTCCAGTATAAGCATAGGATAATGCAGACTCACTGCAGCTATATAACAAATGGATTCCTGGATCAGTTATAGAGCTGCTTTGAACAAACTACTTTACTCCCCAAAGTCTCATTCTTTCCATCTATAAAATTAAAACATTAACACTTATATTCCACATAAAATGCTGCTAGGTCTGTATGTAAAAAGTATTCTTTATGCTTTCACAACTGATGTGTCAGCCTTGCTTTCTGCAAATTTCTGAAAAAAAAGTCGGATCTCTTCTGGTATCACTTGAACTGTGTTAGCTTGTCTCTTTTCTTAGCATTATTGCTTGAGTTGTGAATGTAAAAAAGGCAAGTTTTGACTTGATATACAGTACTGTGCTTTGCAGGTCATCTGGTTATATGTGCTCAACTTTCTTTCAACACTGACAATTTCACAGGATGGTCTCAGTGAATTTGTTCACATTCAGCTTGCAATTATCTTTGTCTAGTGATCACAGTCCTAGCAATGGAATAAAATGACAATAAGAGTTATGTCAATGCCAGGTTTTCTCGGGTAAAACTCAAAATTACCATTTTTCAATAAAATAAATATACATGCCATAAATATGAGCTCATAAACAAGCACACGTCCAATGCTTTTCCAATAGAAGCAAAGGTGATTTTACTTTTTTTCCTGCTCATTTTTTTTTCCTGCTTGAGAATCCCTTATTTATAGGCTACACCTACTGACACCCAAGACCTTACAGGAAACATTTCAAGACATAACTTGACTGAAAGAAACGAAACAGTTGTGAAATTGAATTGTACTCTATATTTTACTACTGAAGAAGTTGAAAACTGAAAGGGGAAAAATCTCTTTTACTGCAAACAAATTACGTATTTTCTACATAATGCTTAAAACAAACTTTCATTTGTGTCTGCTTAGATATGAGAGGAGATGTGTCTCTGTCATACACTTTTTACCAACTTAGTGCAGTTATCTTTGATTTATGCTGGTTTCATGAAGATTAAAATTTGACCCTTTTCTTGTATTTGTTTATATAAGACATGAAAAATGACATGATTTTCAAGTAATTAATAACTGAGATACCAAACTAATAATAAAGAGTTTATAAATTAAAATGTCAAGGAAACTAACGTAATATTTGATAAATTACTATGTTGTTTCTGAGGATTACATTTTAATGTCATTCTAATAGCTTGATTATAAAGAGCAATTACTGCATTTAAAGTAGGCTGGGCAGAAAACAACCAGACTCAGACCTAATTTTAAATTAACCTGGATGTAACACCTCAACACAAATCTATTTCTTACCCAACCAAAAGTGAACTTAATTATCAGTATGTGAGATTTTTTTTTCCTCCTTTCCACCATATATCTACTTATGTAATTTCCTTTGATTTTTTTTTTAATGCATTTTTTTTCCTCACTGTGCTTCCCAATATACCTGTAACCTTTACCTTCTAGAACAGTTTACTAATTACTTGACCACCTCTATGGAAACTAGTTAGAAAAACAGACAGTCATTGGCACCTGATGAGCTCTTTCGCTGTGAAACAGGAGTCCCTAAAGTCCACATCCCAGGCTGGAGCTTTGCACCCATATTACAAAGATGTAGGAATGGATTAAAAGATGAATGAAGAAAAGACCAAAAAGTTAGACTGACCTGTTTTGTGGAAAATGTAATTTCTAGAATATCTCTTCTAAACAATTATTTGTCCTCTTTTGCAGCAAGTTTTTTTCCTCATGACAAAAACTTAAGGAAACAGATTCTTTAAAATAGCCATAGGGTACCCAAAACAAAACACTGGATTTAAAACCCAGGAGCCGTTTCATAAGACTAGTAAAGTTGAATCAATTTTCATTCACCTGCTGGCAGACTGAAGGCAGTTCACTGGACTGTCTGTTCAGGACCCCAGAGTTTCCCAAGCCTAAGGCCAACATTGATTTTTATTTCTGTAGTTACCAAAATATTTTTATTTCTTATAAAAACCCTTACTTTTCCAAATATTCTCTCCTATACTCAAGACGACATAATTTCTTACTAGCAAATTGTGCCTTGAAAAAGAATTAGTGGATGGTAACACTTAAATATGTTGTTAAACAGCATTTGTACTTTTGGAAAGCACTCTCAACTGTGTGATTTCATCTTTATTATCAGCCTTTAGGCTATCACTCATTTTAAACTAAAAATAGTTTGGCAACAGAATGGTCACCATCTTTTGAGGTCAGTGTGCACAAACACCAGCGTAAATGCTCTTATCCATAGCCTTTTCCCCACCTAGAAATGTCCATCACCCTGATGGACGTTTGTTGTCTCTAAATGTTTGTGAACAGTTTTATTTCTGCCCCCTTCAGATGTTGTTTTTCTAATTTAAAAAATACTTGCTACTTTTACTATTTTATCCAGATCCCTGGAGTTAAGTATTTTCTAAAATAAATTTTAACTGGGACAACAGACAAATATTTGAATAGAGAAACATGTCATGTAGTTCATCAGTATAACCAGAGACAGCAAATGAGAGCATTAATGAAAGGTAGACTTTCCTTCATGTTCTCCCTCATGTCTGAGACAACACAGGATAAAACTAGTATGTTTTGGCTACAGCGAGCTGTGAGAGTCCTCAGCATTCCTCTTGCCAACCTGTCACCTAAGTTTCTCTCTCCCCAAACCATTTCCACCAAAACATCTGTATGAGCAGGGACCTACTCTTCTGACTCTTTAAACCTCTGTGGTTCATTCGATGCAGAGCTCAGGAAATTCCTTCAGCATTGCATCTGGCAGAACAGAGGAGTAGCAGGTAGCTGCTAGCATAAGAGAGGTGATAATTAGCTGAGGCAAGAGGATGGTGGCCACTGCCTCAGCCTGTGCGCCAGGGTGTGGAAGTGCTGAATGCTCATAACAGGGTGTCAGAAGGACCTCTGACATTGATGAACAATGTTAAATCAAATCAGAAAGGAGCAATACAGTAAAAATTAAGCCTAGGAGCTATTAAATATGTTAGGAGGAAGCTCTCTAAGATTTTAAAGTGAGCCAAAACAAAGCCATGGAAGAAAATTTAGCAAATTCACTGCTGTCAGCAAAATGCCTCCTAACTTGAGACATCTAATGCTTATTTAGAAAGGGATAGAAAACTATTCGGTATATTCTGATGCTTGCATGGCAGCCAAAAGCAAGAGTCCCTACTGTGACATGTCTCTCTTTACGGAGTTGCCATAGACAAAGAAGGGATCCTGGTCCCTTATAAAAGGTGAGAAAATGAGTTTTGTTTCCACCAGAAATTTCAACATTGCCAGTATCTGTTTTTAAAATAATTAGGACTCAAGTAACCAGACAATGTTCATTAAGATGGGTCTTATTTGCAAGAAGAAGTATTCTTCTATTAGGCCTCATAAATAAACTATGCAAATTATGGCAACTGGCAGAGTAACTGTACAGCTGTGCAATACGGTTATAGAAAGTACATCAGCTTCACCTAGGAGGCCTGCTTTTTGAAAGTAGCACATTTCTCCCAGACCCACAATTTCAGAGTCTTGATCAGTTTGTTTTCAGTCTTACTGTTGCCGTTATGTCAGGTCAGAGGTTTCGTTCATCAAATCTTGCACCAAGATTCAAGATCAAAAACAATTTCAAAATGTATTTTACATCTGCCCAATTGTGAAATACTGTACCTGGTAAAAAGCCTAAACTGCTGATCCTTCCACTGCTGACTTTTGGGCCTCATGGAATGGCTTTTGTCTCCCTCACATGAGTCTGTCATTAAATAAAAGGTAAAAGGAAGCAAACATAGGGGTACCAAAGCATAAAAATGACAAATGGAAAAGACTAATTGGGTAATTTAGTACATTTTTCTGCATTTTACTCTGATTCCTCAGTGCATTTGGTGCTGTTTTGTCCAGTCTAACTTAAAATGTTTGAGGCAATGAGGTTTTGATCCTAGGTTCCCGTAAGAAAAGAAATAATTCCCAGGAAAAGTAAACATTTAGTCAGAAGACTATATTCTTGCATAATTTATGTTCTGATATATTTTCATTAACTCAGTTTACTGTTGAAAAAAAAGAAAGAAAACGTTTCAAAAACTTTCAATACATAAGCATACTGCTATGTGTTGCAATTTAGTATACATCTTCTCGTTCCTGTTAACTATGTGAGTCCACTTCCTTAGCCCACAACAAACAGTAATTCAAATACACTCAGGTTGCTTATACTGCAGCATTGGTGCTTGAAATGAAAGGGCACTTACAAAGAACTCACTTTCAGGTAAGAGTAAATAAAAGACATGCTCTAAGAGCCCATCCAGTGCACATCAAACAAATGCTGAGAGAATTTCAGACCAGAGTAGATCTAGTCTGTCCTAGAGACATAAGCCTGCTAAAGACCTGAAATGCACAGACTGAACTTCAAGGCCTCACCACCAATTGTTTTCCCTTAATGATGTTTTTTTAATTATGCATTCTCCACATTACAGTAGAAATTGACTTAGACTGCCTTTTGCTCATTAAGCAACATTGTGGATCTTCATTCTTGCACCAGATTAAAATAACAAGTAGAAAAAGTTACTAGAGATCATGGGTGATTTGTCTGTGTAGTTAAACTCTAAGATACTCCTAAACAACAGTCCATGATTTAGCCAGGTTAATATTTAAGTACTATTTAAAGGAAATAAAGTTTTTAAACAAAAACATTGCTTGTTACACTATCAAGTACCAAGCAGCCTATTAGGACTAAGGACGGATTTTGCTACATTCTCTGATTTAAAAGATGGTTTGAGTCCTGAACGGCTTGGTACCCTGATAACATAGGTATGATAAATCCTTAGAGGACCAAATCAAAGTAATAGCTCAGTAAAATAAGTCATATGGAATTGGGAATACCTCACTTATTTATTAGAAAGCATTTAAAATTTAAACGTTCAAATCCATAAAGTAACTATCATGCTATCAGAACATTAAAACGTTGTAAATACCAAGAAGCAAAGTTGTTTTAAAATTCTATAAAGTACTAACAGATTTTTTAAATGAACTAATTAATTAAAAATTAAAGGAAAACACTGCACTACTTCCTTAGCAAGTCACAATGTAATTAGTAGATCTGAACATGTTAATATGAATAAAACAACAGCTTGTTCTTATACAATTCCTTTCTCACTGTCAGCTGAAATACACCAGCTCTTTTTCCAGACTTTATGGATATAATAACCTGCTTCTTTACTTTGGAGAGTTATTAAGAGTGTATCTTGAACAAACTGGGTACCCTGATACAGCCTCTTGGGCAAAGCATTTCCAAACTCCTTTTCCTTAGGATAGTGAAGTCAGCCTTTCAGTTCCAGTAATACAATTCCACAGTGCATAGCATTGACCAGCTGTAAATTCAGATTGCAAAATCCAACTAATTTGAAGAAATTTGACAGGTTAATTTCCTACCCCAAGTAATCTTTATATTGGTTCCTTGATATTTGTTCATGCCAAATTTCAATTAGCTTTGTCACAAATATTTATTTTATGGTATTACATCTTTTTCACTCCCCTGTGAAACCTCTAACCTCTCTCACAGAGGACCACCATGTTGTCTTCCATTCTGGACTTTTTCTGTTCCTAAACTTTTGCTGCACATTTCACAGCCATGTCTTTCTTTAAGCTGTAGATCAAGTAGTATCAAATACTCCTAGTGTTCAAGATATCAGGCTTCTCTAATTGCTTTTCTTGTACAATAATTTTACATTTCTTCAGGAAATGTGACATAATACAGGACCTGTGACATGATACAACCAACTTCATTAGAGATAAATACTTGTCAGCTTGGAGTGATACAGATGAAATAATCACATCATCTAGCATGATGTAATGTAGCTCATATGTGAGCTTAGCAATATTATTCACAAGGCCAACTGCAGTGCTTTCACCTTGACACCCTACCTTTTCAGTGTTTCTGGCATGTTATCCTGCAAATTATTCATACTACGTCTCCTTATCTGGTGCAGACAGAGAGCATTCAAATAGACCCTACCATTAGCTGCTTTGTCCCCAAACGTCTAATAAGAACCCTTAAACCCTTAGGGGCTGTTTATCTGTCTAGTTGAGGATCACCTATGATTTTCAAGCTTAAGGAAACTTGACCCTTCAGGCTGAAGTCAGACAACCAAAGACAAATCAGCACAGCACAGGTGAAAGTGTGGAAGACAAGATTCAGCAAGTGACCACTACAGAAATTTCCTGAATGTGTAATTGGTGGCTGCATTTGCTGAGTAGCAAAGATAGAAGAAAAATGTTGAGACACTATGTCGAATACTGAAATATTATAGTTTATGACTTAAACACCTTAATGAAGGACTTTTGCCTATTACAGCAAAACTGTATTACAAAAGCTGCAGAGAAGACCAGCACACGCTGAACGGGGCCCTGGCTGAGGCCCTACACTGCTCGCTGATGAAGATAAATAAAGTAACGACTCAGGGCTGGGGGAGGAGGATAAACTCTCAGAGCACAGAATTAACACCTCGGGGGTGAGACCGCAGCCCCGGGGCTTTCAGCTGCCGGGCCCCCACAGGCCTCACACCGAAGGTGGGGGAGAGGCT
This sequence comes from Irena cyanogastra, assembly GCA_013397155.1. Lineage (NCBI taxonomy): Eukaryota > Metazoa > Chordata > Aves > Passeriformes > Irenidae > Irena > Irena cyanogastra. Next base: position 85,893 of record VWZV01003251.1, on the reverse strand, counting down.
CTGGGGTGGGGAAAGGCCTCCGGTGAGAGGCAGCGACCGCCCGTCCTCCGCCGGGCAGAGGAGCTCGGCCGTGGGGCCCTTCAGCCCCGAGAAGCTGCGCCCACACGAAGGACACGGGGGGGCCGTGGCCTGCCAGAGGATCCCCCAAGGGTCCCCAGACCCTGCGCCAGGGACGGCAGCACGATGCAACAGACCCACGGTGCTGCGAGGGACGGCGTCAGACTGGGTCCCTGCGAGGGAGGCACCCGGGCGTTCCCACCTGCCCAAAGGTGCGTTCATCCACGGGATTCTGTGCATTGCGGCGTGGCGTGGCGGCACGGCAGCCACAGGGGACCCTCAAGAAGATTAGATGAGGGGAGCAACGAGACGTCATTCGGACCCTCGGAAGAGTTTCTACCTAATCCCTGTCATCCTCTTCCTGATCCACCACCCTCACACACACTCTTCTTTCTCTGTTTCTCTCTTTTTTTCTTCTTTCTTTCTCTTTGCCTCTTTTACTATTAGATAAAACATATCAATTTTTTGGCACCAACATCTAACCTCATTTGGTTTTAACCACATTTTTTTTGTAAGTTTCAAGCTTTTCTGTGTCTGATCCATTTTGTTCACAGAGGCTTAGCTTTCTTTGGTCGTCTGTGTTAAACGGGTTCATAGCGCAGGAAGAACTCTTTCCCAGAGCCTGCAAAAACCTGCAGTACCATCTACACTTCATCATTACCTGATTCGCATTGTCCTGTTTCGTGCATGTTGAATCCATTACGGAGCCCTTCCATGAGGGAGCCCACATCATGTATTACAGGCTCTGCAAGCTGGCAGTAGCTTTATGTCAGTGAAAATCAGGAATCAGCTGCGGTAGCACAATTTAGCTTTCATTTCTTTTGATGTCTGCTTCCCCTTATGCTTGAAAATAATGTGCAACAGACAAAATACAAACAGTCCTGGCAAGGAAATGGAAGTCAAACAAAAATCTGAGACTAGGCCACCTCCTTTTCTGGTAGTTAAGTGTGTATGACCAAGCAAAACAAGGGGAAGGAAATACTTGTTTGTAGAGTGTTAGACTATATGGACATCACTGTAGTTAAGTGCCCCCTGAAATCTTCAATCGACTTTGACAAATTTATTATCCTCCTTTTAATGAAGGATAAGTTTTGTTTACCTAATGCAAACAAGCATTTTATTGACAGCATCAATAGCTCATATAAAAAAAAAAGTTCCATATAAATGGCTATATCTGCACCAACTGGCAAAAAAATACAAGGTGGAAAGGGTAGCAAAGTGAATTACTGTAATACAACATCCAAAACACAGTCATTTATAACAAAGGCTATGTCAGTGCAAGACAACATTATCTGAGACCTATAGATTTAAATCATTACAAATGAGCAGAAGCAACTGTCAGAGCCTTACTGTGAGAGTTAGACTGCAGACTTGTCAAATTCTTAGGTGAAACTGTCAAGTTAGGCTGTAAAATTTCAAACACATAGTGATGTCTATGTGCTTTATAAACTTGAAATAATTTACTCAAAATATTGATTTGTCTGACAAGTCTATGGAGAAAATCTATGCTACTTCTAAAGTCACATAACATTGTTTCAACTGACTCTGAACAACAAGAAGGCTGGAGTAGACTATACTGCTGATCTCTATATGGTATCAGGCTGATACTACAGTGATTAAGTCTTGCTTCCCATGTCTCAGTCACTTTATTTACAATGATCAAAAAGCTCTGATTATTTCTATGTGCCTTGTTGCAGCTTCATCCTCTGTCTAGTGTTTCTTATGCTTTCTTACCACTAGCCACCACCGACACTGCACAGTGGAACTGTGTGTGAGTTCTCAGAGATGTTGAATTTGGGCAGCTTCAGCACAAGAATATAAGCAGGATTTCAAGATCTGTTTTATGTCTGGGCTGTAGTGAAATCTAGATTTTTCAAAACAAATTCCATAACTTGCTTGCCATGAAAAAGTATGCCTTAGGATACCTAATAGACAAAATGTGAGTAATGTATTTGATAGTCTGGGAAAGTGCAAAATGCACCTCTGAGACACACAGGAGATCAAACAAGCATGCTGTTGGTACTGCCTCTCAAGCCCAGAGTTCTGCATTATTTATATGAAGAGGAGCAGCCCCAGGATGAGAAACTGTAAGAGTCTGACACCATCATCAGCAACTTTGGCATTTGTCTAGGGTTCAGGATCAGCCATCAGTCAGAGCAGTCTGTCCTGGAACGGTGATTTACCACCTTCATGTTACATTTCATGGCTAACCTACACTAACAGTAGCAATGCAGAGGTTTTACTGATTGATTAGTAGAAAAATTAGCTGTTGATCTGAACTAACTATGGATTCTATAAGGATACTTAATGATACATCGTAATCTCCCTCTCTCTTCCTTTCTCACCATCTACTAACCACATCCAGCAGACAATAAATAACTTGTTACTCTTTATGTTAGGAGATAAGGTGGACTTCATGCCTTTTCTTTACTCTTCTTCTCTCCCCTACAGAGGAACCACTTTTATTTCTTATGATCTCACCAGGGTTTATCTATTTAAACTTAGAAGTTGTTAAAATGAGGTAACATCTTTTAGTGAAAGCTCCCTAACTGCAAGAAGTTTAAAAAAGGAATTCATCTAGAGCTGTCTTAGAAACGATGTTTTGAGCAGCAGAATTTGGCACCAAATAAAGCATTGAGTTAAAGAAACTTTCTGGAGAACAGAAAGGTTGTCATAAGCATAGGGAACTGAATTTCAAAAGCAAAAGAAAGAAATTACCAGAAGGATTAAAATAGAGAAAATGGCACAAGAGGCTGGTTGTGAACTTGAGATCTAATTAAAATTTCTGTCATAATTTGAACCTTAAAAGTTCCAAAAAATAAGATAAGAACTAGGTGAGTGCATGAATCAGTTAAAAAGTTGTAATGAACATGGTACTTCTCTGGAAAAGATGAAAGTGATTATAGATTCAAATTGTTATATCTAAACAAAGTAAGGAAGCACGCAAGGGACTAATACTCAGCTGGAATGTGACATACAGTTCTCATTGCTTGTGTTCAGTGAGACCACAGAAAAGGGTCATGATACATCCTGTCAACAGAATGAACATGAGAAGACTCCCAAGTCCTTAAATGCTATAATATCAAAACGAGGGAGGAGAGAGGAGTGGATTTCTGCCCTACATAGCTTGAAGACATGAGAAGGGTCACTTGTCTTTTGAATACATTCGGATTTTAGATTAAAAGAAAAATTACAGTACTTGGCACAGAAAAGTCTAGAGAAGCTTTCACAGGAAATACCTGGAGTAAGAAACGTAATTAACTTCAAGGTGGAACTTGCCAAACTACCAAAAAGTTAGGCAGTCAGGTTGCCAATAAAAGCTGAGAGCAGAAGGTCTGTCACTATCTGCTCTCCCTTTGTCAGAGTAAGTAGCACGTTACTTGCTTGTGTTTTTCTGTTTACCCAGGAGTACCAGTGGAGGGAGGAAGAATCTGTCCAAGAAGTGGAAGTGCTAAGTTCTGTAATAAATTATATATGCTATGTTTCAGCTTGCAGCTGGTCAGATTCCTGCACTATTGAGTGTATTAACAGCTTAGCTGGAATCCTGTCATGTAGTCTACCAGGTGCTTTTACAGACCAACACTTCAAAAGGAGTGAAAAAGAAATCTATTTATCTGTCAGTCACTCAGAAGCACAAACGCGAGAGAAGATGTGTTATTCAACATGTTCTTTTCAGATCTATCCTTTTCTTGGAGGGGACAGTGCTGAATTCTTGCAAGTCATATGGAAGTTATGCTACAGTGATCCACACTTGTGGGATCTTACTTGAGTAACTGTTTCTCCAGAGCCAAGTTATGACATCAGTGACACTGACCAAAATTTATAGCACAGATCAAACGTGGCATTCAGAGTTTGTGCCCTGTAACTGTCTGGTCATTCCTCGTGGTGTGTTGCAGACTTCACAAAATGAGACTGTGGGTTTGGGTTTTTCCCCCCACCATTAAGCTAATTCATAATAGCAGATGTCATCACTCCCAAATAAAAATGGGTGACGGATGAATAGATTTCATCAGTTATTCCTGGCAGTTGGAGTTCTCTTGAAAAGGGGAACCCAGGGGTAAAACTGACATGATTCAGTAATCACTCAAGAAAACCATACTTTGACAGAAGAGGAAGCTACTATACAATCAAAGTAAGCATTTATATTCTTGTATTTTGGCCAAAATAAGATTTTCTCTTTCTTTCTCTTTATTAAACATGCCTAGATATACATAGGTATACATTAATTTTATGTTTTGTTAAATCATGCGAATTTGAACAATGTTTTCTTCTTGTTCCCTCCATGACCTGGAATTCTCTGTATGTTAGTATACCTTTATGAAAATTATTATGATCCTATGTGATTTATAAAACATAAGAGGTATCCTTCCACTGTTTCATTTTACTCTAATCATAACTTCAGTTATTAAGCTATTATTTATTACTATCTTTTTTGGTATTATGAGAACTTCTGTATTACACACACTTGAACTGAAAGGAAAACCACCATAAAAGGAACATGTAAGGGGATACTCATCCAAATTATGCATTCTTTGTGTGTAATTTAAAGCTTTTCAGAGCTTTGAGCTTTTTTTATTATTATTTTTTATAAGGAGCACTATAAATGGGATTTGAGCTGTACTTTAGTAGATATATAATGCTGGAAAACATTCCGTGCTAAAGCAAACAAACCTCGGTGAAGGGCAAAAGGAATAGGATATTAATTAATGTCCTGACAAAGATAAACCAGCTCATGGTTATGATATGACCCAAGGGACTAAGTGTAGTTAAAGTCAAAGATAATCTTTCCATTGTTTACAATGGTCACCAAAAAACCTCTGAAGTGACTGGAAATTCTTCCAGAAATATACTTGCATTCCATATTAAAATTGGCTGAATCATCAATTGGAAGAGTTAAAATTAGACTTATCTCCAACTTTTAGAAAGGAAATATTTTTATGATATGCATATATACATATAAAAATATCATTCTTGTTAAAGAGTGTCTTTCAGCAAAAATTTTGGAAATAAACTTTGGAAATATTCAAATATTGTTTTACATTACTGGTTAAAATATTTTCCAATAAGGCAAAAAGGCACAAGGTGGTTTTGTTTTTGTTAGCCAAACCAATTATTTTTTAAATTATGCATAATTCAGACTGAAAATCATATTGATATTTTTCTCCAAATATGTTGAACTAACAGTTCTAACTGAATCCATTGAAATACTTCTCACTAAAAAATAAAAGCACCAATATTTTGCCTACAAATCTGTCTATATAAAACACTGAATTTTTAAGACTATGGCTATCTTAAGACAAATGTTAAATAGAAAGATTGACAAAAGGTAAAAAATGTCTCCTGAGACTTTAGAAAATATTTTCTTCTCCTGCTTGTTTATTTCACATAAAGATAACTCAAAATACTAATTTTGTTCAAAACATCAAGAGACATTTCTGATTCTTAAAATTTCTCCATAATGAGTCCAAAGTAGAAATTGCAAAGTGTGCATTGGATATTTCTTAAAACTCCTTTTTGTACGTCAGCTGAGGTAGACTGAGATTACAATAATTCAAAATATGCAGACCAGGCAGGGGCTAAGACCAGAGCATTTGGAAACCTACTAATTTAACACCTTTCCAAACCACACTCAGACGCAGATCGGAGTAAACAAGAGAAGTTTGTACCACTGGATTTTTCTATACTGGTTTTGTGCCAGTGAACAAAAGTTGTGCATATGATTTATGAAGAAGCAAAATTTCCTCCCCCTTGTATGGGATAGATCTGTAGAGGGAAAGCTGCTCATGATTCACAATTCAAACCCCTTTTAAACTGTCCCTGGGACATGGCCTCACAAGGAGAAACAGAGGGGCAGGTATCGACCTCTTCAGTCTTGTGACCAGAGAGAGGACTCAAGCAAATGGCTGAATCAGGGGAGGTTTAGGCTGGGTTATCAGGAAAAGGCTCTTCATCCAGAGGGTGGTTGTACACTGGAACAGGATCCCCAGGGAAGTGGTCACAGCACCAGGATGGCAGAGTTCAAGAGAATTTGGACAGTGTTCTCAGGCACATGGTGTGACTCTTGGGGAGGGTGCTGTCCAGGGCCAGGAGCTCAACTCAATGATGTTTGTGGGTCCCTTCCAACTCAGCGTATTCTGTGACTGTATGATTTTATGAGTTTAAAACAATGTATTATATGTAGGTGCTGTGTTTCATGAGTGATTTGCTGTCTTACAGATTGCTGCATGGTCCTCAGATTTATGGTTTGATTAAAAATGTAGGAGATCTTTCTTTTACAGTGCCATTAATTTTGTTTTTACAATTACTTCTTCTTGTGGACATTCTCCATAAATTAATAATACGTTAGCATATAAATTAATTTCTGTAAATGATGAATGCTGTAAAAACTCTTTTGTACACACTTACATGTTTTTGACAGTTGAGGTTCAGAGCTACCAAATGCATAAGCCACTTTAACCAAGATCTAATTTCATCCTAATTTAAACGTTGTTTTATCAGCTTGGCTCTCTAAAAAAGCAGTAAACTATTCTTCATATGGGCAGGTAGGACTGCAAAACCCATATAAACATAGTTTCTCCTTAACTATCTTAGTTGAAGATTTAATAAGGGACACTATCTTGCACCAGTGTTATGCACATTTTAGTAACCCTTCATAGAAAATATATTGCAGAAAGTTTTATAGCATAAATTTTCAGTTCATAAATGATACTTGCACTATTTCAGATCTTCTGAATTAATAACTTTAAATGAATAGACATGCTTGCTCTTGGTTATTTTTCATTCATATTATTGGATAAACACATTAAAACAACCTGCCATTAGGAGACAGAAAGACACCTCACTGACTTTCGTTTAATATTTCTGGAATGATGAACCTATTTTCTTTGCTCACTGTCCACCCAGACAAAACTGGCCAAGTGACTGTAAGAAAGTGTGTTTTTTATTTACAGGGAAAATCTAATTGTTCTACGTGTTACTGAGCCCTGAGTTCTCTGAGTGAAGGAATAAAGAATATATTTGATGACATTAAGTCCAGTTGTCAGTGTAAATCCAATTTATGTTATTTGGACATCTAAAAAAGAAAAAAAATCACATATCAACAAAACATGTTATCTAGAGCAGTAGTAAAGATTTTTTTTTATAAAAAGGGTTACTCAGAAATCCAAACCAAACTCCTAAGAATCTTTCAATTAGAATAAAGAAAAACAGGTATTACAGCACACATGAACCCTAGTCTCTACACCTAGATGTTGCAATGCCGGGCTGAAAAATAGGATACTTTCCCACATCATACCATGAAAGAGCCAGCAATGCAGACAGTACAGTTCTCAAAAGTTTTACATCAAGAATCTGTCTTAGGAAGGACCACAGCAATACCATGTGCAATATTAACTGTCACTGACATTCCTAGGAACTAATAGCACAAATGTTCTTGACTTGCAAAAAGACCCACAGAACTAGCAGACTAAAACTTGCAGAACTACCTCCGTCTTTTGGGCATCTCTCTGATCACAGCATGTTCTTTTGAAAGCAGCAAAAACTTAAGGCAGCCAAAACCCTCATGCACCCTCTCAAAATTTAATCCATTTAAACAGCAGATAAAGACTGGAGACCCTCTTTGTACCATTTGGAGAACATCAACTAGAAGTTTAACAATCATAAAAATTTAATCTCTAATTAAAGGTTAATGTGTTAGGGCAGATTCTTATAGGAGGCAAAGTATAATAGGGTTTGGAGGGCACACTGATTCAGTTTGTCAGCAACTTGCACTTGGTTCTGAGGCAATGGGATAATTATCTGCAGAGTGTCAAGTGGGCAGCTGCTAGTGATAGAAGAGCCTCTAAATGGAGCAAAGACCCGGCTGACCTGAATGATGAAATAATCAGATTCCATCACTCTCTGTAACAAGCTATTACCAGAGCATTTATTTTAACACTGCTCAAGGCCTATGGAATTAGGACACAGATAGGGCTTGTTCCAGTGCATCCGTGACATGCATATTTTTTTGCAAGATGAAGCCTTAAATAACACTATTATTTTGGGGCCTGAGAGTGAGACAAAATATTATTAAGATTACCCATATTCCCATTTAGACCATATTCACTGCCAAACACAACACATTTAACAAAAGGTGTTAGTAGAACTGCTGTACCCACACCAAGGCAACGACTCCTGCTGTATCTTGCTGTGGTACATCTACAGCATCCCCAGTCCACATCAAGGGAAATGTGCTGTTTGCCTCAGAAAAATGCTGTTTGCCTCAGAGAAAAATACCTGGTTGTTTTGGCAATACTGCAGGTCTTGCTGACCTTGCTGTGAAGAGGACCAATCTTCTAACCACTCAAGGTACTCCATCACACAGGAGGTTATATTACCTGATCTAATGCTCATGCTTATCACTCCAGTTGGGCTGTGCTGGTCTTTAAGCAACTGGACTTCTCAATGGAAAAAGAATGTATCTCAAAGAGATTTTTCTTTTTTTTCCCATTCCAGCCAGACTTTGCACCAAGTTTGGCAAAATTATTTGTTATTACCAATCTTTTAAAAAAACTGATTCATGAAAATGATGACAAATCTAAAATATTTAATTTAGTAAGATGCCCAGAACTTACCTTAGAACTTACTTTTAAGGTACCAGGAGTTTCAAATACTGTATTTGATGGTGACCTTTAGAAATACACATTAATTGTATTACATCTGACTGTGCTTTACGTTTACTCTGATCTTCCACTTTACAGCATTGTACAAAGCAAAAGTTTCTTCAGATTGGCCTACATTAGCATGGTCATTAGCATAGTAGTATTTATCAATATTTATCAATACATATCAGTATTTATCAATGATTTATGAAATCATTGAGGAAGAAGATTCACAAGTACATATCAGGGTCTATGAGGCATTAATTCATCACCATTACAGAGTGAAGTGTTGGCAAAAGTATCTAATTATAGCAGAATACAGATAAACACAAGGAAGCAAAGAGATTTATTTTACTCAAATTAAGTGCTGATCTAGTCATAGAAAACTCTGGAGTTTAGGTTTTTGGAGTTTTTCTTTCTTGTATCCTCCCACTTCCTAGTGGGTCTTAGTGGAGGAGGCTGATTCAGGAAATAGGCAATAAAACTTAACTTTCCCAAGGAGCATTATGATCTGATAACCAACACAATATGGTAATATCAGCAAGGACAACAGACATTATGAGAATTTTAATGTTTCAATAACATGCATTTAGCAAGGACAAAGTCGCCTATTTTCTGTCATTTTTATCATTTATTGGAACTGATCCCTGTATTTTAATGAGCTCTACTTTTAACAGTATTTAAGACTGAGTTTCAATAAAATATAGAACAAGACCATAACAAGCTCCCCAGGGCTTTGCACTCTGTGTGTTTCAATTCAGATTCATAATTCCCTTGCATATTTTGTGCATGACATCATTTGGAGTAGCAAAAGGAATCATTTAGGAGCATTGCATTTCCCTGAGATAAAACATCTATGATCTGTTTTAAGAATATGGGAGATAGAAAATAGGAAAGTCCTTCATATCTAATCTGAACTCCAGTGACAATGGCACTATATCTGAAAGCATTTTTCACAAGTTCTTCTAAAATTACTTAAAATCTCACACATACTCAGGCATCCACAATATTTCAGTGAACTGTGCCATGCACAGTCATTACTCAGTAGCAAAAATATTGTTATGCCATTCAACTGTCACCCAAGGCCTGTTTCAATGCCTTATATTTTGGTCCAAGGCAGGCTACGCATCAGTTACCTATTCTTTTCAGGTGACATAATTTATTTTAATAGCACCTCCTGAGAATGAAATTTCAAGGGGCTAAGTAACACAGTATCTGCCTCAGGTCAGGCTTTTGACTGCTCCAACCTCCAAATTGCTTTTCAGAAAATGAGCAAGCATACAAACTTTAGACGCCATAGGATGGGTGGTCATGATGCAGAAGAGCTGAAGAACTTCTGGGAAAAGGTCATCCAAGAGCAAACTAAGCAACAAGAAGCTGAAGAGTCTAGGCTAAGCAAAAGTGCCCTGAACAAGTAAGTGCTATCTTTTCTTTTCCACAAGATAGCAAGGCATGTCATCATGTGTTTTAAAATAAGGTAACCTGTTATTGTACTGCTTTATTCATAGCACAGATTGTGTTCTGGATCTTTGGCACTTTTTCTCTCACAGCTGCTTGTCTCATATTACCATGGCTCTTCTGCATGGAAACTCAGACACCCCTCACCCCTAAACCTCATGAGCATTCTTCAAAGGCCTTGGAGCAGAGCCACGAAAAAATAAAGCACTTTGGAATTATGGCTTGTGACAGCCAGAAAATAGCAGGAATTTTACCTGGAACTGGTAGAGCTACACAAATAAACAAAATTGTATTACATTAAAGGGACAACCACCCACCTAATCTGTAGTATAAAAAACCCATGGCACTTTTGTCATGTTTAACAGCCCTTCACATCATGTAAAACCAAAGGTAAAAATGACACAATGAGATTTTCCCATTCAGTGGAAAATGTGGGCTTTTTGTTGTTTTGGGAGTTCGTTGTTTCTTTTGGTTTTGGGGAGGGGGCTTTACAAAGCAGTACAAAACAACAGGGATTGCCTAGAGAAAGATATATAGCTGTATTGTGATACAGATAAATCTCCACAAGTGTGGTGGACAGCTTCAAATATTTGTTCAACTTGTGGCAACTCAGAATTTTGAACCAGGGTCTCCTGCACAGCTAAGTGCTGTCCCCCGTCCCCATAAGTAGTCCCCTGACTACTAATGGGCAGAAATTAAGGACAAGAAATACCATGCCTCATGTGGTTTCCCTTTGTGCTTTCTGCCTGAAGCTAACAAACGTTTTCCTGCATAAACTTTTCTTGAAACTGGGACATTCACATAAACTAACTTGACTTCAACAAATTGCTAAAGGGCTGTTTCTTGGAAAAAATTCTAGGTACTTTGACCCCAGTGCCCAAGAAGGAAGTACTGTCATCATTTAGATACTTGGAAATCAAGCTGGGCAAGCCTTGTATCTTGAAAAAGTCAGATATGGACAATCCTTCTTCCAGTATCTTACTCTAGCTAGTCAGTAGTATTCTCAAATTCCAATCACAAAATTGCTGGAGATAAAATATATATGATAAAATCCAGGAAAGTGCTCAGCTTCACTAGAAACATTTATCACCCTAGATCACAAAAGACTACCAGGAGAAGACAGTGCAAACAAAATGCAATTTGTGGTTTAGATAACATTTTTGACTTCATAAAGTTGAAAATGTTAAAAGTTCTACTCTGAGGAGAAAAAAAGAAATGCAGTGAAAGAACCTTGAACATGTATTTACTTACATATTCAATGTCTCTTAACTGACCCATCACAACTGAAATAGACCTAAGCAAGTTTCTTCAAAGTCACTTGCACAGTCAAAACCCAGAGTGTTCACAAAGTGTTCTATCATTTGGAAAGAAGTGATACTTTCAGGAGGTAATAGACACTATCATTACAAAAAATACACATCCACTACCTCATGTAGGAGGAACTTGGGAGAACGGCATGATTTTACATAAAGGCAAATACTCCCTTTGTGACATGTAGGACGCTGATGAGAAACACCAGTATTCTCAACAGCAAATTTTTCCTAACTCACTGCACCTCTCTTTTGAGGCTTATCTATATGCACAAAACAATATTGAAGTCTAGGTAGTTTAAAACACAATTTAAAACCAAACTCAGAATCTAAGATAACACAAGTGATGTTATGTGAAAGAGCTACTGCTGAGTTATTCTCAGATGAAATCATTCACTGCTGTTCTTTTCACCACAACAAAGGTAATTTAAAACCCCATATATTCTATGATGCATTTGGCATTAACATATAATATCTAATCTTATAACATCGCTGGGTCAGGTGTTTCATAACATTTCCTTCAGAAAACAACCCAGCCAACAATATCTTGTAATGGTCCCTAGAGATTTTCTCTTCTGTTTTTACTATACAAGTGTCTTGAAGCTATGTAGCTTCCCTCGCATGCGACATCAATTCCTTTCATTTAACACATACAAGGTCTGCAGACTTGTCTTTGTTTTCTTTTTTACCCAAAAGGATGTATTTTAAGTTCAGTCTGCTCTTCTCCATAGCATTTTACAGCAGAGCTTGAGGGGCTGGAGGAAAAATTGTATTTTTTAATTTACACATTGAATGACCTTACTGCATAGGCAGTACTTCTGAGTGGCTTTGAGAATACCCCAGAGGAAAAACAGAGTTCTTCACAGAGACAGTATTTCAGCAGTTGTTTGACTCATTCGGAATCCAGCAATGTCAACCACTGATAGTATCAGCACTATCCTTTTCTCCCCTGCATTCCCAATCTAGCAAGCTGGAGGGATGTGTAATTGGTAAATAAATACAGGACAAGTGCTCTGGTGATGAAAGAGAGGAAAGCTTCGACCCTGCTGAAAAGCCCTGGATACATTTGAAGGATTTGGTTTAATAACTGCTAAGCACTTGTACTCTCTTTGCAGACTTCGCCAGGAATGGACTCTGCGGCTGGAAGGTCGAGTAAGGCAGGTCCAGGCACACACGAAGACACGGGAAGAACAAATGACGACACTGTCTATCGAGGCTCTTCCCTCACCAGATAAAACTGTTGCTTAAAGTTGCTGTGCAAACACAGCAAGCACTGAGCCCGATTCTGACCTTCTGCATGCATCTATAAACCAGCAGTTACACTGCTGAACAACCAAAAGGTCAGATTCTGCCCTTTTTCCAAACTGTTTACTAGAGCTATTATTAAAGACCTATTGAAATTCAGTGCAAAAATAATGCCACGGGGGAAAAAAGCACAAAAGAATAGATGAGAAGCAGACAACTCTAATTTTCCATGATATGTTATTACTGTGATGTATCAGGATTCTCTTATGTAACTGCATTTCCAAGTGACAACAACATACTCCTAGAAAAGAGGGCTGCTTGTTTAATAGGAATAATACATTCAGACAGCTGCACGCAAAATTGCACATTTCCATTTACACAGCTCACAGAGTCTGGCTTAATGCAGACGTAAGATGTTCTGTCTGTCTTGATGAGCCACAGCAGAGGGAGTTAAGTATTAGCCTGATCAGCTGGCCAGGAGGAGAAACATATTCTTTAATGGAATGAGGGAAAAAAAAAAACAAACCAACTCTTCTGATCAACATTTTAGAACATTTACAGATCTTAATAATTAAATGAACAGAAAAAATTACTTTACCTTTCTTGGGGTATGTGAGAAAAAGACTACTGAGCCAGTAGTCTTTACTGTGAGCAAGTCTGCCACATGTTAGAGTAGTAAGAGCAAGTCAGTGTGAGAGTTCGAAATAGAAGGCAGCGAATCATCACAGTGCAGAAATGCATTGCAAAGTATCACTTGCCATACCTGACATGCACTAATCCAAACAATTTCTGCGTCTTCTTCTGGGTTAGGTGAAACAAAGGTAGGAATAACAAAACACAGGGTAATAACAGTGTGCCCTGTTTACCTATATGTTTGTGTATCTAAATACTAGTCTTTTGGATTAAAACGTTTGTTTTCTCTTCAAATAATCTTTGGTACACAAGAGAAGATTCATAAGTCTAAACAGCTATTTTTGTCTAAGAGTATTGTGCCAGATAAAAATTTACTTTAAATCTATATTTATACTAAAGAATTAGATAGGAATACATTTGATATATTTCAAAACAGAATAAAAATTAAGTCTTTTTGACCCCTTGGAAATGCTTTTTTAATACTTTTAAAACAACATTTAATTAAAATACAAACTTTTACTGAATCTTCTCACTCTTACAAAGTGAAATTCTGCCACAGGAAAAAAAAAAGCTGTCACAAAAATGTTGTTATTCCATGAAGGATTAAAGCAATTAAAAACCTACAAAATGCTGTCTTTTATTGAAAAATTAATGGATGTAGTATCAGTTTATTTTCATAAAAATCAACCCAAAAAACATGTAATTGTTTTTTTTAGTGGCTATTTTCCATTAGAAAAGCAATGCTGAAAAAATAATAAAGTTGTGGTTGCTTTTCCCCTGCAAGACTGGTGTTTCTCTTCTGCATCCACTTATTTCCCACTGTTCTCTCAAAAGTTCTTTCTGTAACCCAGTATCTTGGTTTGGGCCAGGACAGAGTTGACTTTTCACAGTAGCTGTGAGGGATTTGGAACTTAGAGCTCCATGGCCATGTCTGGGTGTTATTCTATACTACCTCTTGCCATCTCTGGGGGTAGGAAGTCCAGGATGCTTTTGGGAAGAAGGTGGGAGTGGCTTGGGGTGGGGGAATAGTCTGGGCATAGAACTGATGGGCCACTGTTCATTGCCTTGGCATCGAGCACATCGATCAGTAATTTTTTGTGTGCGAATCACCCTCTCTTTGAGTGCTTTTGTTATTAGTATTGTTTTCCTATCTCATTACTGCTTCCAGTAAATTGTTCTTATCTCAAGATGTAATCTCTTTCACCTGCCACCAGAGGTTTGTAGTTTTCTTTTTAGTGGGAGTATCAAACTGAGGAATATAATTTCTCATATTTTAATATGACATCTAAGCTAAACTTTTTCTTTGGTGAGGTAGATCAAACACAACCTGAACTAGCTGCCGCTTACCAAAAAACTGGACTGGTTTACCTTACCGTAATCATCACTAAAGCAAACAGACGTGGGCTATTGAAATGGAGAAATTCCAGATTCTCCACTTCTGAAAACCAGATCTATTAGATTTATTAGCTTAACCACTGATTTATGGTATTGTAATGCCACCCACATCAGCGCAGCTTATCCCTACTCCATGTCAGTGTGACAAGAGAAGATCCAAGAAAAGCTGGCTCAATAAGCATTTATTGTTCTTTTACACTTAATGTCAATTTTATTTATTAGGAACACTTTTATGACACTCTTTCTGGTTGTTTATGAAGTTATGTAAAGGACTACAAGTTACGTACAGAAGGACTGAAGTTATGTATGGAAAAGACTACACAAGTAAACAAAATTCACACAAAGGAAATTTCAGCACTACCCCAAAAACTACCTTAGCTCTCTGAGGAGTTTTCTGCAAGGAGCTCTGAGGGCATCCAGGGGTATGTGAAATCACTTCCACTACAAGCAGTTGGCATCATATTAGCTACATACCAAAGAAATGCTGCAGACATTGTTTACCTCCACAAGTGCATGGAACCTATTTCAGTTGTGAATGGGTTTCTGATGCAGCAAAGAGTGCACATATCACAAGTGTGAAAAACAAAAATGCTCCCACACTTAACAAAAACCATCTCCTTTTGCATTGCTCAAGTGCATATGCATTAGTCATGGTTACCTGTTCTAGCACACATTTTACATGACAGCAGTAACTTAACACCTCCATGGTATTGACCATCAGGTGTTCCTGTTCCCAAATGCAGGTGTTCATCCAATTTTCACTGCTACTTGCACATACAACCAAACTGAGACAGGTATCAGGTACTAGAAATAAGAAAGTCTGGCAGCTGGATGTAGTCAGATATGCTGCTTGCAATTGCAAAGCTGAAAGCAGACAGGAAGGTGGCAGATAATGTTTCATCATTTTGCTTTATTCACTGTATTGGTGACATTCAGTCCTGAACTTTGGCATTTCATACATAACTAAAAATCTTAAATCTGGCTGTCAATAAGAAAACAAACAAAAGTCAGTTCAAGTTGAATTGTTATATTTTTAAAAATTGTCTCATTCATATACATGGCAGCCTTTTATAAAATAGGATATTCAGTGACCATAATCTGTTAAGAGAGGAGGCCACTTCAAATTAATGCAGCATTTTTTAACTCCTGTGTCCCTAGTTCCTCCATCTTTCCAATGGGAAAAAAAAAAAAGAAAATTTAGCTTACACTAACTGTATTAAGAAAGTTGGGCTAATTATTTGACAAGAGAAAATAATTGCCCAGATTTTTTTTTCTTAGGGTTTATTAATTTGCCTAATAGAAAATGAACTGAATGCATATTGAATATAATTAGATGAGCTGAATAGTAATCTGCACAATCAGTACCACCCTGACCCTGCACTAGCAAGACATTACCATGTCTTACATCAGCACGTAAACCGGTCCTGGCACTTGCCTAAGTCAGTAAACAACTAATTTTGTACAGGATAGGTCAGTGGCTAGTATTTTGGTCATGGGACTTTAACTTTATGATACATGATGCAAGAGGTGTGGATCATGCACTCAAGCTGGCATACTGATGTCAGCTGTAGAGAACCCACTTAGCATGCCCAGATTTATGTTCATGACAGACATGGTGTGCACAATCTATATCCATTCATGTTCTTGTTCTTTAAGCGCTGTCTGATCCAGGAACCAGCGACTAATGCCTGAGAAACAACAGTTTGCTTTCTTAAACTAACTCTGAGCTGTGGCCGGTTGTTGAAGCCTGGTTTATTTAAATCAAGGCAGTCTAAAAGGTGACTGTAAACCACGTTAATCTGCAGTCTGAGCTCATTTGGACACCATGGTAAAGCACTCACACAATCAGTTCCAGGCAGGATGCAGCAACTCAACACCTGTCAGCTGCTCTGCTTGAATTTGCACTTAAACTCAGAGCAGGCAAGACATTTTTTAAGCTAAACCCTTGACTGTCTGCATGTACCACATACTGGTTTGGAGCCAGGATGCAAACGCATGCAAACCAGATTTCTTTCTGAGGAACCAAAACCAGACCAAAAGCTGTGTTCCAAGTGCACATGAAAGAACCCTAGCCTCTAAGGATCTGAGACAAGCACTAGCTCTTCAGACAGTTTTGAGACACCTGCATAATGGGGATATTTGGTCCAACTAATCAAATTGAGTCTGATGTAGCTCCTGAACTATGCATAGTGTAATGTGGGGACCTCAGCAGCAGCCACTTTGACCTACTGAGCTGCTTGGTAATGTGCTCAGTCACCTGCTAACGTAGATGAGTATAACCCAACCAAAACAATATAAGTGGGATCAAAGCACAATAATATGTTTCATACAGATCTAAAGGTGGGCCTCAGCTGAGCTCAGGAATGATAATTTAATTAGCCATGTAGATATGCTAGCATGCATAACTAAGCACAGTTTGGTCAACTCACCCACTGGAGCCGCATGTGACGGAACGGAGCCTCCCCACAAAAACTCAGAATAGATCTGACTTCTGAAACCACAAAACAGCATGTATGGTTCTCTTCTACAGTAAAATGATAGGAATATGAGGATAATTACTAACCTTGTAGACCAAATATTCCTATTAATTACAAACTGCCTGTGTCCTGAGGGATGCTGTTCCCTACTTTTCTAATAAACAGCATTTAACTGCACCATAGTGTGAATAAGGAATAGTAAATCACATCAAAATACTTCTGGGTTGAAAAAGGCATCTGTAGATAAATAAGAATGAACCAGAGAGTAGCTCAAGAAAGTCTTATACTTCCTGAGAATGCTTCCATTCATGAATTAAGCACTACTATATTATTTATTTCTTACCAAGAACAGGATCTATCCCTAATGTTACACATTTAAGACAAAATTGAATACAAAAATTCAATAGTCAGGACAGACAATTGAAAACTCTATTTATTATTGCCAACTTTTTATTTATTACTGCATTTTCTATTTTATTTTTATTTTCTTCCCTAATAGAGAACTGTTATTCCTACTCCCATGTCTTTGTCTGAGAGCCCCTTAATTTCAAAATTATAATAACTCATGGGGAGGAGGTTTATATTTTCCATTTCAGGGGAGGCTCGTTTCTTCCTTAGCAGACACCTGTCTTTTCAAACCAAGACAAACACCATCCTTGAAATTAACTAATATCCTACTAGCATCTAATGGAATGTGAGAGACTATTAGTAGGCAGTGCCAGGGTTCAGACTCAATGATATGACTTCAGAGGCTCATAATCAGGGTCAATGGCTTTTTCCATAGCAAACAGCAGCAGCATCAAGCAGAGCTGTGGTACTAATAAAAAAAAAAATCATCTGACAAGAATCAAAGGGGCAGAAAAAATGCAGTAGCAAATGTGAATAGTAATATATTTGGTTTAGCTATTTGGCCAATTCTTTAAAAAATAGTCCCTTTGTGTTAGATTTCCACTATGACTGCACTACATGCCCAACATAAATATTGGTATGGTATTTGATCAGAACTGTGAGTTCACAATGTGTGTTGATGATGCATTCATAGGGAACAGTTCAAAAAATTGAATTAATACTGAAAAGTTCTTGATTCTATTAGACTTAGTACCTAAATCAAAGAAATCATATCTGCAAAATACTGATACAAAAAGCTTTGTCCGTATTGTCTCTTCAAAAATAGGCAGAAGAAAATTATGTTTTTAGGTAGAGTTTGCTATAGTTAATGCTATTTTTCTCTCTCTGATGTGCTATTCCATTTAACAACTGCATCATTATTGTTAAGGGTTTGAGGTTGCAGTACAGGCTATGAATCTAATTAGGCAAGAAAAACACAACATTACTGGGGTGGTCAACAGTGTTATTTCTGAAAAACCTTTTGAAAAATTACCTATGTTTACCCTGATGTCTTAATTTTTTTTCCCCCAGCATGATGGTGATTCCACTGCAACTTCTTTTAGGGAAAATTTTTCTGCAAGATTTTTATTGGTGCCTTTATGTATCCTAGTAAGTGAACAAATCAACACAATTGTTCATTTTTACGTGTAAAAAGTTTCAAATAACAATGTTGTCTCATGAATTACTGGATATCATTGCAGCAGAGTTTCTATTAGAGTTCAGTTAATGATAAACTGAACTAATGAATCAATACTTTTCAGCTTTTGGATAGCACCTGGGTTTACTGATTTTGTTGATACTGCCTCAGTCATTAAATATGTATTTGTAATAATAAGACTAACAGTCACTGAAAATAAACCCTACAAGCAATAAGGGCCATCTAATCTAAAATATCAGTAACAGCAGTTATTTTCCACCGTCTCAAATGAACACTTAATAACCTGGAACTAAATCCCTTCAGGCTCCATTTATGATATGTGCACACTTCTGCTACAGTGATGAAAAATACTCAATTTTCTCAAAACTAATGACCCCTCTGTTATATGTACTAGAGGACTGTGGAATGAGTCTGTCAACAAACTAACAGAGTGCACACATGTTTGAAAAATTTTTTGCCTAAATCACAGGCAAATTTCAGTGCTTCCAACTTATAAAAAGCCCCTCTGAAGACATTTCAAACTTCTGTATCATGTGTTTGGTGAAGACAATTTCTGTACATGCTTTGTTTATTTTAATTTTGGTTACCTTTAGCCAGTACACTTAATGAGGAGCAATACCTAGAAGTAACTAATATGTAACATTCCACTATGTTCAGACAAAATACTATTGTCCCATGGGATGTTTTATTGCTTTAATTGGTGGATGCAGTTAAAAGTATCCCTTTATCTCAAAACCAAAAGGGTTTTATTTTTATTACAGGGCATCTTTGAAGAACATCTCAAAGCAGGTTCAGACATATCTTATGGCTTTACTGCAGAGGTTTTGACAGCACTCTGTTCATGTATCACTACAAAGATTAAGGATGCAGAAAATAAGTATACCTTGGACTACTTTAGCTGCTATATTTATAGTTTAACTAGAGCACTGCTTTTACATATTCTGGAATCACCAGAGAACACAGCCAGTCCTGACAATAAAACTAACATTTCTTCCAGCAAGCTCGTTTTAAAAAATACAATATTGACTAGCCACAATACTACTAGATTTGAGCTATCATTTTCAAAATCAATAAAATCCAGTGAAAAAAATTAACAAAAGTCAACAAAAGCCAGTAAATTTAAGGAGCTACACTGCCTAGTTCCATCTGTGCTGCCTTTTCTTTGAGGTATTTTCTTATTTAGAATTGCTGGCACTTCACTTTTAAAGGCTACCATCAAAGTG
The DNA here is from genome assembly GCA_013397155.1 of Irena cyanogastra. Lineage (NCBI taxonomy): Eukaryota > Metazoa > Chordata > Aves > Passeriformes > Irenidae > Irena > Irena cyanogastra. The sequence goes on along the minus strand of VWZV01003251.1, from coordinate 65,910 downwards.
CAAATTCTTCTGGCTGACAGTCCTCAATTAGCCTTAAGAAATCTGGTATTTCTGCTGGCAAGTAGGCAACAAGAGTGCACAGGCACGCTGCAGGACTTATGAACAGAGGAGTTTGGCATTTTTTATGTTGTCAAGAAACAAAATCAAAATTTGAATTGGGAAAAATATAGCCTTACGGCATGAATACTAGTCAATTCCATTGAATTCTAGACAGGCTTCAGGAGTTTTGCTCTGGTCTGGCAAATAATTTCTACCTGTCCCTCTTCTCCAAGCTGTAGGCTGCAGAGCAATTCCTGACTTGCACATGTGTATATATCCTAACAAGAACATTCTACTTGGACAACTTGATTGAGAAAATTATTTTTTAATCACTGGAAACAAATAGAAATAAAAGTAATCAATAATGCTTTTTGATGCTCCAAATTACTCCAGATGAACATGTTGATTAAAATGTAAACCAAATTAAGCACACACATGTGAATTTTGCCTGCAGGAAACATAGCTTTTCTAGTAGCAGCATTAAACCAGTTATAAATGAAACAATGAGAGCCTTCCATAGAGGGGACTGGAATTACAGTTAAAGATAAGGGGTTTGGCTACAAAGAGAGCATGTAGGCATACTATCTTAAATGCTTCAGCAATTCAAATCTCAACTTTAGGAAAATGTCCGTTTCTAACGCCCCATGTCAACACAGTGAGCATACTCTATCTCCTGGTCCCTTAATATTCGGTGTTCTGAACAATTTCACCAGGCTGCTTCCCTGCTATAGGAGAAATGTGTCAGAGAGCAACACCATGCTAGGGAATGTAAAACACTGATTCAGCACATCCCCAGCAACCTCAGGCACACAGGTTCTAGGGAGCTCTAAACACAAAATAAAGCTGCTTACAGAGCAAAAATTCTTTCGGTTTGTTTTTCATTTATTTATGGGGGTTATTTGTGCAGGGTATGGGGGACTGTCAGAGGAGCAAGGACAAAGAAGGGACATTTAAGTCCCCGGCAGTGGTAAGCCGAGCTTCTGCTCCCTCAGGCTGAAAATAGGTTCTGCATTTTCCTACAGGACCTGTTTTACACCTCTATTCTGTATCACTGAGGCGACTGGGGAGTAGGGCAGGGTGTGCCCCATCATCTTCTCCAAATGCTAAAGATCTCTGTGAGAAGGCCCTGTGAGATGAAACGCCACCCAGGCAGCTGCCTTCACAGATGAGGCTCTGCTACCAGGGCTAAGATACAAAGTGACCTCCTGGCCCCACTTTTCCCAGCCTTCCCGAGACACTTGAAGCTGCCTTTCTGTTACTGAGAGCAGCAGCAGCAGCCCACTAGGTCTGTGACGGGCAACATTCCCTGGGAAACGGCCCTGAGGACAGGAATTTAGAGGCTCTTTGATTTTCTCTTCTCTGTCACCCTCAAATGGCATTTGACTGAAGTTGCTTGAGAACTGCTGGCTGCTCTCAAGTCAGTTCCAAATTCAACCATCTGCAGCAGCCACAAGACAAACCGTGGTCAGTGCACCGAGCCAATGTTTCTCTTCAGTGCTCCCTATCAGCTCCATTACAAGAGAAGGAATGTCTAAGAAATAGAAGATGGAAGCTGAAGTCAAGGCAAGATCTTTCAGTGCTAATTTTAAGTAAAATAGTCAAATTATTAACTGCAAACATGACACTAATGCAACCCTCCGATACCACAGAACTCCAGGCAGATGTTTTCTGGGCGAGACTTCTGCTGGACTGGGGAGACCTGGCCTAGCCAGGACAAGCACCCTTGGCTGAGCACAGTGAAACATCACACGAGTCAAACTGGGAGTGGAGTTGCAGTGGGCAAGAGGTATGTGCTGACCTTCACATTCAGATTGGCTAATGCCACCCCTCACCAGGGGCAATCTGCTGCACCCACACCAAGCAATTTCCCTGCTTCATAAACTCACACAAAAAAATGTATAGCTCCCTAATTCCAGCTTTATGCTGCCAAGTGTGAGCATGTAACCACAGCATGTTGCCTCCATGCTTCTTTCATTCAGTGAGTCCTGTGACCTAAGGATGAGCTAGCACCTTGAAGCTAACCTTTTCTGCCTGTAATTCTGGCAAGGCTTCGAAGGTTGACTGGGAAGACCTTGATTTCCAGGGATTCAAAACTCTGAGTCTTCCTCTGGCTACATCTAACAGCAAAGGAAATCCAGAAAATTCATAATGAATCTCTGCTGATTAACTTCTCCAACAAATCAGCAAGAAGCCCCAACTTTTAAAAATTCTCTGTTCTTTGTCAGATTCTGAGAGTCCGGCATCAATGACCTCCAAGTCATACTATAAGAAATAAATATCTCTGTCAGCTAGAAGAGCAAAGATGCCACACAAGTGAGTAAAATAATAATTCATTGTCTATGCAGTTACTGAGAATGTGTGAAAAGAGAAAGAGGAACAGTCATTCTCAGTAGCTTCATGCTTCCTCTAGATAAAATTCAAAAGGTAGTTTGAGATCCAATTTACAAGAAGTTGAGATTTCAATAAAATTTGCATCAAGGGAATAAGAAAAAGCAGAAAGGTATTCAGACAAAGCTAAAAGAGAAACTGTGAAGAAAGGTACTGACAACATTTAACATTTATTTATCTCCAAAGAGAAGAAGCATCATTAAAAGGTTCAGCTCTGCAATTCTCACAGGGTAAAAGAGTCAAACACAATATAGTTCAGTTCCCAAAACTCAAGAGCTTGTTGCCTTGTTAGTTAGTGAGAGCCTAATAAGCACAGGTAACCAAATGCATACTTTAATTGGCATCTTGCCCCAGCTGCCAGGAAATGTAGTGACATCATTTTACCTACTCTCTGAAGAAAGAATTTGTTATATCATAATACAGAACTCTCAGAGCATGCATGGTATTGCTTTTTTGAGGAAATCCTAAAGAGATCCTAAGGTTTCATGTTAAATTGTATTTGTGAAAACTCTGTATCTTAAAAAACACCCAACCTTTCTTTCTATAGCACAATTATTTGTATACCTTAGATCTTCAATACAGCTAAATGCAAGATATGCTTTCTGCTAAAAATTAACTTTGTTTAGATGTCATAAAAATATAAATACATGCGAACAAAGTAAGATTCTGAGCAATAATTGATCAAAATATTATCCGTATATCCAGTATAATAAAAATAATATACCAAATATCAATATTAAATACAGAATATGATAAGTAAAAATATTTTAGCAATCATGTATATAGATTTTGCCCACTTAAGATTTCACACATTTATTCATAGCCAAATTAAAAGATAAATATACATGGGTTTTGATGGATTCAAAGCAGAATGAAAGCAAAGAGTCAGAATTCCTGCATAAATATGCTTTTTTTTTCCAAGAAGTTAAAAATAAATGCTCTGTGGTTTAAAAACTGCTTTATTGATGCAACAGAAAGTAGAAGTTTCAATTTTGGTGTTTTCTAGGGTCCCCACATAGATGTTTTGGCAGATTTAGTACTGCAACATCTAATTGTTGGTACCAGTTTGTTGGCTCCCAACCCATCTAAGCATACACATAAAATTTGGTGAACCAGCCTAAGCCAAGAGTGAAGGTTTTACACTGAAATGTGAGTCCTTGACCTGGGAGAACTGAAGTACAGATGTAATTTCCATTCTGTCATCCTGGCTAGGAAATGCACTAACCTGCAGCTGGTAAGGAGAAATGGGCATGTGGGGGTGGTAATGTCCAAAACTCCTGCAGCTAAATATGACATAGCTAATATGCTGGAGTCCTAAATCCTCAGCTGAAGCTGTCACAGAGAGCCAGCCTGTACAAACCACTCTGGTCAGAAACAAGGAAAAGTCAGGCTTAGTCTATGCAGTCCAGTCAGCCACTTTTCAGATTTATTAAGGGAAGTAGATTATCAAAGGAACCAAATCATAATCCTTTTAGGATGGCAAAAGGATTAGAAAAGGATGCGAAAGAGGAGCTAAAACTTTGAACCTTTCACCAGGAAGACACAACTAGAAATTCACTTCTTTGCCTGACAAATGTGATCATATTGCTTTGATATCTGAAACCAGGCAATGAACAAATATGTAACATGATAAATAGCTGGGTTTTTCAAACCTTCCTGATGTCAAAAGATGCTTGTTCATTCATGGAAGTTATCTGCTTTATACTGCCTTTCAGCATGCTTGTTTTCTCTCCAGATGAAACAAGTGAGCTAGAACAGAGGGAAGAGTGACACAGCTCTTGAAATCCAATCTGTCTTACCTTATATTGCTCATTTGGGGTGGAGAAAATTATGTGGTTCAATTTACAATTAGGATTCCTCTTTAATGATGCCCTTCCTCCACAGTTCTTACACACAGGACACGGACCTTTTACCGAAACCCAAAAATAAAGAGTATTGCACAGTGCAGCTCTAGTATTGTTGTCACTTGTAACAGATTGATCAAAACAAATACAGACAGCAGAAAAAGGCTGGTGAGAAAAAGTGAGGTTTTCTGACCAAACATTATTTGAAGAGCATGGTAAAGGAGCTGCTGACGAAAAGGGAAGTCTTTCCACACTGCAGTTAATGTTGAGAAAAGTTCTTTAGTATGTGCTTATAAACAGTTCTTCACAATAAGAAAATGCACAGTTTGGTTTGCATACTTATGTTCCCATATCCCCATCAAAACAAAAAATATTCATTGAATATAGAGTAAAGCTCTCTGTGTTCCAGGTAAATTTTCAGTGAAGGCAAGTCCAGTGCCATTTACTGCAAATTTACAGTTTCACTGTAGTGAAACTAACTACACAATGATGAAACTTTTAAATTAATGATACATCTTGTTTTGTCTTGCCAGATTTCAGCAAGTTTAGCTTAAAACCCCCACTTTTAGCCTTCAGAAATTTTGGTTACAGCCTCCATTAACCATGCCAAACTCCCTCAGGAAATTGAGTTAGATGTTTGTTACTACACTATAAATTAACTAAAATTGTATTTTACCTTCAAATTTACAACTTTTGGGGAGAATGAAGGATGAGCTGTTGCCCAGAATGACAGGAAAAATGTCTAAAAACTCACAAGACATTATCTTTACTTTACCAAAGTTTTGCTGTGCAAGATTGACTATCATGAATAAAAATAAAGACCCGCGTAAAACATATATAGTACCAGCAGCACAATAAGCTTTCAGTCATAACACTACTGCTGCTTGGTAGACCAAGTTTTCTAGAATGAGAAATGAGTCTTTTGAACAATTTGGCACACCGAGTCACCAAATTTACCTCATGTAAAGTGAAGAATCTGCACTTGTTTGCTTGCCTAAACTAGATTTAGAGACCAGCAGAACCAGTTACAGTTTTTCCCAAAGCTCTGCTATTCCCTGTATCACAGGAGATGACAATGGATGGGAGATAAGTGCTACAAAGTAAAATCTCAGCTTCTATCAATCTAATGGAGCTTTGCCTTTGTGTTCAGTGTTGCCAGGATTTCTCCCTAGCCTTATTCATCAGACAGAGAATGGCAGGGAATTGGCGTCAGCTCAGCTTTAGGGGCAACCACATCATCGTGCTCAGAATATTTTACCATTATTGTGCACTTAGGTAAATCCAGACTCATAATTACTTCTTGTACTCCCTGTAAGCCATCCTCTTTCAATTCTGTTCTTTGCTTTTTCTCTCACTGGCAGAAGCTCTTCCAAGGAACAGAAGAATTGTTGCTTTGTGGAATCAAACCCCAGAATATCACAGGCAGTAGAGCTGTCTCCATGCCAGGCACTCCAGATATCCTGGGCGAGAACTGTAGTAGTTTTGGGAGATAACTGGAGAATACAAAATAAACTGTCACAACACATTTCACAGAATTTTATAAACAAACAATTTCAGAAATTTCTTTCCCTTCTTCCTCTACTATTTCCCTAGTTTACACCCTCGAACATATAATTTATAAACACAGAAAATTTTTGTATGATATCTAAAGAAAAATAATTACACATCAATTTTTCATTATTTGCACAGACTCCTTTACTTTTGCAAGTGTTCAGACTCAAACAGCATAACACAGAAATTGTTGGAGTGCCACCTATTGGAAATAGATCTACAAATGAAAAAGACCTTGGTTAACTGCATAAAATAATTTTTTACCCAAATGTTGGTTTAACTAGATCAAGTTAAGAGGCTTTTAAATGCTTATAAATCATGTTTCATTCATAATTATGGTTAAATTTAGATCAGCTTGTAATGTAAAACAAAAAATTAGCCTCTCTAAAGAGCAAAACACCAGAAAGTGGCAAAGATTTATAGCCTTGGACTATAAAATAGCAAATATCAGAGGAGATCTGCAAGAATAATCACCTGCCTAAAACCTGCCTTGTTTTACTAAGCTGTATATCTATGGCTGGTGTAAGTAGTTTCATGTCAGATCCAGGTTTTCACTCTGCAGAGATGTATGTAATCTTTAGGCTTACACATTTAGCTGTGGTTTAGACTCTGAATATAAGTTATTAATTTTCCCTATGGAAAAGTGTCAAAGATAAAACAGTCCTGACCCCCCATGGAAAACTTACAAATCAGTCTGGGACAGTACAAGCAGTTTTAACAAAATGATCTTCAGCTGTCATTTCTGTTCAGAAGACACTCAGGCAATGGCATAAGTGGCTTCTCTCCTCTATCTCACATGAACAGATAAATTTATGGATTTTTTTCTCACTACTTTCCCAGCAATATCTTCAGCTTTTATATTATGTGAAAGTGTGCTGATTAATGCTTAAAATTAAAAGAAACTACTCAAATACAGAAAGCAACTGAAAAATTGGTCCCAGTTTTGAACCTTGAACTTGATCCTTGAGCTGTCTGCCCTCACTTCTCCCTTTTCACCCAGCAAGCAGCAGACTGGGAGGGCCACTGCATGAGGAGCATCACTACTTAAATCCTAACATATCTGTTTCATTTCCTCATCTTTACTACTGCAGCTTCCTCCTCTGTGGCTTTATGAGCTCTCACACTAAAAGAAGCAAAGTGTTGCCCAGCTCTTTTCTGCCCAAAAATCCCAGCCTTAATTTCAGAGTCACACTATTCCTCTTACAACTCCTTCTGTTAATTAGCACTAACCCCTGACCAGCTCATGACAGCTTCTGTACCAGCTCTTTTCATGGTTATGATTAAGAGAGCTACATAAACACAGAGTAATAGCTTTTGTAGATTGTTCCAGGAGAAAAAAAAACCAAAACAACAACAGAAAAAACTGCAGTTAATTATACATGTTAGCATAAAATAGAAAAAGAAAGAAAAGAGTGATATGGCACAAAAACAAAGTAAAGCAAAATGAACTGGGTATGGGCTATTTTTTATGCTCAATCCTCAGAATTATTCCAGCAGCCAGAATTTCAGTTTGCTTACTTGTCCATGGTAGTATAAAATTTTCAACTCAAATTCCAGACTTGGTAGTATTTCATCGTGTGTTTACAGAAATTGAATACGGAAATTAATTACTAAAACACATGCTCTTTACTCTTACTTATAATAAAAGCTAAAAACACCTTTTCCATTTATGCTGCTTATAAACCAGTGTGTATATATATACATATATAATGACAGTATATAAATTGACAGGATCACTTTCAAAATAAGTTCCTAGTCTGTCATGTCTTCATTTCTAGCAGATGTCTGATACTTAATTTCATTCTTTACAACCACTTCTTCTTTTCCATCATTCTACGAGTGAACACATTTTTGTTCCCTGGTTTTATCTATTCCTCCAGATCCCACAGAGTATGCTCCAGGCTTCTCTGTGGTTTATAAAAGACTTTTTCTCCTATAGCCTTCTGTTGAAACTTCAATCATTCTCTGCTTCCTCTTGAGGCATGCCCTCACATGTAGCTTCCCTCCTTTAACAATCTTATTTTATTCTTCTGGGGACATATTTACAACAAAAGTTTAGGGGCATCAGAAGTAACATTTCTTTGGTGCAACAGCTGTAGACCCACATCTGATAATAACGACATGTCTCCTATGCCCACCGTAGTATCTGCGCTTACATGGCTTACTAAGAAGAAGGAAATGTGAGGAGAATAAAAATGCCACAAAGCTCTCAATGAAATCACCAGGCCTGCTTCAGGTTTTGTGCCATATTTCTGACTTAAATGACTATTCCGTAAGTGTTTTAGGCAAGAACTAGTAAGGGTAAGAACAGCAGCAATTGTCTGGTGCTAACAAAAGCCTTGGAAGTCTTATCTGTGATCAGATTTTTGTGAGTACAAATCCTAGGCTCCTCCTAGTCTTATATTTTCTTCCAACATAATGTTTTCTTTGCATATCTAGCCATAGGTGTAAATGAACCTGGGTTTATTCCCTACTTGGTGTCTTTCAGACTAGCAGTGAAGACCTAGCCAAGAGGTCATGTCATTCTGAACATGCATATACTTAAAGCCCAATTTTAGTAGACTTCTAAAATATTTGTGAGGGAAGGGAAAAGAGTCTGCTGATTTTCTTTCTGCTGGACTGTGGTGAAATGTAAGTTAAGTGAAGCTAATCTCTGTGTTGTTTAGATACTAGGACTCACACAAATGGGAAAAGAAAACGGAGTATTTTAAATTTTATCCATAGTCTGGAAGAAATTACAATGTCAACATGATCTTCAATTGTAGATAGCATATTCCAACCACCTCTGACAAATTGCTCAGAAGATTTTACGAATGTGTTTTGGAGTAGTAGAGAAACAGGAGTTTAGCTGTGCCTATCAGCTGATAGGCAAAAAGCAGCAAAGGTAGATTTAGGAGCTGGCTAGGTTATACAAGAATTCTCTATAGATGACATAGAAACCATAGATAGAAACTAAATTAATAGGCATATTTTTTATAAACAATTAACATAGCTGAATGAAAACAACAAAAAAAAAGCAAACATCTTTACTCTCAACAGATACAAAAAAACCCCAAAACAATAAAACCCAAAACCAAAAACTAAAACAAAGAGCCTGAAACCACAAAAACCAAACAACACACACACCCACACACCAAAAAAAACCTACACCAAAAAACTTAAGCTAAAAAAACTACTGTAAGGCCTAAAGGCTTCTTCAGTTGTTTGAAGACACCAACGCTCATTCACTTTAACCTGAATAGGCATACTAAATGAATGAGGGGATTTTTAATTTCCACACTTTGGATCTCTCCCTTGTGATATAAATATCTGTAAAAAGCTCCTGTGAGGTACGGCAAAAGACGCCTTTAACCTTTGCATACATAATTTCAGCTCAGCTTAGCATCATTTTTCTGAGAATGAAACCATATGTCACCTGATGGCTCAGGGGACACACTGGCATATGGAGCCCTTCATGCTTTAACTGCCAGCTTGAATCCAGCCCAGGCCCATAAGAACCAGCGCTGCTGGAGGCTGTTGGGTACTCTGTGTGAAATGAGTTGGCCATCCTGGATCAGATCCTACAGCAAAGTTGTCCACCAGAACGTGACCACTGCAGATGGCTCAAATTTGCCCTTCTGTCAGTGCTAGCAGCAAGTCAGCCAAAGATTAAATGAGCATTGTACATACATGAGCTTTCACTCAGCAGAAGGCAGTCTCCCAAGCCAGAAAACTGAGAGTGGACATGCAGGGCACTGCCTTGGAGAAGGACCTTTCCTCAGCCAGCCATCTCCAGACTCCTTTGAGTTAGTGTTGCAACACCCACTCCAAGCTCTTCCTCCATGCAGATTTAACCCATTGGGCAGAACAGCTTTTACCATCTGCATTAAAGTTCTGCCCATGATGGTAAGTCCTTGATTGACGCTGATTCTGCTCTCTTAAGTGAGGATTCAGACCTGTGAGAAATCTTTTGAAAAGGAAGAATGCAGAATTAAACAGTGTCATGATGACAAGAGGTTAAAACATGCAATCACTTTATTAAACAAAATCATTTTTATGAGGAAAGTACTATACGGTGACAAACAGTTTTCTTTGAAATGCATCCAATATTATAAAATAATTAAATAATAACAGAAACACATGCATTGCAGTGGAGAATACCAAAGGACTGAGAGACAGAAATTTTAAAGCCTCCTGGGAAAATATTACCAGGAGCACGTTCATGATTTTCTACAGAAGAGATTTTTATCAGTACAAAATGTGAGTTTTCTCTTTGCAGTACTGAAAATATTATATGTCTATATTATTGGTCCTCAGTTAGGCTTCAAAAACCATCATTTTGGTTTTATTTCCTACTGGAAAATCTATGAAGACAGACATTTTAATGCATAGCATGACACTGATGTGCAGCTGGGAAATTAAGCCAGGCAAATTAACTGATAATGCAGCTCTTTATGCACTTTGTGGGCGCTGTATCACAAAAGGGACTGTAGGTGTTTACAAATAAAACGGAAACTGGGAGATGATTTTTAAGAACAGATCTGATCAGATTCTGATTATTACTGATCAGATTCTTTTCCATGTATTGCCAGGTAACAAAAGAGTTTACACAAAAGCATTAGTGTTAACGAGTACTTAGTTCATTGATATAACAGCTCATGTATACCTGTTTACATGGGGTTTTTTTCTTTTTTCTGGTACAGATCTGTTGGTGTTTTTTACCATTGCAGCATTGTGAAATAAACATGCATATGACAGAAAGCTCTATACACAATTTACACATTTGCTTTTTTTCCCTTTGCAAATTATATTATTATTTTAGAAAAGGCACCTATTATGTCAAGCACTATCCAGCTATCTGAGAATTCATACCCAGCTACAGAATAGAGGTTGGTCTCATAAACATCAGCCATTGATACAAATTCTAAGCATGTTTTCTTCTGAAGTATTTGATTTCAGATTACTTCTACAACTATAGCATGTTCATGCAATATGTATTACATTTACTTTTTCCTTTTCAAATGTTAACTTTTGTCTTGTATTTCTATTAAATATGGAGTTCAGATTTTTAAAGATTTTTGCAAATGGAATATGAACTATAGTTTCTTCCACTTCTATTTGCATTATCCTGATAACAAGGTGTTCTCCTTTCAGAGAAAATGTAAAGGGCAGTCTAAAGCATATGTGCATGGATTAATCTAAGATTTACTAAAAGAAGATTAATAACAGTATGTTCATTTATTATTATCCCACAATATGGAATTTAAAAAACCACTACTTTTTTAACACTAAGTTGGGTTGGGCAAAATAAGAGTACATACTTTTCCACAGGTACAGTAATGGTGATGAAACATGAAAAACAGGCATTTGTCTCAGTAGGCTAAAGAGCCTATAGGAACATCAGAAACAGAAGATTTATGATGTAATCAATTTGGGCATGAAGGACTGGGATTTTTCAGCCACATGAAGTAAAATGGAATCAACATAGAGGCTGACACTTGTGTTGGAGAGCTGGTTGTACCTTCTGTTGTATCTCTTTTGTATTTGACTCTCTCTCCTTTCATACTTTAAAATTAAAAAAAAGTCTCAGCAGTTAGGTAAATGGTAGATAAAATACACATATCTATAAATAAATAATTCACTGAACGGAAAACGAACAGCATGTCATCCCTTCCTCAAAGATGGGATGGTTAAATACTCAGGTTGACTCCTCATTAATGGCCAGGCTCAAGCACAATGTGTGCTTGAGGTACCTTTTCTCTGACAGGAATCTTACTGTATCATGACATAACATGCCTGTCCCTTTTCCTAAACCTTTAGCAGGAGCACTGTTTTTTTATTTCCCTTGAACTAGAAAAATTCAACCATTTAACTCACATTTTAAATCTTTTTCACATGAGACCCACACACAGGCAGTAAAGAGTGGTGGAAGAGAACCTGGGAAGATATTCTGAGTAAAGATCAGACAGATGGATGAGCCTGGTGACATACCTAACTGCTTGGCTGGGGACACTTAATACCTTGCTAGGAAGGTCCCTGTGGGACAGCAAGTGAGCAGAGTGCCCTGACAGTAATGAGGCCAAGAGGGTCCTGGACTATGTCAGCCAGAGGTAACTCAAAGCTTGAGGGCTGCCCTTATTCCTCTTGGCACTTGTCAGGCCACAACTGGAATACTTCACCCTGTTTTTCAGCTCAAGAAAAGCACTAAAGAACTGGGGAGGGCCCAACAAAGATCCACCAAGTTGATTAGAGACATATTAATCAAGACTGATGAATATGATATACAAAAATAATTGAAGAAATCTGATGTGATCAGCCTAGAAGAGAGAGGGCTCAGCAGAGACCCTACAACAGTATTCCAGTAGCTAACAGGCACGTGCAGAGAAGATGAAATTACTCTCTGCACAGGAATGCACAGGCGCCAGAAGGCACGAGATACACAAGTTGCTTCAGGGGAAATTCCATCTGGATATAGCAAAAACAACACTTCATGTAAGGACACAGTCCTGGGCAACCTGTTTGAGCAAGGCGGTTGGGCCAGATGACCTCCAGAAGTCCCATCTTGCCTCAACCATTCTTTGATTGTGCCAACTAAACCAAGGAAGTGGATACTTCCTTGCTGAAGGCTCTGAAGATTCATCTTGACACAGCCCTACATAATCTAATCCGGGGCTTCATTTTCAACAGAAAGTTGGAAAGGTGATTTCCAAGGGTTCCTTCCAATGTAAACTTTTCTGTAATTTCTGTAACATGGAATACAACATATCTATTTACTTATATTTTTAATTTCCCTGCAACCAGATTAGAACAAAAGAAAAACTACTATAAAAAAAAAGTTATCTGAAACAGAAATTACAGGGAGAAAAAAACATAATGAACCAGTGGGTCTGGAGCTGTTCAGATCTATTACTCCTTCTCAGTTCAGCATAGACCTGTGTCTGTGCAGCTGCTACCCTGCCTCACTATAGTCCAGAGGCTCCTTTTTCTGCTATGGGCCAGACACCAAACCAGATAGCAGATTGCTGCCATCACAGAGGTTGTGGCTGAAGTCTGGTCAGAACAGAAATAAGAAAATCAGTTATGTTCAAACTATAAATTTGCATTGAAAGATTTAGCAATATCAGTATATTTCAAAATCACTTTAAGTGCCTCCAAAAGTAAAAAAAAAATAGTATCTACCTATTAGGCTTTCAGAGCTGTAAGAACTACATCCTTTCTTAAATAGGCATCCATTTCATTATTGAAATGTATTTTTTATACTGATTGCTAGAAAGTGCAAAATCTATTGTGGGAGTGCTGCTGAGTAGAGTGAGCATCCTCATTGCTTTCTGAGAGTTTGAAAAGGGTGCTAGGATGGGATACATGCCTATTAATTTGTCTAGAATGCAATATCTGTTTAGACTGCAACCCTTGAGCAAAAATAATCACAAAGAGAATCGGCTACATTTTTGAAAATGATTACAGACGTTACCTTTTTAAAAAGCTTTAATCAGCGAATTATTTCTTTGCTTCACCTCAAGGTTTCTTCCATCAAACCCTTTTCTAGCATAAAGTTACCTATTTCCAGTACTTCCATTACCTCACCTATTAGTGTGGTACTTGCTTCACCTCTTTGACTGACACTGAACTCAGTGTTGTATCCTTTTCCACATAGCTTTATGATTTCCCTCCTGTGATGACTAGTACCACATACACTATTTCTCTTAAATTTCAAGTTTTCAGTCTAAGGAATAATCAAAAGAAATCACAGTTCTGACATGATTTAGCATAAAGAGCTCAAAACTAGTTACAGTGCAACCCAGACAGTTTATTTTCTCTCTCCTCTCTGCTATTACAACCACATATCCACTCTCATTTATTTTGTTGCTTCCATAATTTTGTTATTCATCACACTTTCTGGTAAGTTTTCCAGACTAAAGATAAACCCATATTAAACATTATTTGCTGTGAATACTAACAGCTTGAAATACACCACTGATGTATACAGCTTGTTCCATCATTCTAAGTATGCCATAGATCAAGCTATCTACCTGTGATGGTGAGTATATTAAATCACTTGAAGTTCCATTTGCATGATCATCTTTCCAAACACTCTTGCCGTGGTGCTGACTCAAGCACTTTGAAAGGCACACTCGAAATTACGGTTTAAAAAAAAAAAGCTAACATTGTCTCACTGAGTATGCAGGAAATTAAATGTGTTAGGACTTATCCATTTCAAATTAGATTCAGCACATAACTGTCTAACATGAGTACACCTAGCTATAGTTTACGTTTGTCTCTCCAGCAAGCTTTTTAATCAAAAGTAATTTAGTGTTAAGTGTATCGAAAAGCCTTTCATTAGCCATCGATGAGACTTGATTTATTCATATGCTGTGCAACATATGTCGCTGATGCAGTCATCTACCACATCTCCAATTTTAAACAAGCCTTTCAGCTTTGGGTTGATATTTATGCGAAGGAGAGGTGATCAATCCTTGGATCATCTTCATGGCCCTCATCTGCAACGACACCAACACATCCGTGTCCTCCCTGTGCTGGGACCCCAGAGCTGGATGCAGAGTTCATGCAGGATCTCACCAGAGCAGAGCAGAGGGGCAGAATCCCCTCCCTCCCCTGCTGCCCACCCTGCCTTGGATGCAGCCCAGGAAACAGCTGGATTTCTGGGCTGCAGGCTCGCAATGATGGCTCGTGTAGAGTTTCTCATCAACCAACATGCCCAGCTCCTTCTCCCAAGGCTCTCACAACACTTGTCCTTGTTGAACTTCATGAGATTTGCACAGACCCACCTTTCAAGGCTGTGAAGACCCCTCAAAACGGCATCTCTTCCCCCCAGCATCAGGAGATGGCACCATGCAGCTTGGAGTCTTCAGCAAAATTGCTGGAGCTGCACTCAATCCCACTGCCCACATCACTGACAAGATAGTAAACAGGTGTTATACACAGACACTTCTTATAGTTCCCAGGTTCTGCTGCTTATCAGCTGTGAACTTTTAAAAAAATCCACTTAGATTGCTTGTATTTCCTTGTTACCCACCTTCAGACTGAAAAAAACCCCAAACAAAATACCGCAAACAACCAAAAAACAGCAAAGAAATGATCAAAAAAACCAACAAAACAACAACCCAAGCTCATTTTGTCTAGTTATGTTTAAGTTCTTCAGAACAAGTTTCTCAGACAGTAGGGCTGAAACCATACTATTAGGTTTTGATTGAGGTATGTAAGAATATTGTTTTAACTTCACTGAAGAAAAAAATTTCAACTTCTGTTTATACAGCAAGAATCAAGAAGCATCAGTCTAGGTTTGCATGACGCAAAGAATGTCAGGAAATGAGAATCATATTGCCAGTCTCATAGCAATATGCAAATCACTTGTGCTACTAGACAGATAGAAGCATGGATAAATAGGCATTTTATTTTGATGGCTCAGATAACTCCACAAGACCGTGTTACTTCACACATTTATGTTAACAAAAGATGTATTTTTTAAATGTTTTTGAGAAAGTACTGTCTGTTTTCAGCTCATTGAAAATTAAGGTGATTCAATATACCACAAAATTCCTAAGTATTTTCTAAAGACAGATTGTAATGAGGCAGGCCAGCAACGTTGTGTGAAGAGTTTCTTACTTGACTAAAGTAATTAAAAGAAATTCAACAACATGCCAGAATGATATCTTCAAAGATGCATGCTTAGAACTCACAGGTTAAGTTACACAAAAGCAAATATTTTGGATTTCCTCAGTGTCCTAGTTTAGCAATATGCATTTCTACAGAGACATCTTTATTATAGGAAAACCAGTGACCATGTACAGTAAGAACTGTTCAGGTACTCTAGTGATGAAAATTAGTAGGCTCTTGTCAATTTAGGAGACTAGGAGGGTAAAAGGAGAGACAAACAGCCCACTAGCATTGAAAGTTCATTTCCATATATCCTGATGAACCAATACAGGTAAACATCCACCTCCCAAAATAGTTGAATCATTGCTAAAATCATCATTTCATGTGTGGCCTCATTTCCTCAGTATTGACCTTGTGTCTTCCTCAGAAGTTAAAAGGAACAGAAAAGTTTCTTTTCTGTTAAAAGTTAATGAGGAACAGAAATTGAATTTTTTCACTCTGTTTTTACCACCACTATGAAGGATGAAAACTTGCTTTTGCTATGTGCCCATATCTATGTCTTTTTCTGCCAGTCTCTTTCCCTTTAGCAATACTTGAACTTTATGTTCAATTTCAGCCAAATAAGACAAAGGAGTCTCAAAGGAAGTTTCTTGGAAATAGGCAGGCAAGGAAAAGAGAGAGGCCACATTAGCGACCCAAAGATGGAGAGGCTAAGGCATGCATTCTGACATTATTAATCACCTGAGATACCCCCAGAAAGAGAAACTTGGTGTTCCCCAGCAGTTTCTGAATATTCCAACTGCCAGCCAAGATTAGATTGGAGCTCATACCTATTAGACCCCACAAGGCACAGTCATCCACAGGGAACCAGGTTAATACCATTGTAGTTTCTGGAGGAACTGTTTTTCTCTCCCACTCTCTCTCACAGCCCTGCTCCCTCTTCTTTCATTGTCTCAAAAATGAGCTTCATTTTTTGTGCATCTGTAATAAACTGCTAAAAGTCTGCTGAAACAGCCTCCATTGCTATCACTCTGATTCCACTTTGCTTCCGTGGTGAAATGCAGCCTCTGAGCCCTTCTGTTCCCCACGCGTTATGGCACCCAGCCCCTGGGACCAACAGCCTCTGCTTATCCATTACTTCACGCAAAGAAGGAAGGCACTAGAGCCCTGCAGTAATAAAGGAGCAGGGATTACCTTCTGTGCAGGCTAAAAGGGAGTTTTCCCTGTCTTTCATCACTAGGAAAGTATTCTCTCACTACCTCCCTTTGACAAGAGAACTTCCTCCCTGCTCACCCGTCTGCCCCACAAAGACAATCTTAATCTGTAAGGGACTGACTGGTCATTTACAATCTATGTGTATGAGTCAGCATGCTCTCAAAAGCAATCTTCAACTAAGTTGAGCAGAGAAAGTGATACTAAGACAGGAACAATTAATTTGCTATGACTCCATCTCTAAAAAAGTATTATTTGAATTATGGATGGACATAATTACTTGTATTTTCTATCAGAGTCATCTATCTCAATAAAATAATACTGTCTGATCAAAGATAAATTTTATGATATGGAATGTCTCAGGGAAAGAAAACATATATTTTACAAAGCAATTCTATTTTTGCACATTAATCTAGCAACATTAAAACAATGCACAATGATTTTAATTTAAGCAAAATAATCAAAACTATTTAATTAAATCGAGGTTTTGTCATATGGAACTTTTAAATATTTTATTCCACCAGCAAAATCTGCTGATGCATATGGAAGATCTCTGTATCTAAAGCAGACAGAAACAGATTCTGGATACACATTGCCATCTTGTGGAGCCCTCCCTGACAGAGCATGCTGCACAGACCTGAAGTTGGTATGGATGTTTAACATAAAAACAGTTTTCTAAGATGCAGAAGCAGAAGATATTCTAATACGCAGAGTGCCCTGCCAGATAGAACGCTGCAGTTTGGGCCTGCTGAATCTCTGTTGGGATATCTTAGTGGGAAGTAAGACAAAAAACCTTTCACTCTTAAAGCACTGCTTCAAATCAGAAGTAAAACAAATAAATACACTTGTCACTTCCATTTTACAAGAAGTATATAACTGCTAAAGTGCTCTGTTTCACATTTAAGACCACACTCAACAAGCAAGGTGACTGAACATTTATTGTGTTCAGAGAGGTGTATCTTTAGGGCAGGTTTGAAGAAGAACAGTGGGACAATGGGGAAAAATCTAAAGCTCTCCTACTTAAGAACTAGCAATTTGTAGACACAGACATACAATTTTGTCAGCTCGGCAAGTTTCCAAACATGACATTTCTTTCAAAAAATGAGATATTTAGCAACAAGCCCAGATGAGTCAGGGAGTTCTTTGTGGAGTGATCAATCAATATCAAATAAAGCAAGCCACAGAAATATGAGTCATATCACCATAATAGAGAGGAAATAAAAATCTAGCCCTTCTGGCTCTTACTCCTTTGGTGGCCTTTTATTTGCTTGGTCTCTGTTCTCATCATTAAAAGCAATTTCCAGCTATTGCACTTCAATTTTAGTTTCTTTGGATTTTTTTTCTATAAAATCAACTCACAGATGAAGAAATTATTTTTTGTCCTCCTGATATAGTATTAAACAACCTCCAAATTGCAAACTCACATTTTTTTTTTCTCCTGAGTCAACTAGTGTTAGCGCTAAAGCCGTTTAACTGTGAAGTAACAAAGCCCAGTACACCCTCTAGCAATATTACTATTAAATTTATCGATTCGGACAGACGGTAGACTACAGCTGTGCCAAAGACAGGAACAGTACAAGAGATTGCATGTTCTTCTGCACTTTGTTTTTGATGAAGGTTATCCTCAAAGAGGTTTCATAATACTTAAATCAACTATTTGCTGAAAAGCTGATGAAAGCTGAACCCCAAAAACAATGACGATGATGGACTCTGTGGTCAACATGACGAAGATGTGAGGTAGGATGAAAATCATCCCCGTAAGGAAATGGGACAAATGGATTTCCAGGGAAATAACACGGTCTGTCTGAGCAAGAAGATGTGGCTGCACTTTGAGAAGAAAGGAGCAAAGATAAATCCACTGCACCTCAAAAGATTGCTTTGGGGTAACTCAGTGATACCTCCAAGATTAGGCAAAGATGAAGACACCCACCTTTAATCAGTGCAACACAGAGTATCCACTGCTCAACCTAGAGATTAAACAGATTAATTGGTGGTTGTGGTCTTTTTTGCAGACTACCACCAGTGAAAAGGACAAAACCCGTCATTCTTTGCTGCAAGGTGATATCATCAGAGGTGTCAGGAAAGGATGTTATAGGTGTGTACAGCAGTATACTGGTAAAAACAACAACATGAGTATCCTGTTCACTAAGCAGAAGGAACACAGATTTGGGCTGACATGAACTTGTGCTTGACCAATGGCTGTGAAGAAGAGTTTGCAGGTAATATTTAATACCACCTAAAATCAGTAAGTTCTTACTGAGTGTTTATTCAGTTGCTTTCACATAAGAAGAAAGGAGAGAAACCATAAACAGAGATGCCAGAAGAACGTGCTAGTAGTTACATGTACTTGATATACCAAGCATACCTAAATTTCAGCAAACTTCTAGGCAAAACTACACCCACTGATTGCAGTTCTGTACACATCAACTACATCTTGCATTATATACTTCTATGAATTTTGTGCTTTACACTACAATTTTTATAGCAGTGTTTTTCCTCAATTTTTGCCCCAATGAGGAAATCATATAATTGTTTTTTCTTTATATACCTTCTTTAAAATAATTTTTACTACCAAGCAGGATGGGCCCAATGAAATTAGGAAAAAATGTTCAGAATTCCACTCACAGACTGGGTTGGCAGATAGGATCAATCAACAACCTACATTATGAACTGAGCAATTTTGTTACCAGCATCATTGAAAGAATAAATATACTGTCACATAATGTCAGTGATTCAGAATGAAGTGTTATAAACATCAATTCTTACAAACTGTGATGGCAAACGTTAGAAAAATATCTTAGGTTATTTTCTCAGTCACTGTATAAAGGTGATTTAATATACTCCCCTAATTCCAGAAGCTGTAACTAAAGAGAACTCATCTTTGTCACATTCACAATGCACCTCTTGCAACCACCATACATTATACTCATACAGTGAACTAGTTAACAATGACAGCTGGCACTAAAGTTTTCTCCCCAATTACAGCTAGTTCAGAAATGCTCCAATTCTTAATACTATGGACCATGAAGAATCTTACCTCAAACATGCTTTACTAGCATAATTTCTGCTGAGAGTAGACATACAGGAACAAACAACAACAATTTATCCCAGTAACATTCTTGTGCATCTCAGTTTCCTTTGAATATAGCTCAGTATAAAGTTAACCCTGAAATTTCCATAGCTACAAGAATAATCATACTGTTGCCGTGTAACATAGACTAAGCAAATTGGAGAAAAACAACCAGAACCACATAACTCAGGGTAAATAAAAACCAAAACAATTTTATCAGACTTCTTGTCGAACATCTGTTTGCAGTGGTATGTCCTGCCACCTGAGAACTAGGTTTGATTTCTAGCACTCAGCAAGGATATACAGCAGAATATACACAGTAAGAGGTGATCTTGTCATTTCTAAGACAAACTACATTGATACACAATCATACAAAACCTTTACCTAGAACCCAGCATTATAGCCAAGAAAATCTGAGAGTATCTAAGGCTTTGACCTGGAGGACAAGAAAAGCTCCTGAAGGGAATAGGTGCTCATAGAAGATAGATACCAGGAGGCTCTCCCAAAAGATTCTTTTTGAAAGCAAAGAGGCTGGAATTCCTTTTTTTTTTCCTTTTCTTTTTTCATTTTTTATTTTTATTTCTTCTTCAAGAGAATATCCAGATTTTTAACATTATAACCAATGGCAGATTTGGCCCAGCTTGTTCAGTGGCCACCAGGGCTCGCAATACACATGCAACAATGCACAGATGTGAAGTTGAAAAACATGTTCTGACTTTTTACAAAGTGTGTACAATGAATATTAAACAATCCCCTGAAGTTCACACTGCCACTGCCCAGAACCACCACCACAATCCCTACCATACACTGCACTTTGTGGAATGTTAATGACTATTTAAACTAATTCAGAGTGGATGTGTAAAGAATCAGGGCAGTGACAGAGATACAGCATATTATAAGTGCAAACTGTACCGTAGCTTTATATATTAGCTTTCCTTCTTTATTTCAGGAAGACTTTTTCTTTCCAAATTTGAAAGGGTATTTTTGAAGAAAGGGTATTTTTGATTACCTTGGAGGACAGAAAATGGGGTTTCCATATCAAAATGGTTAAGATATACCCACAGGCCAATTTTGATTTAGAGGAAAGGAAAAGTTGCCATGTACGAGAATGCCATGTCAAAGGCTGGGGAGATCAAATTAATCATAAAGGAAAGAGATAGGAAGCTTCATTAAAAGTGGGGTATATGGAAGTTCCGTGTAACCCACAAAGTTTTGTAACCTTGTACTTGTGTTCTAAATATATTTGCATCAGATTTCAAAGAATTACAGCACCAAAGCATCAGAAAGCTTTAGCTAGGGAATAGGAAGCAAAGTGATGTAAATATCCAATTGTTTACATAACTAGAAAGACTTTATTCATGACATACAATCTGAATTAGCATATATCACTTTTTCCTTCCATATTCTGAAAAATATCCCAGCTAATACCTCAATCAGAAGTAGAGTCTGAAGACTCCATTTTCTGGAGTTAACTACAACTTCCATTTATTAACTCAAAAGTGCATTATTGTCCTTTTTAGTTGTTAGAGG
>VWZV01003251.1:25094-44674 GCA_013397155.1 Irena cyanogastra | reverse complement strand
GGGTTTTTTTCTGACAGGGTTTCTTGTGGCTTGAAAGAACCAGCATTCAGTCAGTATTCATTTTAGGCTCTGGCAAACTAGAGTTAATAGGATTAACTCTTAGTGCTTCTATTCTCTCAGTGAGTGCCTTCCTCAAATCACTCCAGTAAACCCAAGTCTAAAATTAACTCATTATCAGACAAATATATCTTCTGATAAATGCTTCCTTGAAAAGGCAGTCACAACCTAAATTTCTTTCTTTTGTTACAGCCGGCACTTGCACAGAACTGAACAGTGAATTCTCCACCAAATGTACTGGCACAAAAACACCTGGCAACTACAGAGTATCCAGAAGAACCTACTTGGTGTCAGAGTAAGTTCTGCTCTGTCTGAAGGAGAAGCAAGGATTTCTAAGAATATGTAATACTTTTCCAACACAAACACAAGACGTTAAATATAGTGACACAGCTAGATTTTAGATTACACCCCAGTATTAGATATGGCTCTATGTTTTCATTTGAGATACATTATATATAGCACACTATATTTCTAGAGAAGTTGTTCTTGGCTAGAAATGTGTCCACGTTTCTATATTACATTCTCATCTTGGCTTATCAGACCCATTCCTTATTTTCTTTTCCATCCTTACATGCTCAAAGCAGCGCAGTGGCAGGTAAACTGGCTGCAACAAGAACCGTGCTTTTTTTAGCACAGAGATACTGAAACTGTTGTTACTTCGGCTTTGCAAAATGTTCGTGAAGTGGGAGGGATGAAGAGGACTGATCAGTACCTTTTTGAATGCACGCGTAAAGGTTAGAAACGAAGTATTGAGGAAGGGAGGAAACGGAGAGCCAACTAATCTAAATACCTTTAAAAAATCAGGTTGTTATCTAGCTCTCCTTGGTGTTTACTCAATTTATAGCACCTTCTTCCCTAATTAAAATAACAGGGATTTTCATTAATTTTTGAGCAGATGCATAACCTCTTTTTTACTACCCTGTACAAATAATTTTAAAGCCAGACAGCTTATTTTAAAGACTTATTCTTTCAAGCTGCAATTCTGGGAAAAAATTCTGAGCACAGAAAAAAAATACAACAGGAAAGGCTTGTGTTGCCTGCACACAACTCCTGCCAAATGTATTCCAGCAGGATTTTATTTTACCAGCAGGATTTCATTATACAAGCATTTAAAGCATTGCAAAAAAGTTATGCAGCTAAAGGGCAAGATAAAGACTGTAGGAGCGTGGGGGGTGAGGGGCCAAGAAAACCTAAAGATTGCAAAACAAGAAAGAAAGAAAAGTAAGAATAAAGAAGCAGAAGGGCCAGTCTTTTACTGAAGGCACATAACAAAAATAAGATTACACAATGTTAGCCACATCCAGCCTGACTGAAATCTCAACACCTGAGCAGTGCTGGGCTATGCTTTCCTGACACCATGTGGTTCATCTGTAGAGGTGCATTCTGTCAGTCACCTTAACAGCCCTCAAACGGCTGTTCAAAGGAAGTTATTTAAAGGTGTTTTTAAACCTAGTGGTCCTCGGTCCACTCCTGGCTGGATTACACGTCCTAGGATGGTCTTTCATAAGACAGCCACATTATGCCACCTAAACTTTATTTGCACTTCACTCCAGCCCTTTATATTTCAAATTATTTTCTTTCAATTATACTCAAAATAGTTTTCAATTCAGAAGTCAGATTAAGCATTTTAAAAGATCCTACCTAAGAGGAACCATATACACATTCTGTGAAATAAAACACCGACAATTAAAAAAAACTAATTCACAGCAATAAAAGAGCCTCAACACAGGTTAAACCCAAGCCTAACATGTAACAGACTTGACTCCCCCCCACTGCTATTAGAGAAGAAAGCCAGAAAAAAAAAAACATATCAGTCAAGAAGAATTGCCAAACAAATGCCAGCATGATCATCATTTTGTTGAGACAATTTGTGTCCCAAATTTAATGATTACTGAGACCCAGATGTCTTTAGACTCTCTCAGCTGTAAAAAAAGTCTGTGCTTATTAACTGTGATCAGCATTCAGGAAAAAAAAATCCCACTCTCCTTTTAAATGTTTATGTCTAATTAACAATTAAAATGAGTACAATTATGTTTATTTCTGCTTCATGTAACGCAGCCATCACCACAGCTCCTACGCATTTTCAAATCTTTAGGCCATTCAATGAATGCTTCACAATGGACCCTGAACTCCTTGTGTCTCCAATGGACATTCAAACCAAGCATGTTCAACTCCTATTTTCTTGCTGATTTATTCAATTTTTAACCTTTCTATTAATTTAATTCTGTCAGCAGTAATATACACACAAAAAAAGATTTTCCTAACAGGCAAGCATTGCAAATTGCAGTTTAAATTCATTTTTATTTCATCCATTAGCTTACTTCACAGGGCAGACTTCTCATCTACCCAGAGCTTTTTAACTACAGCATTTACGTCTCGATCTTTTGCATCAAGATGTAAATGTAACAAAAAAAAAAAAATTAAAGGCTCTTGAATGGATACCAGATGTCAAATAAGAGACTATGTAGAATCATGAAAAACATAGCAACTTCTGTCAGTGTATTTGTTTATGAAAAGGAAATTAACTACAGCATTTACACCAGATAAAGGTGGTGCCTATCACCAGCTTCAGATATAAATCATTATAGCAGCTTTGCGCCAGTGATGATCAGCATTTCCTCAGTCTTCATATTAGCCCATTGCTTTGCAAGACTCATCTTTGGTAATTGAAGGCACTTTCTTTGAAGAAAGTCAGTGTTGTAAACATATCATTATCACATGTAATTTCTGAACACTCACTTCCAATTCCATTTATTTTAATTTTTGTTCTCTGTTTTCAACTGTTATGTCCAGTGGACACTCTAACATCCTCAAAGAGGAGCCATTTTCAAAGAGGCATTTCTACTAACAAGCAAGAAATGAAACTGATTTCTACTACAGTTTTAATTATTTCATAGATATCAAATAACAAGACGCAACTACACAGTAAATAAAACACTGTTTACTATTTAGGTAGAATCTGAACCACCTTGGGATGTCTTTGGAATCCCCTCAGTAAAAGTTTGTCTTGCAGGGGGACAGCATGCTATGTCGAGAGACCGTACCTAGATGGTTTTGGGCACAAATGTGGGCGTTTCCATACCCAGGGGCTGCAAGGGTGCCCTGCAGGGAGTTATTACACAGCTGTGCTGTATAGCCACAGCTGTTTCTAGCTGGTTCTGCAACCACTGTGCACCCCATATCCCACACCAAAATTTCAACCAACATCATGGTGTGCCTCTGTTCAGACATGTTTAAAAAACGTGACAGGTGCCAGTAAAGGATGAACAGAGAAGACATATGATGGGGATATTGTTGATGGCATGAATGGAGATGTGCTCTTCAGAGGTTGTCCATATGCAGAGCAGGTGCCCTGGAGGGACTGCAGCCCACAGTAAGGATGCCCTGAAGGGACTGTGGACCACCAGTGACACACACCCCTGAAGAGCTACAGGCCATAGATGAGTAGCGAGAGTCACTATGAGTAGCGAGACATTTCCAAAGGGACTATGACTCATAGAGAACATATGCCAGGGCAGAAACTTCCCAAAGAGACGGTTACCCATACATAAACCATACTGTGACAGAGGAAAGCTGTTGCAGCATATGGCACAGCTGACATGGCCATGATACACAGAATATCACCATATAACTTCAGAAAGCTTTAAACATTCACACAGAGTAACACCATAGCAAATCAGAAGGCTTCAGAGGTCTACCCATACAGAGTAACATCATTCTGCTGCAGAAGGCTGCAAGCACCTGCCCTTCTTGCTCTTTGGTCCAACCTTTTATACTCTCATGGCTCATACACTGCACCTGTGTGCCCTCTGTTCCCTTTGGTGGTTGGTCAGTGCACCTGGGCACTCCATGTCTCATTGCTGTCAATGCTGCTCACCTGCTTCTCACAGCTGTAGCCCATTGGGGATGAGGCTTGGCCGCAGCCCCACTCCCATTTACCACAAACCAGGTACCTACAGAAAACAAGAAGGAAAGATTGGCAGAAAGAAAACATTAGGTGTAAAATCCCAACTCCAGCTCCCCAGATTGTAATTGTTTTGCTTAAGGGTGGTCTCTGAATGGAATCCCAGCAGCTCAAGATAATCTTACAAGAGATCATATGAGAGGTACATGAAAGGTAGATTCCCCCATCGGATCTTTCTGCACACTCAGATACTAGGTTTGTTTCAGGCCTAGAATTAAGAGTTTCACAAATACTTGTTTCCTCCAAGTGCTACTATATATTCCATTCTTCTGAAAGACTATATCTGAAAGATTATTATGTGTAAGTCACAGAAAATACATACTGTATGATTTCTTCTTTTTAAGGTAACAAGTAACTGTCAAATAGCACCTGTTTCTAAGTTAGATAGCAGGCATTAACACTAATGACTTCATAGGTAGTATCCTTACCTCTATGATGTAGTATTAAACAATATGCCAGCATGGTGTCAAGATGAATTATTGGCTTCACTGTCTTTTAAAAGCAGTATTAAACCTATATCTGAAGTATTTATGGTCCTCAGAGAACTCCTCTGCACTGTGAACAAGGTTTTCCCCGGAGTTCTGACTAAATCACATTTTTGCAATTGCATTCTGTCAAACTAAATTTTCCACTGCATTTTTGTCTAAATACTCTACACTCCTTTGCCTCTTGTCTTCAACTGCTGTGCTGTAGTTGTGCCACTTTCAGAACCCCACAAGTCAAGAAGGGCTTGACAAGGTCATGCCACAGCTTCAATGAGAAAAGAGCTTTTATTTCACTCAAGAGTTGAGAAGAGAGGTATAACTACATTTCCCCCTAGAAGTACAAGTCATACACTGTTAATTTGAAGTGGGACAGGCTAGACATTGCAGCATTTACAGAAAGCATTAAGAAGTTGTAGCCAGTGGTAACTTCAGTATTGCCAGTTTTAAGTAAAGGTTGCTTTTGATGCAGAGTTTTTTCAAAGGTGATTCTGCAAAGGTCACATTGGTGATTCTTTCTAAGTAGAATTTGGATTTTTACATTAATGATTATTATTTTCAAGCTTCCATTTTGTTACAGAAGCAGAACCAGGAACTTTCTAGTCAAAGCTTGTTGAAGTAGTCAAGAGAACTAGTAACAGAGGCTTCCACACTCATGACACACTATTTTCCCATCCTCTCCATCTTTTACAAGCCTTCCAGTGCAAGTGTCGTGGCACGCTATGCTTAAAAGCAAACCACTGTTCTGGCCCCACAAGTGCCTCAAAAATGTGCAGAAGCAGATAGCGCATTCAGGAAAATGGAATTTTCATACCCACAGCAGATAGCTCTTCCACTTTACGTGTGACACCTCTTTCTAAGAACTTGAGGAAGGCATAAAATCTTTCTTGGATTACATAAATTATTTAAATTTGTGTGGAAAACTGCAGACAGACTGTATCATCTGCTTTGTGCAAAGACTGGTCTACCACCATTCAGCAAGCCAGCTGCTGATTCCCTGCTTTTAATGCTCTTTTTCTCTGGAACTGGAATCTAGTAAGTAATTTGCTCTAGAAGATTGTCACCAGCTTCCTACAAAGAAAGCAGAATTCCTAGGTAAATTTCAAATTAGATAAAAATACTTTTATCTAAGTGACATCAGAGATAACAACAAAGATACTTCAAGACATTTTTATCACCTGAAATTCCCAAACAAAGCTACAAGCATGTCCCACTGAGGACTTCTCACAGCTTCTCCACAATATGAGTTACAGGTATTCTGAACATCCTCACATGTTTACATGTCTTTTCCTAGAGAATCATTCCTTATTCTGATTTAGTCTCATTATTTGAAAGTTATTTCAGATAAACAGAGTTCAAATAAGCACAACCACAAGTGGAGTTATTCTGCAATAGCTACAGAAATTAAATTTACCTCTACTTTAGTCAGAATTAACGTTCAAGTGTGAATAATCTCCTTATTACATTGTCCAAAGCAGAGGCTGAATTACAATGACCCGTTTAGAATACAGCTACGCAGATATACAAGTAAAAATAACTAAAAAGTATGATTTTCAACAGTATTTTATCAAACCTTTTATGCAAAAATCACTACCACAAGACACAGAGCACAGGCCACAGAAGCAGCATTCCAAAGCACACACGTGAAAAATGTATAAGGGAGAAAAAGAATACTTATACATGTATTTTCAAGTGGACCATACTTTCTGAAGTCATTTTTAGAGTAAGATAAATATGTCCATAGACTAAAACAACCAAAATTTACTTTACAAATTTGTTTAAATAAATCAATACATACAAATGATCCCTACCTAGACTCTCCTGCTTTAGCAATTAGCAGTCCATTAAGCAGTAGGAAGGAATATGAATTCTTCAATTCTGATTCATTCTTTTATGTCTTATGGGCTTTTCATTTAAGAAAAGCACCACAGCAATTACTACTCGGAAAGGGACACAAAAATTCCATTAGCAAGAAGAGATTCCT
This sequence comes from Irena cyanogastra, assembly GCA_013397155.1. Lineage (NCBI taxonomy): Eukaryota > Metazoa > Chordata > Aves > Passeriformes > Irenidae > Irena > Irena cyanogastra. Next base: position 38,187 of record VWZV01003251.1, on the reverse strand, counting down.
GCTGGTGCAGCAATTCCAGATGCAGTTGTTTTGATCCTATTTGGACTGTAAGCCAGGTATTTTCTCTCTTCTGATATTTTCAAACAACAAGAAGTACTTCTTTAAAGGATTTCCCTTCATAGAATTAATGATAGCAGCAACACAGAGACACATATGTTTTGTAGATTGATTGTTATGACACCTAGCTAATTTATTTGTATGACCAAACTGATACTGAAATCACTAAGGTTCTATATCAAGTCATTGGAAACCATGGCAGGACCACAGCTTGAATGCTACAGTGCCTAATGAGAATTTTTAAACAGGGGCTGTTGATCATTCTCTGGAGAGAACATGAGTCAATTCAGTTTGAAAAAAAAAACCTGACTCATGTACTACACAGAAATGGCAGTAGCTGCATTTAACAAATGACTGATGCATAAACATCAGCATCAAGAAAATGAAGTTAAAATTGTTGCAAACATTTTATAGAGGAACAATGTGGAAAACAAAAAAAAGTAGCGCTTAGAGGGAGTTTTCATTCCTTTCCCATTATTTTCTTCTTTTTTAACAGATTTTGGTTTTGTGCACTTCATTCTTCAGCTTTTACATGTGAAATCTTAGGCTGCAGACAGAAGGACATTCTAACTTACAACACAAAAGATGATAGTGTAATGAAACAACAGTACATAAATTTGAATTAATTTGAATGGCCTTTCACCAATAGGTAAAGAAAGATAACACTTGTTTTACATTTACAGACATTTCAGTTAAAGAATTTCTGGTTTAGCTGATATGTTAATGTATGTTAATTCGTGTTTGTCTCCAACTAAAGTATATTCCATGTATCTATATTTGCCTTTTTATTCTGATCTTCACTTTAACTTCTAGCTTTGTGCATAAACGAATGACTGCATTAGAAATAGATTAAAAAGATAATTGAAAATAGCAATTGAAAAATAGGGAAAGAATAAATAGCTTCGTTAAGAAAGAAAAATCTGGAGCAGATTGACATCTTTGTTGAAGTAAGTTAACATAATTACAGTGCAAACAACAGAAGGAAAAACAGCTTTCTTGTTTAAACACTGAAGATACAGAAGGGGCCATATTTTTGAGCCTTAAGCCAACGATCATCTCTCAAAGCACCAAGTGCAGGATTCATGCCAGCATCCACATGAACTCCAGATCAAAAAGGCTTTTAGGGCTAGGCCCTCCGCCTCAGCTCTGGCATGAATTTTACTGGCTGTAGTAGAAGCTTTCATTGTTAACAAACCAAACACATTATTTCTGCTTGAGGGGATTTTAAAGGCCCTCCTAGGAGAGCCAGCAGGAAAGCTGTAATGTCTGACGAAGGGCTCACATGGACATTAGACACTTTATCTTCGGACTCCTTATTTAAATAATTTCTTAAGGAAGTACCCACTAAATGAAAACTGTGGCTTACTTCATCATAGCTTGCCACATACATCACCTCAGTCAGTCAATATTAAGAGAGGCAACACCTTTTAGCCATTTTGAAAGGCAGAAGGGTGGACATGGGTCATGGATTTGTGGTGCTTAGGCTACAAACAGCCAGGCAAGCTTGTGAAAAAATCAAATCTACTTCTTTATAAGAACTGGCCTGGGTTTCTAATTGATCCCTCTAGCAAAAAGACTCGAGCGATATGTCTGATGCTAAAGTCACGCTACGCTTAATTATATACTAAGAAAAACATGAGATCTGTTTCAAGTGTGTGCTATAATTAGTACAAGCTATTAGCTTTCAGCAAAAATATTATACCATCCACTGGTCTCAAGAAGGAAATTCCTAACTGTAGCTAAATATCAATGTTGTCATAAATAAAAGAGCCATTTGAACTGAATCTACTGCTAAGTGTACATCCAAATCTCTATGAACATAGAAAATAGAAATAGTAGCTGGGAACTACAACCTTCTCACAACACGCTTTTCTATATCAGCAAAAAATGAAGTGGGGAGGCAGGGAGCAGAAGGGGAGAAGTTAAAAAAGGAACAGCATCTAAAGTTTTCAAGAAGTTTTTGTTTACCTTGCAAGAGCTTACCAGTCTTAAGTAAAGCTTAATTTTCCCTGAACACTCCATGAAATCACCTCTGCTTTCTTTCACGTTCTTTATTTTTTAATCCTCTCATCTGGTTTACACTGATGATAATTAGCTTGCTTTCTAAGAGCCTTATTGGCTAACCAGATACAAGACAATTCTTTTTGGCCGTCTGGATTGTAGCATATCTTTTATTCACATTTTGACCATGTCTCATCTATTTCAGTAGTATTTTGCTACCTCTTAGTTCTTTTAAAAAAGATTCAAACCAGTGGCACTTAGAGTAAATAAACAGCATCTTCACACAAATTTACTGTTCTTGACACATAGATGGTCATCTCTGTTTCTCATTTGCAGCACAGAGAGTAGGTAGCTGCAAAACAGAAATAGATCGAATTCAGAGAGTTCTTATGAAATGCATTAAAAGTTCTCTTTGTGCCTTGGGGCTGTATTAAATAAAATGTGCATGTTTCACTTCATACTGTTATTTTGTTGTGTAGTAAAGTTTGTACTACTGCTCTTTGTGTAGGGTTTACTTTACAAAACTAAATATATCAGATTCAACAGGAAAAATATTTTCTCTCCATATGTCATTACAATCCCTGAACTATTTGAGTAGATTTTAAATTACATTTGTATTATCTGTGTTCTGAAACAACAGTTAGCCAATATGAAACACACACTGATACTCTGATACTGCAGCCAGACTTACAAAGTCCTTCAGTGTGGTAAATAATCTTGAGCTTTTAAAGGGGGCCAAAAAGCAAAACTGAGGCAAGCTTTGAAATGGTAATAACTCCCCGCTCAGGGGAAAAAAACAACCAGCCAATCTCCCCTCAACAAATAAAAACAGAGAAGCACAAACCAAACCAAACAAAAAACCATACACAAAAAAACCGAACAAACAAAAAAACAACCACAGAACACAAAACAGGAAGCAAAACTAATGAGAAACAACATCGGGATGAGAATATATAGCAGGTAGTGAAACTGGAGACGAATCCACCTCTTGCAAAATTACTTTCAAGGTGCAAATTACTGTCCTTGCTGGTCAGAAGAACCACTCCATGATGTTATTCAAGCATACCCCCAGGATATCGTGACACTAAGAAACAGTGAAAGGCAGACATAAAGGAAAAAGCCTTTTATCATAGAATCATAAAATAGTTTGAGTTGGAAGGGACTTTCAAGATGATCCAGTTCTGCCCCCCTGCGATGGGTGGGGAACCTTCCTCTGCAACAGGTTGTTCCAAGCTCCATTCAGCCTGCCCATGAAAACTATCACGGACAGGGAGCCCATGATTTTTCTGGGATACTTCTCTCACTACCCTCATAGAGAAGAATCTGTCTTATCTACAGGACAGTACACATTTTCACTCCTTTGTAATTACACCAACAATTTAAAAACAACTGAGTCTTAGCTGGTGTTTAGCATGATCATTTTCCCTGGAATTGTAAACACTAATTTATTTTTGGTGATAAGTAATAACCTTGTTATCTCTAGCTAAACAATATTAGATTAACAAGAGCAAATATTCTTGTGTTAAATAAACAGTACATAATGTAGTAAATCGATAATAACATGCTGCTTTACAAACAAACAACAAATACTTTAGGCAGTGCATTTATGGTATTGATACAGGCCACACCTCTCTTGTCAAATATTTTGTGCAGCTGTGGTATATAAAGGAATTAAGGTTGCATAATTACAGCTGGTATTTTGTATCACCAGTATCACAGAACAAATAAATTAACCACCATCTTTGCATAATTATTGTTTTCCCTCTTGAAATGGTAGGCTTTTGAATTTCTTCTTCACAGAACAAATTAACCCAACCCCTGATTAATTAAATATTAGCTAAGTTTCTCTCTACAACTGTAAATTGCACTTCAATGAAGAGAGTGACTTGCATCCTGAATCAATATTAATAATGTAAATGCACTGATTGATTCTCCTTAGGACTATGAAAAATACATCACTCTGACAGATGTGGTTTTTTAAGTTTTCCACATTTCTGTATTTGTGAGCTACAAAGAAAAGAGGGGAAAGGAAATAAAAGGAAATCTGCCTATTCACAGCACACATTGAAAAATTATGTGGTTTTAGTAGACTGTACACTTAGACAGTTAGTACTGTCCAGAGTATCAGCGGATATGGCTTCTTTCTTGCAATCTAAGTAAAACTTAGGTCTGCACTTTTGTTAAGCGAGTCTTAATGAAAGACTTTAAGCTTCAGCTTTCAAAACGTGACTGCTGATTTTGAGTGTGTCCTTTCAGAGAATGTGTTAAGAGTACAACTGCCTTTGTTTCTGTTCTTTTGCTGTAAAAGTGGGGGTCACAGCAATTTGTATTTCTATTTGTATTCTCACAACACTTAAGATCCTCTACAAAAACTTAGAAACATGCTGCTTGAGGGGCTTTAGAGAATGCTTTGGCAAATACCCTCAGAATAAAGTTGCTGTCCCTCACTTGTATACTGCTGAAACCGGTTGTTAAGGATGTGCTTCTTCAGCTAGTTTAAGGAGGCCAAATTACATAAAGCAAAGTTTGCAGGCAGTCTTCATTGGCCTAACAGGAATGATTACCACCGATCCTAGACAGGCAGAGTGCTTCTCTTGGGCTCCTTGGGAGACTTCATTTCAAATCTAGAAAGATCAAGCTCTCTGAATGCACAAGGTCAGCTATGTGCAGACTGACCCGAGGCCGTGTCTTCTGAGCTTGTGACACCACAATGCCCAATTCTTTTCATCTGCAGTCTCATCCAGATGTGTGTTCAGAGGAGGCTGAACAGGAGATCAGAGGCTGTGGCAGGAGATCCCCTACAGCGATATAACTGCCTCTTCTGATTTCCAGCTGCAGTGGCAAAGGCCCTGGTTTAAGCTCTACTGATGATCGAGTCCTGAGCTGTGTCCTTGAGACCTCCCCAATGCTTCCCGGTTTTACTGCAGGCATAACACAACGAGATTATGGCCTACCCACTTCAGCTTCAAGATGTAGACCAAAGCTTGTCAAAAGCTGTCAGTTCTGTGCTTTGCTATGTCCTGCAGTAGTGAAGGGCAGGCAGCACATTCCCATCAGTACTGCTGAGGGAGCTGCAGGGCTGCTGCACAGCGTGCACAGTTTGGTTTATGAACTGCCAGCGGAAGGAATGTGTTGGACAGCCTACTGGTAACTGAACAAGCAAGCCTGATGAAAACAACTGACTATGTCCTTTCAGAATCATAGAATCACTTATGTTGGAAAAGACCTTTAAAGTCTTTGGGTCCAACTGCATCTAGGAGAATTGTAAGTTTCAGGATTTTCGAAAGTTCTTTACTAATCTTTACTAATTTGAATTCATCACCTTTTAAATCAAAGTCCTTGCGAGGACATAATGAAATGCAAGGCTTAATCTGGTCAGTCCTGGTAATATAAAAGCAGTGACTTAACCCAAAGCACAGGGGATGTAAGTTTGAATCACATTAACATATAGACCCTGGGACAGTCTGCCAAGAGAAATTTTGGAATTAATATAATCAGAGAGTTTCACAAAGCAGAATAACTTCTGGAGATCCCTCCAGTCCTATTCTCTCTGATACTTCTTTTTCCTCTGCCCGCTAAGGAAAGTACCCTCCTTCTGGTAAGCTTTCACCTGACACAACAATCTAAAAGACTACAATACTCTTTAACGACATAGTGTTTTACTTATTGTAAGAACTGTTCACTCATTTCTGCGTGCACTCGAGCACCTTCTGCTATTCAGCTGTCAAGACACCGTGAAGCTCTGCTTTTGCATGAACAAGGACACCGGGTTTGGTGTGGGTTTTGTCAGATACAGCAGCTCGACAGCTCCTCGAGAACAGTTTTCTATCTCGCTTACGGCCCTCTGCAGGGCTGCTGCCTCCCGCAATAAAAACGCCGTCCTCGAGGGCTGTATGACCATGTCACTGCTGCTGCTTCCACACCATTCCTTGGAAGCTCCGGGTTACTCTCCCGTGTTTCCCGGGCACAAACTCTACCCCGGCGCTGGCTGACGGACACGCAGCGGTTTCGGCCGCAGGCTGCTCGCTCTCTCCATCTGAACCCCCTAGCTCCTCCTGGGCCACGGCGCGGCGGCCTGAGGTCGCTCCCCCGGCCAGGAACGAACGGCTCCGCTCCATCCCGGCCTCGTCGCTTGCTCGCCGTCGCACAACGCCCCGCGCCTTTCCGCTCCAGCTCCGCCTTTCCTTTCCGTGCTCCCATGGCCGGGCCGCCGGCGCCCCCGGTCACGCAGCAGGTCGGGCGGGCGCGGGGCTGCGGGCGGCGGCCGGAGCAGGAGCAGCTGCAGGAGGCCGCCCTCTGCCTGGTGCTGGACGCGGACGGGAGGAGCGTCCCCTTCCAGGCCCTGTACGCGGAGCAGAAAGCGATCGTGCTGTTCGTGCGGGTGAGGAGGGGCCGTCGCGGGGCCCAGCCCGGCGCCCGGCCGGGCTGTGGGAGGGCGGGGGCTTAGCACCGGCTGGGCTGGAGCAGAGGGGAAGAAACACGAAGGAGAGTAGTGCTGCTCCTGAGATCCCCTGTTCTTTGGTAAAGTGAAACACTATTTACCAGAAAGGAAATACTTCTTCAGCCGGGTGTTTAGGGAAACAAGTATCGTATTCCTTGATTTCCCAGCTGTCGAGCCAGCTATCACATTCCTAAAATATCTAGAGATAAAAATATTAGCAAGGCTGCAGGCCCAGTGTCCTTGTTTAGGCTTAGATTAAACCAGTATCCTAATCTAAATTTGGTGGCTGGAATCTTTCCCATTCCTTGTTCCTGATCACCTCCAAAATGGTGTGTGCCGAAAGTCTGCTGCTTCATAGCTATGCAGTTATATCTGCTTCTGACATATTCAGTTGGGTATGTTGCAGAACTTTCTGTGTTACACCTGTAAGGAGTACGTAGAAGATCTGGCAAAAGTCCCCAAGTCATTTTTACAAGTAAGTACCCTGCTCTTAATGTGTTTGTGGCTGCAGTCATATGCAAATCTGTTATGTCGAGCTACATGCTTACGTAAGGTTTCGAGGAATAAAAAAAAATGGCTCAGAAAAAGCGCTTTCATTGTTTGCTACAATAGCAATAATGAATCTGCCTAGGAGACCCAGGAAAGGATTTATGGCGCTACACGCTCTGTTGCAACAGCATTATTTCTCCCTGCCCTATTAGCTTGGTGCTCCTTTTACTGTAGTGTTCAGAACAGTTAGACAACATCTGACAGGCATTTCTTGCAGTATTAGCAGTGCCCTGGACAGCTGTCTTCTGACTGCTAACTACTGCCCTTTCCATTATGCTAGTAGGGCCGATGTGCACGGAACAAGATCAGAAAATTGATCTAGATTAAAAATAGTATCTTTTTCTATGGTGATTTTTAAGCTGCATTAATAGTGTGTCCTGCTATCCAGGGCAGCTGCACAAACAGGAATGACAGTGACAGAAAAGAGAAGTAGAGTGGGCAGGGGTTGCTATTGACGTGTATTTTTTGGGTGGTAGGAAGACAATGATCTCCTGCTAAATGTGGAAGGTTAATCTGTCTCTTCTAGACTGCTGATTGAAATTCTGTCATACTTCATTCCCAACAGCAGCATAGCCAGTGACAGAGACTCAGGTCATTGCTGATGGCAATTCCATCTAAGTCCATCTGAGATGGACTAAGAATCTGAAGACAAAAAGGGGCAATTTCTTTGTCAGCTTCCCTTCTCAGGACAGATATTTCTAAACTGTTTGATCAGTTTTACTAAAAAGGACATTTTCTTAATTTGGCTCCTCAAATAAAGGTATGTAGAGAGTCAAAAATGTCCATGCTTTTCTTAGTTCAAGTATCCTGGTTTTAGGAGGGCTTCTTTTCATAACAAGCAAAATGATTCTATATGGGAAATTATTCTATATTGAAAAGGCAAACATATTATAAAACAACTTTATATTTATTAGCTGTTTTTAGTGATATCTAAATGAACTTCAGTTTTGGCCTCTGTTTTACAGACTCAGGCCTAAGTCTGCACCTGCAAAAAACAGCACTGCATATAAATGCAAGTTGTATCTATCAATCTACAAATATATGTAAATCCCAAATGTTTGGTCACCATCATTTGTGTGCTTCTTCTTTAGATGTAGGTGCAACTGAGTGGAAATTTTGAGTTTACAAAATCATAGCATGTTGCAATCAATTGAAAAGACAATCCTACCAGTGCTACAGGAAACCCAAAGTTTACAACTGTAATTTAGAAGTTATCTTTAAAAATAATTTTTTCACTGAACAAATTAGTGTAGCTGCTTACTGTGAGTGATATACGAAAGTGCAGTCTCCAAACATGTAAGTTATGTTAATTTCAAATAATTTTAAGTCAGTGCACTGCAATCACTAACTCGGGACACCAGATTCTGTTAATGTTTTGAAGTCATGTAGGAACACCCAGTTCCTCTTTACAGCTTCAAAACCCATGTTCTGTTCTAGGAATCCAATGTGAGGCTTATAGTTATTGGACAGTCATCATATCATCACATCAAGGTAAAGAAAGTAGTCATTAAATACAATGTATCCTCTATTATGTCTTAATGGTCTGTATTGAGGGATTTGGTTTGTATGAAAAGGTGGTCTTTTACAACAGCAATAATAAAGGATTGTATTCATGAGGCAATTCTAATAGTAATATATTACTAAAGCAAATAATTAAAACTTGCAGTTTAAAAACCACCAGAGGTTGCTAAGGAAACATCTTTTATTGATTTCACTGGAAGCTTTGTTTTAATAGAAGCTTTGAGGCTAAAAAATTTTCCACTTTAACATAACTAACAAATACACAGTTTTCAAGTAAGAGAGGGGAGCGTGGAGCTGGCAGAGTGTCAGTACTTTTGCTGTTGTCAGTAAACCCTAAGTAGTTACTGCCTTAACCTTACAAATATTGCTTTCTTCTTCTGTGTCTGTCTGTGTCTATGCCTATATTTTGCAGCCCTTTTGCGGTTTAACTGGGTATACACATGAAATGTATGTAGATCCACAAAGGGAAATTTATAAAATACTTGGCATGAAAAGAGGTGAAGGTAATAAAGCATCAGGTAAGAATAATTTTCTCATCTTATTTAGACTTGCACAATCAAAATAAAAATGCTCTGATAAAATAGTATGATTGCAGTGTAAATAGAAAGTGAGTTGCCCACCAGATTGTCTCTCGTAAGCTCTATTTTGTGAAAACACTGGTAATCAGGAATCCCTAAAGTATTCATAGCAGCTGTTAATTGTTGTTGTTCTTATATACTTTCATATTTTTAGATAACAAGTGTTTTGTGGTTTTGTTTAGTTCGGAGCCCTCATGTGAAATCAAACACTCTTCTGGGAAGCATTAGGAGTATATGGAGAGCAATGACTGGCCCAGCTTTTGATTTTCAAGGAGACCCTGCTCAGCAGGGAGGAGCTTTGGTTATAGGCCCAGGTGAGCTGCTTTGTTTTGTATGAAAGTTACAACTGTCTTCTTCAGCTCTTTGCTGCCATTTCACCTGCTATCCCTCTGGGTCCCAAGGAGACAGTCTTGTGTTGAACTGTGTGATTTCTGTCACATGAAGAAATCTGCAGAGTGTCATTGTGTAGTCCCATCTCCCACAGAGGTGGCATAAACCTGATCACAGTCCTGGAGATATTGGTTGGACTGCTGATGGAACAACTGCCTCAAAGTTTGGAGGGTTTTCTTGACATCGTGGTATTTACCTACATTCTGCTTTCACATTTGATTTGAGGCATTTAATGTTGTTTTATTAGAGGGGTAGAGCATGAAGGGGGAATTGCAACATGACAGTCATCACATTATTAGGAAACATCATGCTACAGCAGATTTAAACTAGTTAGGTGCTTCAATATTCCTTGCTTCTTTAATATAATTAAAAAACCTTTTTGTCATTGTTTAAAATACAGAATATTGTGCAGTCTACAGAACTAGTACACATTTGTAGGATAACTGGTAGGTAGTCAGAATGCTGCTTCAATTCACTTACATCTTTGAATAAATAAATATGTCATTCAATAATTTACTTGTTATTCTCATTCCAGGCAACGAAGTTCACTTTTTGCACCTTGATAAAAACAGGCTGGATCATGTTCCTATTAATACTGTCTTGCAGCTGGCAGGAGTTAAAACAGTGAATTTTTCAAACAAACCACAGATAATTGACATATGACACTGATGTAATATATACTTTTTTAAAAATTTGTGCTCTACGAGAACAGTTCTCCAGTGAATTACAACAAGCATTGGTTCTGTTGGTTCTTTGTGGGACATCTGAAACCTTATGTAGAAAATCAGAGCATAGAATAAACTACCTGACACTAGAGATGGATACAAAAGTACTATTTCCATTGAGTACAAGGTAATAAAAACTAAAACACAACTGAGACTGATTGCAAAAATTCCTGGAGTTTATTATTGTCTCATCAAACAAACTTGCTAATAGTATTTAAACATGCTTGTACAAGGTGCACTAAAGTAAGAAATCAGATTTTGCTCAAAAAGAACTTGGGATTCTTGCCTTCGGCAGATCAACACTGGCTTTCAATCCAAGACTTCTCAGCACTCTTTTAAAGCTTCCGGCACTGTATGACAATTTTGTATTGAAATACACCTTGAAAAGTCACAATTTTGAACATCTGGACTTAATTTGCATCTTGCACTGGCAGAAGTTATGAAACACATTTCACAAATTCAAATAAATATTTTAAATACATCATCCTGTATTGTGGGCAATTCTTTTGTGTGATACAAAAACATGGGTCTGTAAGACCAGAGAGAGGTCTTAAATTTGTATCTGATCAGAATATTGGTTCTGATAACCGATCAAGAAAATTATCTGTATTCCTATGAAGATTTGCAGCAGAATGTTCTTCCTTTGTATGTATGTATTTTCTCTCAGAGCAAGAGGTCTTTGAATAAATCGTTCTTAGTTATTTCTGTCTTAGACAACTGAAGTAAGCATAACAGCATTCATGGTTTGCAGTTCTGGTGTATTTCATATTATTAATTTATCTACAACTGTTTATGTTCAACATCTATTGCTTTCATTAAACTAGACATGCCCTCTTTCATCTAGGAGACACTTCTTTTTAGCAATTTGGAAAAAAAAAATTGTCCAGGATTTATGGAGGAGTGTATCCTTCTTGGCAGCCTCTGATCTTTAACCTTCACTGTAAAATGCTACCATACATACTTGTCTCAAGTGCAAATTTTTTCCCCTTTTAAGCTTTAATGCAGTTAAATGAAATGGTATTTTGTGAAGATGTTAGTTCCTGCATCCATTGAGGTCACTGGCAGGCACAGAGCAAGGTCTGGAAGGCTTTACACCATTAAAAGGATGTGAAATTAAGTGCACTGATGAAAAATAAAAGGCTTGCTTAAGAAACATAACAATACTGAACAATGTAATTCTATAAAAGATACTATGCATTAGCAACTTATTCATTACACCCCTATTTTGATATTACGGATTTAGAAGAAGGATATTATTAATGGAAAAATGCAGTTGTCAGTTCCCTGTTTTGACTAAGCAGCACTCAGCACAGGGCTAAAGGTAGTCATGTGCAGACTCTGAAGCCCTGTCATTTCAGGGCTGACCAGAGGCTTCCTCAAACTCGGCTTAACAGACTGAGACAGGCAGCTCAGGCTCACAGAGGAGCGAAGTCTGCTTTTCATGAACCACTGTCCCTACAGTCTCAAATAAGGAGCTGCCTCCTTCCTCCAGCACTCCCCCAGCTCGACAATATTTTTCAGTATGCCAGGAACTCTGGAATGCATCTGCCTCTCTGCCTTATGTTACTTAAACAACAGCCAAAAGCAGGCTGGAAAACTGGTCATATGTCTGTAAAATAAAGAAAATAAACAAAGAAAAATTATTTTTAAAGATAATGAATACTCAGTTTATTTGTAATGCTTCCACTCTGCTTCATTCACCTGATAATCACAGCTACGGACACATTTTTTTTGTTCCACTTTCATTTTGCAGTTGTTCTTGGTGCTTTTGGTTTTAAATGAAATGTTCTAGCTGCCTTCCTGCTTCTTTTGCTTTTAGTAGAATTAAAACAATATACAATGGTAATAGTTCTGTTGGTCCTAATAAGCACGTTTTAAAAAATTAACTACAGATAAAAGAACTATGGACTATTAAAAGAGATTGGAATTCATTGAACTGTAGTTTTACAGCTCTTTAGGTTGAAGTCATCCACCCTTACTATTTCAATTCTGACAGGAACCATACCACAACCTCTGTGTTATCCCAGCAAAATCACTTCTTCAGAGAGACTCACAAACTGCAGACAAACAAAAGCGGGGAGGAAGAGAGAGGAGGATTCAGCAGAAGAGCCGAGGTGTCCTAATCAGGGCATTGGCCCTGCCTTTTGCATCTGGCCACAGCTTGAGAGTTCGCTTGACCCCTGCGCGACAATGACTCCCACATCCATAACGAATTGGAACAACGATGGCCACAGTCATCCTTGTTTCCGAAGTGTCAGAAGAATTTTAGGTCTCTGGTGTTATTTAGAAAGGATATATTTTAAAAAGTCATGCAGTGAAAAGTGGAAGCTAGTATGTTTCCAACAGGTTTTCCTCCATAAAAATGCACACTCAGCAGACGGTAGAATACTTCCTCGAGGGCTTTCATCATGGCCAATTAGACGGAGGTGGGAAGGGAGTGGTTTTCAGAAGCTGTTTTACCTACTAGCTTGGCTTAGTGCTACAGCTATTTAAAATTACTGTGTGTTTTAAAGTATCACTGTATCTAAGAGGCAGATTCAAACCCAGTTATTCAAACTTTTCGGGTAAGTCCATCTAACGTTCAGAAAGAAGCCCGTATGCACTGGACTGTTTTGAGCTGGCCTTACAAAGTACCAAGTCCCTGGGCCCCTCTTTTGGTACATGTCAGAGGGGCACCTGGAGGGCTGCGGGGCCCCAGGAGAAGGCGGGGCAAGCGCGGGGTGCCCGGGGCGGCGGCAGAGCCCTCAGGGCCGGGGCCGCGCCCCCAGCCCGGGGGCAGCCGGCGCCACGTCAGCAGCGCGGGCCGGGCGCGCGCCCAGACAGGCGGCGCC
>VWZV01003251.1:8104-25017 GCA_013397155.1 Irena cyanogastra | reverse complement strand
CCGGCGGGACCCCGGGGCGCTGGGCAGCCGCTGGTCTCCGGGCGGTGGGCCGGTCAGTCCCCGATCCCGGAGCTCTGCGTGTCACTCAGCCAAGTGTTGTTGAGAACTGCACCGCTCGTGCAGCGGGATAACTCATCCTGCCGCTGTCCCGGTAGCCCGAGCCGTACCCAGCACCGATTGCCTCTTGCTGGCATTTTCTGCCTGCCAGAGAGAGTAAACGGAAAACAACGTTAAACACGTTTCTGTCCGTTAAACACGTTTTGGGGTGGGAAAAAAGTAGCATATTTCTCCATGTATTGGGTAGTACGTATTTACACGCACACACACGCACATATGTACATCTACAGCTAATCGATCTGTATATATATAGGTATACGTATAGATAGATATAGATACTTGTTTCTCCTGATGCCGTAATATCGTGCTTGCTGGCTAATGAGTAAAATAATGGGCAAACGTCGCACCTCCTCTTGACACGCAAGTGCCAACAGCTTGTGCAGGCAGGATTGCTCACTGCCGTCCCTCCTTTTCGTGACTCCAGGCTCCGAGCCGCGCTTTGTTTTGGCACGAGTCTGCCTCTTTTAAGAAACCTGTTGGATCACAGCCAGAAAATTCTGTGTTTAGGTTCGAGCTTCTCAGCTAAAAGATGGCTTTGAGAGTTTAGTTTGCCTAAAGGCAGCAACAGAAACAAAAATTACTTTTTAAGTCCTATGTCGTAATCTTAGAATTTTAGTGTATTTACAACTTCTCATAAAAAGCAAGAAATATACCTCCCGGCCCATCTCTGTGAAGGGCATGGAAAATATCTGTCGACAGAGCAAGAAAAAATACAGAGAGCAAATATGCAGAAGAGGCACCAATGTACCTTTTATTTCTGTGGCAAAAGCATGATTCCTTATATTAACTAGTGTGTCTCCTACATAATGGTAAGTTTAGAAAACCATAAGATTTTTTGAAAATTTGGCATAGCAATGTAGAAGGAATGTAAACTGCCAGAGCTTACCAGATTCTTTTTAAAAAGCTTTAATACTGTCAGGGAGTAAAATCCTAAATATTCCAACCAAAAATTCAGCATTTTAGGCCTAATCTACACAGAGAAACATAATGGTGTACTTATTTACAGAACTCTTAAGCCTCCAGTAACTCCATATGTGTATTGTTTCTATAGCAGCCATTTATAAAGGACACGATGATAGTATGATTTTAAGGTCAGTTGTGGAAACCCCTCATGTAACAGATAATGACTTTTTGCTATCAAAGTGATCTTACTACCCAGATTACCATACAGGCCTGTCCAGCTCACGTCTCCAGCAAACAGATGTCTAACCATTCTCATGAAGTAGGTGCTTCGGCCTGGTGATGTGTGTCTGGCATCAACAAGCCCATTAAATTACTGTATTTTCTCCTTCAAGGAAGTGTTCACCCATTTAAATTGAGTAGAGCACTTAGGCTTTGACCTGTGTTTTTTCAGTGGGATTTTACCATGTGCAGCAGTACCTAGTATAGTAAATTTGATTAAAGTGCACTTTAATTAACTTTACTTTGATTAAAGTAAATTTTATTATTATATTTAACAATACTTCATTTTGTCTTGATCTTGCTGTGCACAGTGGCTGTTGTTTATTGTCCAGTTTTTAGTTCTGATTTGAATTATAGTCTAGTGTTTGGTTTGCTGATATGTCATACTTGTTTTTTTAAAGAGAAATCTTAAAAGAATAAGCTGACAGGCTTACTTTTTTGTTCAGCTGTTTTAAAGTTCTGTCAAGGTTTGAAATGTCAGTTCTGCCTTCTCATAATGCAGTTCAGAGAAGTTAATTAATAGTTGTGGACTGGAGACAAAGCATAAGGTCTTATTCTTAGCAATTGACATACTGGTAAATATTTGAACCACTGTAAATGCTGAGAGATCTGTGTTAGCTTATCTGCTTATGGAAGTACTAAACTTATTAAGAACATTTCAGGCTACCCTTGTTTTAATCTTTGCAAAAGACAGAAGCAGAGCATAAACCCGTATTGATGTGATGAGTTATGGATCTTTTGTTGCGTGATGTTACATTCACAAACCGTAAAGTTTCAAATCCATTCTAGGAATTTTATGCCAAAAATACTTACAGTAATCATTGCATTTCTTTATTTTGTAATTAGTGGTATGCATCAGCCATATGTCAGAATAACTGTTAATTAGAACTGTCTAAATATTCTTGCTTGCTATTAAGACTAGTTCAGGAAAGCTGTCCTTTTAAAAAGTTGTTTATTTTGGTCTGTTAAGCTTCATGGTAAGCTTTTTTTTTCATTTTCTCTTTGTCAACTAGTGTGTGAGGCGTGCTGGTATGAATCCAATTTGCTGGAACTGAATGCATTTCTTGTGTTTATTAGAAGCATATTCCCATATCCTTCTGATCTCTGAGACAAGTAATTTATATGATCTAAGTAAAATGTAGCAATGCTCTGTGAGATGCTTGGAAGCTGTTAATTTCCTTTCCTTGGCTGCTTTTCTTTCTCATTACTCTGATTTTATAAAAAATATTTCAAAGAAGAGGTGGAATTGTAATGCATAAACTTCAGTCAAAAGATGTGGGTTTCTCTCTCACGTATTTTGGGCAGTTAATTCTAAAATGAAATAACAACAATAACTATACATGGAATTAAATTTTAAGTGGTATACTGTCCTGGGTAATTTCTTGACATTTGTTTGTTCTTCCTGCTGAACGTATATCCAGTTTGTTTACGGAATTGAACATCTTAAAGGACACTTTAAGCTACAGTGTACATACCTATTTTTTTTCTTCATTGAGAATAATTTTGCTTATACTGTCAGTTGGAGCTGATAATTAAATATTCATTTTAGTGTATTCATTGGTATGTGAGTTGGTTTTTTTGGTTTTGTATTGTCATTTGTTGTTTTTTTCAAACCATTAAATTGTCTTTTTCCAGGAGTGCTGGCTTGTCATGATAAACTTTGTGTACCCAATAGAAAACTATTTTTCTAGAATGCCAAAGACTTTTCTAATAAGTGTCATTAAGCTTCCAATATTTTGACTGTCAACAATTTCAATTAGTTTTTATTATGCAGCTGTCTCAGTACAAAAACTATGTTTACTCTTTTATCAGTATGACCTCACTAACTTGTGAGTCTTTTCCAAAGTTAAGATTTTAAATATATGTTTTAAGCTTTTAGTGTCTAATCCAGCACTGAAGGTGCATGAACATAGGTAGTCTCATGTATCCGTCAAGAGCAGCAGAGTGGAAGCACTCTATGTAAGTGAAGTAACAGTGTTGATCAGTCATGACATGGCACTGAAAATAATGCTGTCATAGTTTTTTTGTTTTAAAAAAAAGTTTCTTTATTTTTTTAGCATACTTTCATTTTCCTTTTCAGAGTCCAGGCTGTTGTTCCAATTGCCAACTCTATCATTAGCTAAATTTGAAATATTACAGTGATGATGACTGAGAAGTTTTTCAAGGATAGGAAGACTGAAAAGAAAATCTTAAACATTTTTGTTTTTTGCCTTGCAACAGAATTTGACTTTTATGTTTTCTTTTGTATCTTTCAAATATTTTGAAGTTTTTAAAGTCAAATACAACAAAATTCCACATACCAACTCTGAATTTAGAAATGCTCCTCTTAAAATAGTAAAAACTCTTTGGTTACATTCCTGGTGATTCACAACAGACTGAGTTTTATTGTACTGTCAGTCGCTGAGTTTCTCATCTAAGGCATCTGTTTAACAATAGAACTGTAGAATTTCTGTTTGTATTAAATAATGTTTGCTGATCATATGCAAACTTGTCCTGCCACTAATACCTGTTTACTATTTAGTTGTCACTTAAAGTCATAGAATCACTTAGCTTGGAAGAAGCCACTAAGATCATAAAGTCCAACTGTAATTCCTGAATTAATGACATTTCTTTCTTAAAGGCCTGTGAAGCACAACCTGAGAAGAATCATCAAGCTTGTTGAGAGTAAAGGAAGGAGATTATTTTTCATCTCTAAATTCACATTAATGTGATTTTGAAGTGGTAGTTCTCAATTTTGTACACATCTGTTTCCACAGAAGACTGTGGCTCTGATAAACAAGCAGAGTACTTTTCCTTCTGTAACACTTTGCAATCAGCTTGGACAGTCATTGCTTCTGCTAGCTTTAGTTTCACTAGCTGACGTACCAGCAGTACACAGATGTGGTAACCTATGCCTCAGTTAGGGGTATGGAGGGGCTGTATGTTGAATGCTTACTCAAGTTAATTGCCTGCAGTGACATCCATGCTTATGTATTTTAACTGTTTTGTTATACAAGACTGACAAAATTAAGTGTATTTGAAGTATATCTAACATGCTGCAGCCATATCTCCTAATTGCAGAGCAGATGCAGCCTGTAAGGCAGTGAGCCCTACTCTGTCATTCTTCTGAGAGATGATTAGAAAGGTCTGCTCTGGTTTGATAGTTTTAGGATGATTTTTTTATCAGAAATTTGCAGGAATTAGGAAGTGCTCAAGTGCACTGTATGTAAATGAAATACTAAAGAGCTAAAATTAGCTAAGGAAACATGAAGATAATGAAAGGGAAGCCTTGCTCCTGGCAGTCCAAACCTTTGTGGAATCCTAGTGAAATCAAATCATCAGTGCTTGAGTGTATTTTATGTATAAACTCTCAATCCTGCAATCAGATCCTTAATGAAGGAATTCTCCTTTCTCTTAATTTCTGTTAAAAAAAACACCACACTAATCCTTGATTAAATAGAACTTGGAATGTGTTTGGAGAAAACCAAGTAAAAACAGACATGGTGAGTAATACAGCATTTGTCAAATGCTGGACTGGTAAATCAGTAGAAGGGTAAATACACTTACAGGAAATTTCTTCATTCTAAAATCTCCCCATAGGAAATGTGGTAAAAAGATGGAGCCTGCTGTTTACATAATAGGGAGCAATTGTTAGCAGTGCACAGGAATGGACGGCTTGTCAGGATATTGGCATTTGACACACACTGCTCTTATTGTGAGGTACTTCTGTAAACTCATTAAACTCAAGTTTCTTTCAGGTGTTTTAAGAATAGCAACAATGAACACAGGTCAGAGATAACCAGAGCAGAACCATTTCCAATAGCAATTCTGAAGGCCAAATACACACTGCTTGCTCAAGATAGGAATTCTTATTTTTGCTGGATATTTTACATTTTTGCAAGTTGCAGAAGCATTTCAGTAAAAGTACGAGCACTGAGGATGCAAGTGATTCTTGATGCTCAAATTCTGTGTTGGAGCAAAATGCTAGATTATATTAGGTCTTCGACCTGTGCAAAATACATTTATTTTTATTTTTGTCCTCCTTTTGTATTTGAAGATTTTAGATTGCTCTTTGCAAAGTACTTTTATATTTTCAAAAGCGATGTAAAGTTTTTGTGAAGAAGGTGAAGTGCAAAAAGGTAGCGTTTGAGTACTCAAGGAACTCAGTTCTGCCATTTTTCCCAGACTTTGATGTGGTTATTGTTTGTGTACAATGAAGAGGGAGAGCTCAGTCTAATCAATAATTAGACTGGCACTTAAGGACCGATGCCATGGAGGGAAAAATTTTGGCTGCATGTTCCTGCTCTTAACCCTCAGCAGGCTGGTTCAGTGAGGTAGCTCAGAAGATTTTTCCTTCTAAGGAACCTGGTGGCAGCTAGCCATTAAATCAGTTTGGAACTGGTGTGAAATTATAGCTTGGGGTACAGTGACATGTGTTTGATCTAGCAATGCCGGTTTAAACGCAATCCCTAGATATCACATCCTCTCAGTTCTCCTTTCTGCTTCCTCCCTTATCCTCAGTTCTCCTGCACGCTAGCTGTCATTCTCAGAGCAGAGGCAAGTAAGTCAGCAACACAGCTTTTTACCTTCTTTTCCGCTTTTCCTTTTTCCTTTTCTTTTTCTTTTTTTCTTGCCTTCTTTTGGTTTTTTTCCCCCTTTTTTCTTTTTTTTCTTTTTTTTCCTTTTATTTTCTTCTTTTCCTTTTTTTTTTAATATTGCCCAGGGATACCTGTTACAGTTTCTAATTCATGCAAATCCACCTTGACACAGCTCAGTGATTAAAACAGTGTGAGGAACCACCCCCAAAAGCCCCCCACCCAGGACTGCCTCTCTATGAAGCGATTTATGCCACAGCATATTTTGCATCCAGCTTGAGTATTGGTGCCCTTGCTTCTCCACATGTAATTCACTTTGTAGGCCAGTTCAGTCACTTCTTAAAATTGCACACATTACTCTAAATTTTATCCTTTGGCTTGTTTTCAGGGAATGATTTGGTAAGTGCTGAGAGGAACCAAGCAGGTAATGCACGTCAGATCTAGTACTTGCAGCTGCTCTGCTCACAGGATGAGACAATTAGAAATTTAATAAGCAAGCTGGGTGCCTTGCTTCTACTAGAGAGTAAGGAAGTAGGTGCCTGTCTTGCTTAGGAGGTGCTATACATCCCACTGTTGCTCTTGACCTGTACGTGTTTAAGCCAAACCACTCACATCAAGGTGCTCTTCTACTGAAAAAAGCATTAAGAAAATTAAGTCCACTTTTTGATGGACTTTTCTGCCTTCACTCTTGAGATACTAGTTTATGTAGGTGAGCACTGAGCATGCGCCTGATGAAAAATAGGTATGGTAACTCCTTTACTTGGATATGTATTGTGTGTATTTTCAAGATACAAGTAATGATTTCTAAGTGCTCATCATGGATGATGTTGTTTTGAAGTGTAAAGTGATTTTTTTTCTCCCCTGCTGTCTCAAAACTGACATACAGTTTTTCCTCATCACAGATCATGTTTTGAAATAATACATACATGCTCATGATCTGTTTTGATACTTACATAATACCTGTTCTTGGGAACTGATTTGCAAAAAAAAAAAAAAAAGAAAGCTTTCCTTTTAGGTCTGAATTTTAATGCTAATATTTTATGATGATATTTTCTCAGCAGGAGGAAGACAAGTATTGCGGTGGTGCTGCAAGTCTCAATTTTTATTGACCAATTACTGCAAGCACAGCAATTTATAGCAGGAGCACAGTCAGTGTTTAAAGTTCGCTGGGGCTTCAGCTTCCCTGGCCATAAAAGTAATTTGTATCTATGTGAATACCACTGGTATTTTTTTCCCCTCAGCTTAACAAAGGAAGCCAGGGCATGTACGAG
Organism: Irena cyanogastra; assembly: GCA_013397155.1. Taxonomy (NCBI): domain Eukaryota; kingdom Metazoa; phylum Chordata; class Aves; order Passeriformes; family Irenidae; genus Irena; species Irena cyanogastra. The sequence continues at coordinate 17,873 of VWZV01003251.1, read as the reverse complement.
ATACCTCCTGCTTGCAGGCACACAGGCTTTGAAGGGGCAGCTGGGGTGGGGATGATAATTCACTTGGAGATATCCAGGTGGGGCTTGGCTGGTGCTCCCATGGGCAGCATGGGCTGCCTGGTTGGATACCTCCTAAGTCTGTTACCTGCAGGCTTTAATTGCATGGTATTACTGTCAAAATCGTGGCTTTACAGAAAGAAGTGCCTGTCTTTGGTGTGAGTATGCTTCATCATTTAGTTTAACATAGGTGCTCAGAGATTTGTGGTTTAGTTTGGGGGAGTGGTATGTGTGCATTGGTATTTGGAGTGCAACCAAACCTGCCAAAGGAGGTGTCTGCTGTGTGTGTGGGTGCAAGTCAGGCTCCTGCTATTTTGCAAAGTCATCAAACAAGGAGCACTTTGGGAAAGAACACTAAAGAGCTGCGGATTATGGGAATGCTGCTGAGCAAAAAGCCTCAATCTTTATGTGCCTGGTTTATTTAACACTGGAGGAATAATACCTAATTTAATACTTAAAAGAAGATTTTCTTCATTCTAAACCATTTAATGTTGTCCCATTGACAAGTAATACTTCAGACTTTCAGTGGAAAATCATGATGCTTATGAAAGCTTCCAATTTTCTTGCATTTCAGATCGCCTTTATTTTGCAATTCTCTACCAAAAACCAAAGAGTGGAGCTGCAAATACCCATTATTTCTGCATAGATGATGAACTTGTATATGAGAAGTAAGTACCAACTTAGTTTTTTTCTTTCTTTTTTTTATGGAAATAAATTAGTCAGAACAACAGCAGTGAGGAATTAGTCTCATTGGAGAATTAATTACATGGGTTTGGTCTTCTAAGACTTACATGTCATGATGATTTATAGGCTTTTGGAGGGTATCTTGTTTTCCCATCAGAATTTCTTAAAAAATATTTTCAAAGCAAAAGCTTTCATTGTACCCATTCCTGTTAGAAGACACAGAAACATGATACAGCCATATAAATTCAGAAGTGGACATTGTACTCCCAGACTAAAAGGGGTGTCTTTGGTTCCTCCGTGTATTAAGTGGAATGTCTGGACTTCCTAGAATCAGAGAAGAAAATGACGAAGTCAGTTCAAGCCTTTATGAGCTGACAATGGATATATTATTTGCCCTGTAGTGAACAGTGTTTGTCTTTTACATGATGTGGAATGTTGCTAATTCTTCACATAGTTTTGATCAAGGGCATGCTTGCTGTTTTTTAGTGCACTAATAAATCTTTATTCTCTGTGTTCCCTTATTTTTAGCACTATGAATTGCCTGCTTTTAAAGCAAAGCTTATGAGTTCCTCTTAAAATAGAGTTTAAAGACTTTGGTCACAAAGTGATACAGTAGTGAGAAATAGTTCTTAAAGTCTGGGGTATTAGTTTTGAACGGTGCTGTGTGAAAATCAAAAGAATTTTAGTCCTTGTTTAAAGATGACGAAACATTTCCTCCAACAAAATAGTATGTATTTATGTAAGAAAGCATGCTTGTTTATAGAATGATGTATACATATATATCACATGTGTATTATTACTCCTTGCTTCGTCCCTCTTGTTAAAAAAAAGGCATTTATGGGGGTCATGTACAATTTTTTCCCTTTCTTCTAACAGTTTCTATGCAGACTTTGGACCACTCAATTTGGCAATGGTCTACAAATACTGCTGCAAGCTAAACAGGAAATTAAAGGTAATGCTTGGGTTTTTTATTCAAAAGCCAATAATGCTGGCTTTTTAAAAAACAAAAACAAATGGGACAACATTTCTTTTGTTGTTACTGTTATTGTTCAGGTGTTTTCCTAATCTAGCTGAACTCTGAATATGAATGCTATATTTTAGTGAGGTGAATTTAGAGAGGAGGAGGATCTGGGTGCAAAACACACTTACTTTCAAGAACCAGAAGATGCACACAGTAACTGTCATTAAGCTTCTAGAAGATCAGTTGCTGAATGAATACAGCCTCTTATGTAGGAAAAGCTTCTTCCCTGGAATTGTGTCGTATCGGCAATCTGCCAATATTGAGTGAGCTTGAAGGTGTAGTGCTGTGTTTTATTTTAAATGTTTTTTGTTTGACTTGGTCTTTTCTGATGATGAGATTCTTCAAAAATGAACAACATTTGATCTTTAATAGCATTGATAGCATTGGCCTGAAGGAGGCTGCTCTGCTCATACTGCAGATTATTTTTTCTTACAGGATCTGAGTAATATTTGGGATTGGGCTCTTGATAGACCTTAGTGTCTTTTAAATAGATTTCTTAAATTAATTAACACAACTTACTACAAGTTAGTTGACCTTTAGTAGATGTTGGAGTATAAAACCTGGGCAGATAAAAAAGCTTATTTCTATTAATGTCAACCCTGGTTTGCCTCTTCAAAACTACTTAGAGCTTTAAACTGCCACTGAACTGTGAAAAGTGGGAAATATACAACACATTATAGAATAAGAGTATGTTTTTTTTTCATTCCTTGATGTCTGTAACATCAAGGATAATAGTTTGTAGAATTCAGACTAGCTTTATTATTCTTTAGGTTGTAAAAGCAATTGACACCTGTCAGTGTGATGTTGCTGCTCTGTTCTTACTGGGGCGCTAGCAGAATTGTCTCTGGCTAAGCCTGAGATCAACCTATTTAGTGGTCCCAGCTGGGTGGTAGTAAACTCCCACCTGGGTAACTGTGTTTGCCAGAGATGAGATTCTCTGATTTTTGTGTACTGGATGCTCTGAAGCAACACAAGTCCCTTTCCATGTCTTGTGTTTGACATGTTAGGATTTTTGAGAACATATTTCTGCTACTAATCTGGGGTTTTTTTGTCTTGAATGCATTGAATCTGGTATCTTGAACAAGTAACATTGCTATTTAAATGCATAAAATGGCATTTTATGATAGCTTAGCTGTTGGGCAAAGTATGCAGTTTCAAGCACATCAGAATTTATTTCAAGGGCCAGTTAGGGAATAACTGCCACCACATGTGTGTGTTGTTCCTATTGAAAATGCCATTCCACCCGCATTCTAAGATAAATGGAGAAACTGTATGCCAATCCAAGATGACACTTAAAAAATTATTTATGATAAAGTTTAGAAATACTTTCAAAATATTTTAATCTAAGCATGGTTCTGATCCTTAGAAACAAATACTAGTGGATTTATCTACATTTGAGTTTGAAAAATGAATGAAAAGGTATAAACTCTGTTTTTAAAATTTTTCCAGCTTTAATATACCTGTGATGCTTTTAAGAATGCTGCTTTCTATTCTCATAAATGGCCATCTGTTAGATAAGGCTTGAAGTAAAAAATGCTAAAACTAAAAATACAAATGCATTTAAGAAGAAAAATAAAGTATTTCAGTAATTTGTATCAAAAATTATTTAAGATTGATACTGGGAAAAATACTGGAAAAATCTAGGTAGGGATACAATACAGTTTTTCAAAGCTTCTGAGGGACTACTCTACAGTATTTTTGGTTCTCTGACTACAGCTGATGAAAGGATGTAAACAAACTCTTGCATTCCTCCAGTTTTATAAAAGAAGGTGTAAAAGTTCTAAAATGCAAAATCATAATCGTGTTCATTTCTTGATACAGTCATTTTCATTGATAAGGAAGAAAATAGTTCATTACACTGGCTTTGATCAGAAAAAGCAAGCAAACGCTGCATTCCTCATAGGCTCCTACGCAGTAAGTATTTAAATTTTTACATCAGCTGCTGACAGTTCATTTTTTCATACTCAATTTTTGGGACAGCAAGATAAAAACAATTCTTTTCTCTTGAATAATCATCCTACTAATGTAATTATAGTAATGTACCATTTAATAAGAGAGTTTCTAAGGTCTAGCAGGTATGTGAGTAAAGTTGTATGATTTAAGGTTTTTCCTCCCTTCTGCCATTTCTGTTCTTAAGAAATAAGGGCATCACTGAAAAAAATCAGTAATATTTTCATTTAGAAAAAATTATTGCTTCTTGAAGTTTTGCCTTTCCCCAGCCACACAACCTATTTTTCTTTTTTATAATAGACACGTAGTATCTTGCATAGAGTATAATGTATCATTTGCCAGTGCATGTTTAAATAAACTTTTCCTTCCCCAGCGCTTCTTTGCTAATACAAGGTAATCTCTTCAATTAAAATGGGAGAAGCAGTGGAAATGTGTGATGGGTTTAGAGCCTGTATAAAGCCTGGGAAGATACAATGTGGCTGAAAAGGTATCAAGCCAAGTCTGGCTGCAGAGGGAAGGAGGACTGGTTTTACGTCACAACTGCATGTATTTGGTACACAAAAATGTTGTCAAGGGATAAAATGCTGAATACTTCAGGATGAAAGCTGTGATGCTCCATATTCAGGTTCTGTTTCGACTTGTAACACACCTTGGTTGTAACTATTTCTCTTGTTTACTGAGTAATAAAATGAAATAAGAAGCTATGCACTTTTTCATGTTGGAGATTTGAGGGATTGAAGTTCATGTAGCCTTAGGTTATTCCTATTTATTGGCTCCAAAGGCTACACAGTACTTTCTGTGATGCAGGCAGTCTCCTTGCTGCCTCCCTGCATCATGCAGGATGTCCATTTTCTGTTCCCTGGGGTTTCTCTGTTGTCTATATTCTATAGCACTTTTTACAAATTGAGAACTACATTTCAAAATGTGTCACTCTTGGTATTTGAATTAGGAATGTTGCTGTAGTCCTGTGCAATCTTAAACCACACAGAGACTGGAAATATGAGTTCCTAAGCTTGTTTGCTGTTAAGGAATTATGTTTACAAAACAGCTGCAGCTTTTGGGAAAATTACTTCTTCCTAATTACTTGATCATAATTGAGGTCCAGAGAGCAAGAGGGGACTGGCTGCAGTTATCAGCCATTATTTGGAAAAAGAGTGGGTTTTATTTTTTCCCACACTCTTCTAAATGTGTGTAGTAGTAGCATTGTGTGGCACAGCAGCTGACATTCTGAGCAAAATATTGGTACAGAAGATTGGCCAACAGCAAAACAATCTAATAAGAAACACTGTGGTTGACTGTGCAAAAGTATACAGAAAACTTAAAATAAATCTTATTTTTGATCACCTGGTAGCCCTGCCATGTTGCAATAATAACAAGCAGGTGAAGGTGAGTGCTTCAACAGTCTTGAATAAAGCAATAAGATTAATATGTACAGCTTATGACAATCCAAAGCACAGTAATTAGAAATGGAGGCTGTTATACAGATGAGTAGGCAGTTTTTGCTTTAGAGAGCTGCACTGTAAAGGAAGTGGGAGTTGCGGAGTAAAGAAAGGATGCTCACACGGATCCATGACACGAGATCATGACTGCCTAGCCAAGGCATGTGGTAGGGCTAGTTGCAGAGACAGGGCATGTGGCAGAAAGAGGCTAGTCAAAACCACCATAGTTCTCAGAGTTTGGAGAGGTGCTTAAGTTACTGTATTGTACACATTAAATATTTTGGCAGTTTTCCTGAAAGGCCCAGGGGAAAGTGAAGCACAGTACCGATATCAGACATCTCCTTGCATGTAGGCATATCTGTCTTGCAAATTTGCAAGTCTAAGATAGTGAGCTAGCTCTAGCTGGATGCTGCTTTTCTTTCCAATGCAATATATTCTGGCTTTGGTATTGCTTTTTCTTTACAGTAGGGTAGAGTTTCTTCCCAGTTTCATGTAGGAGGGATTCCACTGAAGAAAGATCACAGAAGAAAAACTATGCCCCTGAGGCTTTTTTTTTTACCCCGTGCCATGCTTTGATGATCTTTCATGAAGAGGCAAGCTTAATTACAGAGCTCATTGCTCAAGTGTTCAAACATACTTGTCCCATATTTCTGCTTTCTGCAGGGAGAATTGGATTGTTCTCTGTGGAGCAAGCAATGATATGGGATCTGTTCTGAATGCCTGATAAACATGTCTATAAGCGTCTTTTCCTGATTGAAAGGAAATATTGATGACTTCTTTATTTAAAATATATGTAGGCTTAAGAGTCTACCTTCTTTAGTTTCAGAATGCTTTGGTCCACCCAGATCCATCCAGATACTCGTCAAGACTTTTAAGTTTTTCTGTAATTTTAGTTAATCAGGCTGTGTCGGGCTGGTGTACCTTTTGTTGCTTGAGTTGATTGTCATAATTTATTTTCTGATCTTACAGTGTAAGTTGTAGGTTGATACTGTATTTTGTTTTCTGTGGATTAAATGTGTTTTCTTACTTGATTCTGGTTTTTTAGCTTCAGGGTAGGTTCCTATTTCAGCAGTTTACCTTAGGGTTGAGGATCTCTGTGGGTAAGCAGTGGAATACTTTGCAGGAGTTCTGGTTCATTCAAGGAAGGGCAAGGAAATAGAAAGGGAATATGGCCTTTGCAGATTTAGTCACAAAAATAGTGCTTGTCTACTTGTGCTGAAAGGTGTTTGATAACTTAAGCATAGTTTTGAGGTGCAAGTTGCTCTGTAAATGCTGGTGTTACAAGTTACTTGTTAGGAATAACAGCAAAGTTTTCAAAAACAGCAAGGCACAGTGAGTCTGTGTGATTTCTGGTTTTGTTATCTTTTTTTTTTTAAACACAGTTACATTTAAGCTATGAAACTGTAATGACCTGTATATGACTAGTTCTCCTCTGGGACTTCGATGTCCTCATAAACATTCGACTTCCGAGCATGTCTTTTCAAAGGCTTGTTGACCTCAAATTTGTATTCTTAAACAGAGTATCATAACTTCTGCTTAAAGGAATTGCAATCTATTAGCATGATTTATCATTTGTCATCTTTTGTTCAAATGTATATGTGTGTATATATCATATGGGGGTATGCTCCTACTACTAAGGCAATTATGAAAGTCTTCGTTAACTGTGGTGTGGTAAGGGCAGCTGTTAGTGTTCTTGTTTTCAAGCAGTCTGTTCCTCAGTCTTTTCTTCACAGTTGATGTGTTTTAATGTTTCCCCTATTCCCCTTCATCTAACTTGTCTTTCTTTCCTCTTCAGTGGAGATAGTTTATGAACTCTCCAGACTACATACTTCTTTATCCCCCCTCCTGCATCTCCTGCTTCCTTCCAGGTGTACTTTGATGTGACAGCACAGCCTAACTCAAGCTCTTCAGTATAATATGGCCTTAAGAGTGAAGAACTAAGTTTACAAATACGTTGTTGTATATATAGTTTTAGAATAAAATACCAATTTTTTAGAGTAAATCTTAACAATTTAGACCTTAATCCCTTTATTGTTCATCTTTCATCTATTTTAATTCTGTAATTTGTTTCTACATTTTTGCAGACATAATGGGAATAATATTCTTCTATGCAGGTCAGCAAAAGTTTGGTACATTCAGCCACACAAAGGGTAGCCAGAATTCAGTGTGTTGGGGTTGAATGTTTACGCTTTATTTGGGTGGAGGGGGAAAAGGGAAAGAAGGTGCGGGGGGAAAGCTTTGTTCTTCACCTTTTAAAGAAAAATCTTTTCCTTGAAAGCTATCTGCACTGTTCAGGCCTTACCACACTACCAAAGCAGCAGTGGTCTTCTGAGTTGATATCTACAGTGGCTTCTCTTGATTTTCACCAGGACTTGGCTGTGGGTGAGGAAAGTCTGCTTCTTCCATCATTGCTCCTTCTATATTACGAAAGAAAATGTACCCTCTGTGCCCTGTCCACCCAATTCCCAAGCTCCCCCCTCTCCCCTTGGCTACATTAACTTAGTAACAGTGTTTTTTTTCTCAGGCCTGGCACTAATTATGTACTTGGAGGGTGACCCTTCCAGGGTACCGCCCCATGAGCTGCTGTAATTCAGGTCACCTTCTCCAGGACTCATCTCTGTACTTTGTCTATTTTCTCATCTTCTTTCTTCAGGGTAAGCAGCGTTTCCTTCATCTGTTCTAATCCATAGTATTGGTTTTTTGCCTTTTCAATTTGTTAGTGTCCTTTCTAGTTGTGGGCCTAATGCTGGGTAGAAGCTGGAGGTTGGAGAATCAATTGACACCCACTGCTGTGATGTTGAACTGCTCTGTTCTTGCTGTGACTTGCAGAATTATCTCTGGCTAAGCCTGAGATAAACCTGTGTAGTGATCCAGGCTGGGTGGTGGTGAATGGGTAACTGTGGTAGTGCTCAAATTTAGAGCGGGTAAATCATGTTTACCCTCAGCTATGTTTTGGTGAGAGGTGCTTGATGAGCAAGTGGCAGAGAAAAGGTGGACGATATACTCACCTTTCATTTAAGCAGAAGTTGCCTGGAGTCTTGGCTGTCTCTGAGTTTGTGTCCTAAATGCTACCTTCTCTGAGTTGTATTTGGGAAATCATGATTAATCTTCACAGCGGCAGCTTTTCCTGCTGTTGGTACTAGGTTCTATTCCAGAATGTTCCTACAAAACTGCAAACTGCTTGTCTCCATAGGAGGAGAAGGGTTGTTCTTTTGGAGGTCCCTCACTCTATAGTCTTAGGTTGCTTTCTTACCTGGCATGAAATAGTGATGTGCCCAGTCCAGTCCATTCAGGGTTTTTTATACTTTCCCTCTGCTGTTTAAAAGGTAATTGAAGGTTTCTTGCTTTTGTTTGTGATGAACAAAGAGAGTTGCCAGAGACAGGCAGTTATTCACTCTCTGTCGCTTTTATCCACTTAATGACTGTGTTTCTGCCAGTGACGAGACTGTTGGCCGTATGCATTTCTTCACTACAACACAAATCCATACAGGAAGCTTTTTGTTCTAATAAACTTCTATTTTAATTTTGCAACATCTAACATTTTATCTTGAGGAATGTTGCTAGAAATTTAATCTACTAACTGAGTAGTATATCCAGTTGAGGTTTTAATGAAATAAAATATTTAATACTTAAAACAACTGTCTGAGTTTGTGTTTTCATCTGGTCACACACAGCAGTTACTTGCATTTGTTCAGAATGGGTGGGTTTAATTATTTGCTGTTTACAGCAGTTCAGGCTGTCTTGGATGAGCGACATTTTTGGAACATAGTTGTATCACATAAAATTTGCTTGTTAGTAGTTTAAAATTAATTATCTCATTATTTTTTGGCTTCTAAGTGAGCATGGTTGGTAAAATGTATGATTTAGGTAACAGCCTTAAGCAGATTTTTCAGTTGAGGGTGAGCAGGTGGATAAACATGATTGTATTGAGCACATCACAGATATTAATTTAAAGTGCTGTTTACAGACTTAAGTTGATACAGTTTCTAACAGTAAAGCTTATTTTAATAGCTTATTTAATTTTCCTGAAAAAGCAATAAGTTACGTCATAGATTATCATTACTAAACATGTTTTGTCTTATATGCAGCATTACTATTTCACTTGGCAGTGCCATATATTGAAAGTTAAGATGCCTTTTTTAACCAGAGACTAATTTCCCTTTCCACCAAGAATACTTTGCATCCTATTATTAATATCATTCCAATGGTTATATCTCCAATCTAGGAAATAGTTGCTTGAAAAATAAGGCTGGATTGAAAACACTAATGAATCAGATGAAAACATGGCTTGCTAAGAGCTCTCATTCTCTGGTTGATAAATGTTTGTGGTGGGTTCATAAATAAAGACTGGGTCGCCTAATTTCATGGAGTGAACTTGAAAACAGCTGTTTGACTGCACAGCAATGTTGGCAGGAGGAGTGCTTGAGTGCACCTTTCCCAGTGTTCAGTGCTTGAATGGTTCTTGACCATTCACAGAGATGCCTGTAGTTCCTTAATTAGAAACAGATGTCCTAAATGAAAAGGATGATTAGAGCATTGTTAGTGGTGTAACTACTAATAGCAAATTCCTGGCTATTATGTTGAAGTTCACTAGGATATTTTTTGTATGCCTAAAAAA
>VWZV01003250.1:181166-213443 GCA_013397155.1 Irena cyanogastra | reverse complement strand
GAGCGCCCGCGTCAGCGGTAAGTGCGTGCGGCCGGGCGTGCGGCGCCATGCGCGGGGTCCGCGGGGAGGCCGGGAGGGAAGGGAGCGCGGGGAGGGAGGCTCGGAGGGAAAGGAGGCCGGGAGGGAAGGGAGCGCTCCCGGGGCTGGCGGGCGAGCGGGCCGGGAGGGAGGGAGGGAGGCAAAGAAGGAAGTGGGGCGCTCCCGGGGCTCCCGTGTGCGGCCTCTGGCTCCCGGGTGCGGCCGGCCCGGCCGGTTCAGGCCCCCCGGCTCTGCCTGGCGCGGAGCGGGCCGCGGGCCGCGGGCGCTGCTCCGGGCGGCTCCGATCCAAAGCGTCCCGGGGTGGAATTTCTGTCCTCGCCGCCTTCACCTCTGCTCTAGCCCGGTCCCGATCTCAGGGTGGGAGGCGGTGGCTGTGCCCGCTGGCCCTGCAGGCGTGCGCTGCTATAACAGTAAAATAAAATAGGAACTTTGTGCTCACGTGTGAGAAGAGGGGCGGTGAGCAGAGCGTGTCACTGGCGGTGCCCGGGGCGCTCAGCGTGGCCGCTCCTCGCCCCTCACCGGAGGCACGGGGACAGAAAGGAGCAAGGGTAAAAAGGGGTAAAATGCAGAAAACTCGGCGGCTGAGCTGCAGAGAGTTCAGCAGGTGAGCCGGCGGCTGTGCAGCCCAGCAAAGCAAAGGCAGGAGTGCTTGCCCTGGGCTCGGCCATCTCCAGGAGAGCAGGGCCCCACCGCAGGTGATGGTCACTTGGAACACAAGTGCCACCGCCCCAAACCTGCTCTTCCCCCCCTTTCTGTGTGGAGCAGGATGTCCTTTGGTCTGGAACGTCCCCTCGGTGCCTTTGGGCCGCCTGCCCCAGCTGTGTCCCTCCCTGCGTGCTCTGCAGAAATCCAAACCAGCCCCATTGCAGCCACTGTGAGCAAAATGAACTCCAGCCCAGGCAAAACCAGCAGAGCACAGCATGGTGAGAGACACGTGTTCTGTAGGTGCACTGGCTTGATGTAAAACCCACCTGTGTGTCCACTCAAAGTTAGTGATAGGCACTTCAAATTTAAGGTAGGGGAATTATGGCCCACTTGGAGCCTAAACAATCAGGAGAGTAACTTTCTCAGCATATCCTTGTGCAGGCAAAATATTGGTAGCCTTTGGCAAGGTCAGTTCAACAAAAGCATATATTAAAATGTGATACTGAGAAGATTACTTACTGCTTGAACGTGGTTGATTTGTAGATAATCTTGCAAGTTCTGAAAACATTTTGCTGACATGACATACCTGTCAAGCTGCCCAACCTGGAACGTGTATAGCTTTGCCTGTAGCATTTCCCCTGTGTTATTTAAACAAATACAGTATTTCCAGTATTTGTTCAGAAGTAATTCCCAGCATCTACTGCTCTTCTAGGTTGATCAGCTCCAAAATGTTCTCTCAAAATCTGTGCCAAGTTTGCAAATGTTTGTTTCTGCATAACTTGAAACTGAGTTCAGGAAATGTGACTGGTTTGGCCAGGAGGATCCATTCTTCACCAGCAAAGCTTTGTGACTCTGAGTCAAAGGAGCAAACTGTCCAGAAACATGAAACTGAAGAGTTGCCTCAGAATACAGAAAACAGTAACTCTGGAAGATTGCACATACCAGTGATGCTGGAGGAGGTTCTTAATTGTTTGTCCCCTCAGCCAGGTCAGGTGAGTTAAATGATTAATTGACATTTGTGATCCATTAACAGTCCAGCAGAAGAAATTGTGGGCTGTAGGAATAACTTCTGTTTAGAGGAATAAAGGGATACTCTTAAACAATCACTTGTACCTTTCAAAGGTTTTCAGGTGTTTTGAAGTTGAAATTAAAACTGTATTCAAACTAATAAAATTCTGGTGTCTGTGTGCCTGAATCCCCAGGTAGGTGGTATTTATTAAAACTGTCATATTTGACTGTTCTCTTGCTTTTGTGCTTGTCTTTCTGAGCTGCACTTGTGTGTTCTTAAGGTTATGTTAATGACTCAGAGGAGTTCTCATGTGTGGTTATCTCGTCAGTGTCTGAAGAGCCCTCTTCCTCCTGGATAAGAGCTAGTAAGTATGGAGGTTTTACAAATTGTTTAGAGGTGGTTCAAGCCTTCTTGTTTGGGCCTGGCACTGTCAGTGGTTTGCTTTGGGTTTTTTGAAATTGTTCAGAAGTGGCTCAAGCCTTCTTGTTTGGGCCTGGCGGTGTCAGTGGTTTGCTGTTGGTGTCTGGGCTCCTCCAGGTCCCTGCACTGCTGCACTGATGTATCTGCTGTGCACGTACAGCCCAAGTAAATGGGCACACGTGTGCTTGAAAAAATGACACACAGTGGCGTGGTTTTGTCTGGGTGGGCTTAGTGTTAATTGGAGAGGATTTTTTGAATAATGTAAATTATTTACACATTTCACATACTTTCATCTGTGATTTTAGAGCTTATGTTAGCTTCATAGAATCTTACTAGTTTAGGCTTAAAATGTGTTGTTTTACTACAAAGACTGAGACAATAGTTAAAGAAGTAGAAAGGTCAAAGTATATGTGTGTTTTTATTCGAAAATAGTGTGATCCAACAGTGGCAAAGCATACAGCAAGTTTGAGGTGGATTCGGTGGTCAGAAATTGACAGTCAGATCTTGTTGTGTTGCCTTGTTGTGTATCATTTTAAGTCTTTGAAGAAGCAGTGAAAATGCAGCTAGTCTTGGTACACATTAGCATACAAATTGCTCTTGTGTGTGTTCTGCTGTTGAAGATACCTAAATTAGAGGAATACGTGAGCAACTTTGAGTTCCGATTTTATTCTGATGTCAGAACTGTGATGACATTTTCACACATTAAATGAACATATAAACTGTGATGCACTATGTGAAATATTTTTTCCAGTTGTGTAAGTTTTTACTTAGCTAAGAAGAGCCTGATAAAGTCAGTGTTCATTAAGCGCTTTTTGTTGATGTAGAAAATCTTACTTGGCAACAGAACTTGTAAAAGAAACTGTTCAAGGTTATGAACTGTGGAGAGTAACTTACTGCCCATGAAGACTCTTTCTAATTTAAATATTTATGGTGGTAAAATAGCTTATTATTGGGGTGGGATTTTGTCAGGTCTGTATGCCTGGTTTTTCAGATTGCCAGGCTAGCAGTGAACCACTGATGACTGCAGTGAGAGAGCCCACGTGTGTTTACCTCAGACAGAAGCATTTATAATGCTGCCAACCTGTTCAGCATGAAACTGGAAACTGTTCAGCACTTCCATTTTTCTTTTTCTCTATGTATTCACAGCACTTTCTGAAGCCTTGAAAAATCAGCAGTGTGCAAAAGGGTGCAATGTCTCAGCCGAGTTCTGTAGTGTAAGTGGAAGTCTGACACAGGCTGAGAGTTTCCCACTAACCTGAGTGGTGGCAATCAGTTTGTACTGACATGGATGTCAGCTGGGAGTGTCACATAAATGTACATTTCTGAGACTGTGGTCGTGACAGGAAGTCTATAAACACTTTGTTTTGTGGGCAGGAAAGGCAGTGCTCTGATCTCAAACTGAGTTTTTCTGCTTTACTCTCTCCTCGCCCATGAAGATATCCTCTGCTCAGCTTTAATAGAGTTATATTCTTTGTTGTAAAATAGCTGATTTGGGCCTCTGTTTCTTCTTGTGTCTTAAGACAAGGAGTTACCAATATAAAAAATCTAATTAGAAAGATGATATTCTCCCTATAGTTATGGTCACTGAATGGGATTTTCATTTCACTTCTAGAGGTTCTTACGAAAGTAAATGTTACTTAAGAGTGAGTCACCGCTGAGATAAAGATGTTAGTGCCCTCCCACTGAATATTCTTGTTGACTGTCTCCTCTGGGGAATCTGTTTGTCAGGAGTTGGAGCAATAATGCTTCCATTTATCTTTGAATCTTCCTTTATTGCCTTGTTTTGCAAAGTCCCTGTAGTAGTCCTTTCTTTGAAGCAAAGACTACAAATTAGATTTTCCCAATCTACCTCACTTCTCAATGAAAAGTGTTGCAGTAAGTCCACCCATAAGTAATTTCCTCTTTAAGTTTACTGTATTGATTACACTACATTTTAATCTTCTCAGTCCATGAGTGTTGTTTGCAAATTCCTGACCAATGTTTTTGCAGTTGTCTGGACAATTCTCTGTACTCTTAAAGATCCAAATGTATTTTGAATCAATGTTTGGACATCCAGAAGCATGTTTCCCCAGTTTTCAGCCTACTTTTTCCTGGTATTTTCCTTTGCAGTGCTTATATTTCTTTTAACTAGAGATGTGGATCTTTTCCACATACTGTGGCTATAATGTTAAGTAAAAGAATTTCAGTAGCAGTGAGTTCTAGTATGAATGCCAGAGGATAAAACTCTGACATTTTAACTGATCTTATGAGAATCTTGAAGGTTTTTGAGTTGTGAAGCACTAGGAAATGACAGTGCTCCAGCACCAACAAATACTTCTATGTATAGTATTGAAACTCCAGCTGGAAGAGAAGCAGATACTATGCTCTGCCCTACTCAGATTATATGGGGAAGCCTGTAGTCTGATGACATTATGGTTTTATGTGATTTTATCTGTGGTTGAGTATGATCTAGAAGAGATTATAATGGAGATACTGTAAGCTCTGCTAGTGTTGTTTGATGATAGTTGTAGAAGCTGGGGTTTTTTAAGGATCTGTAAATTAAATGGCAGGTGGTCAAACTTGAGATGAGAAATAATGAATGAGACCTTTCCATTTTCTCCAGTGTTTAAGTGGTTCATCAGAAGCTGTTAACAGTAGATGATTTCTTACCTCATTATGTTCATTTGTATTTAAAAGAGAAGGCAGTTAATTTTCCCCAAAGAGATCTTGTCTGACATCATCTTGAGTTAGCCAGGCCTTACTGTGGATATTTCCCTTTTGATTCTCCATAATGTTATTCAGATTGCTTTTGCTGCTTGGCATTCACTGAAGGAGGCATCCTATTTGTCTTGGAAATCATGTGTTATTTCTTTTTCTTGGAAATCATGTGTTGGTTTCTAGAAAGAGACAAGTATTTCTTGAGAACATGCAGCTTTGCCATGAACTTTCCTTTCACTCTTTCAGGTACGTGCTGCTTTGTTTTCAGGATAGCTGCTCTTCTCACACATCCAAACATCAAATGATTGATTCTTTTTCAGAAGGAGCGTGAGCATGGACTTCTGAAACAACAGGAAGGCAGTATAGGCATTGCTGACAGCCAGGCATCGTTTTGTTGAGAGTGAGGTGCTGCTTGAGCTCTGGGGTTCACGTCTGAAGACAGCTTCTCACCTCCTGGAGGCTCTGCTGCTGCTGTTGGATGTTGATCTGGAGCAAGGTTGTTTCCTTCCTTTTCTGAGAGTTAGTCAGGTAACAGAGCACACTTGGAGGCTGATGGGGGCTGCTGCTGTGGGAAAGCAGAGGCAGCTCTGAAATTGTTCTCTTGGTTTCTGTGTGTTCTTGTCCATACCTCAGTATTCCCCTTCTGCCTTGTACCAAGTATAAATGCTTTAAGGCAGAAATAACCTTTCTGTGTAGAGCCCCCTGCAGAGGGGACTTGTGTTCTGGGACAAAGCTTCCCAAGTGCTGTGGTGCACAGTTACACGTTGGTGCTGGTGACCAGGGTTCTTATCATCTGCAGATCATTTGTAACTGCAATGACCCGTTTATGCTAGAGGTTCTCAGAATTGAAGTTTTCTGCAGGGTGCCCAAAGTCAAGAGGAACTGAAAAGGGATCTGGAAAAATTCATTCGGAGTTCTCAAGCTGTGTGAGTTTTTTGGTAAAATGCAACCAAAATAGCAAGTTTGGAAGGGAATGCTAGCTGCTAATGAGGTAAATGATGAAATACTTGTTTTGGAAAAGCACTACACACGCGGACATAGTAAAAGTTTTTATTGTTTTTAGCTTGTTTTTCACTGGACTTGTAAAATGAGTGAGATGACATAAAGCAATCGATTTGCATAATGTTCTTTATTGTAGAAACAACTTTTTTTTTTTGGGAAGCATGCTGGAAATATGTTTCCATATGCAAATTTTTTGGCTAATTTTTCTCTGTCAGCAACACGATGAGCTTTGTAGTGATTGTTGTAAAAAAGGAAGCAAGATACAGAAACTTGAGAGAGTCAATAAATTAACATATAGTAACTGAAAGTACTCTGGGAATTACAGAACACACTTTTTTGCCGTGGTACATGAATGTTACTGGGGCATACTGAGAGTTGTTCCATTGATCATGTAGTTCTGGTTTTTTTTTCTGTCACTCTTCCCTTCCCTGATGTCCTGGCTGCACATACTGCAGATTTACAGAAGAGGCTAGCCAGGCTTCGGATCACAGCTGAGTGTGGAAGGGTGTAATAAAATCTCCATGCAATAGAATGTGTATGTATGCAAAGTATATTTATTTTTGGATGTATCTGCTAGGAAACTAGTTAAGTGGACTCTCAGCAGATAGCCCTGTTTAAAATACTTGGCTAAAATCATACTTTAAGAGAGATGTTTTTAGTGAAGCTAGCATTTGAAGTTAGTGCATGATGGAAAACATTCTCAAAATAGTTTTGACTAAGATATGCAAAAGGTTGCGCTTCAAGTATTTATTATTACTTTAAATAATAATAATTTCTGATTTTATAATGGTAGTGTACACATGCAGATTTGGAAGAGCAGACCCCATTTGCTTACATTCCTTGACTTAGAACCCATTGCTCTCTGCTGTGCCATGCACTGTAAATAAAATGCAGCAAGTAGGAGTGTTATTGCACAGTGTAATGCCAACAGATGTCGTCCGTGTTTTGCAGTGTCTGCACCTGTGTGAGCTCCATCCCAAGCTGAGAGAGGAAAGAAGGGCGCTGGGAAGAGAACAGGACAGGAGGTGATACTCATGAGCAGCTTGCCAGTTGAGGAGGCAGAGAAAGTCACGCTCTTCCCTTGTCTTGTTTCACTGACTCCTGTAGTGGGCCCTCCAAAAATACAGGGATCTCAAATTCCATATTGACAGATGACTGAAAACACGTGTGATTTATTTGAGAGCACTGCATAACTGTTCTCTCTTTGGAAGCTGGTACTGCTGAGTGATTAGACTGTGGTACCAGGAAATGAAAAATATCTGTGGGTTTGGATCTGCACAGTGGCAGGATACGAATGAGGCGTGGTGAAGAAGTCCCTTCAGATTTTACTTTTTTTATCCTTCATGAGTGAGGTCTTTAGAGAGACAATAACTGGAATACTTGGAAGAGAGGAAGAATAAGTTGATGGCTACAGCCGCACAGGAAAGAATGTTCTGCTTGTAGTTCTTGCACATCTGCCTGACCTCCTCATCCTCCCAGCTGCAGCACGGCTCTCTGGAGGCATAGCTAGGTGTGACCAGCAGGCACAAGACCTCTGCCCACGTCTGTTGTGCATCTCTGTGTGGCAGCAGAGGCAGGACAGCCTCAGCTGCTGTGTCCAGTGAGGGAGCAGCTCCTGCTGCAGGGGGCTGTGCAGATGTGCAGCTCTGGGGATGCTGGCTGAGCTGCCTTGGTGCTGCTCTGGCCCATAACAAATGGCAGTGCTTCAGGAGGCTCTTTAGGATGCTGTGTTCTAATAAAGCAAGATTCAGTGCTGTGGGGTGACTCAGCCTGCAGTGACGCTCTGTGTGCTCTCCTTGGCTGTTGTGACAGCATTAGTCTTTGCACCTCTTGGGGAAAACTAATAAAATTCACCAGAAAGTCATCTAAGCCCTTTAAATTTTAACTTGAGTGAGCCTGTGTTCTCAGAAAGGGTGATAATTAATATATGTAGCTACTCATTTCCTCCTCATCTAGTACTGTGTGTCTTTAGTCAGCCTTTTGGCTGAGCTTTCTTATTAAATATTTGAATTTGAGTTTGCAAACAGAAATGCAGACTTCTTTTCTACAACACAAAATATTACTAGCAATTGAAGATCACAGGTGGAGTATGGGAGATATCTGCAGGTTTTGTTTTCTTATTTTGTGTTTTGTACTCTTGGGAGAAGTTTTGCACAGAATTAATCTGGGTAGGAAGATGATTAAGAGGTTAAGCTACTACATTTGTTGTTTAAACAGGTATCTGAAGTCATGCAAAGGTATGGTCTGATTTTTTTTTTAAACTTTTTTTTTTCCCAGACTTTCTGAGCATGTTATGTTCATTCCAATGATGTTTGCTGATGCTTAGCATCCTGGGAAAATACTTTTCTAATAACTGTGTTTTAATAAATGACAAATGCCTCTGTTTTAATCATGTCCCTGAAATAAATGAATATTGTTTCAGGCTGACTCTGTATCAAAATGGTATTATTTAATGTCAGATTGCTGTGGGAACCTGGCAGCCAAGGCTTATCAAGAACACATCCATGGCTTTTTTGGGGTTGGCTAACCAGTAATAATAAAGAATTCGATTTTTACTTGAGCCTTGGTAAAGTTTTCATTGCATCTTAAATATCTCCTCAGTTATAATTGAGGAAAGAAGTTCCTTCTGAGGTAGCAGAGGAAGTCAGCTTTTACTTGTTAAGTCTGATCATTAGCTGAAGTCATTCAGACACTGAAATTTTAATTTCCTATGGAAATGCTAATAATGGTGTGTTTGAGTCATAACGCCATTAAATCTAATTCCAGACAACATTACTCTTAGGAAAATGAGTGGAGTAAATAATGCATACTGAGGCAAGGGCTGCCAGTGCTGGCTCAAGGCAGGTGCCAGAGGCAGGTGCTGGTTTTTGTTTGCTTCTCTTACCTCTTGTGCAAGGGGCTCTAGAAAATAAGTAAGGAGTGCAAAACAAAGCAAAGCAGTGGCAAAATGCCTTTTTACATGTTTTCATACAAAAGTGCTCCTTTTTGTTCATGTGTTGTTTCATGTTTAGCTGCAATCAGAAAACTGAACCCTTGTGAAGAGAATACACTGGAAATGATGTTGAGGCATTGAGTGGTTATGATTGATGGGTGCTGCAAAATGTGTTCCCAGCAATCTTTTTTCTGCTCTGTGGGAAATGATGAGGGGATGGCTGATGGTGCAAGTTACTGAAATTCTCAGATATGCAAACTTGGTGATTTTACAGCTGTTTCACCTGTAGACTGGTGTAATCTAGCAGCATCCTCTGTTAGTGTGCAATGGGATGAATGGGAAAAATGGGAAATGATGGTTGCATTACGTTGGGTTGTTGAATAGGCCAATACTGGAAAATCATTTTATATTGTACTTAATGCTGAGCTGAGAAGGCTGTTTGCCTACAAAATGCCAACTCTTAATTGATGTTCTCTTTGTGATGTAGAGTGTTAGACTTGGTGTGTAAACAGCTTTTTTATCATTTCGTAGTCTGTCAAAAAGTACTTGTGGAGAGAAATTAGTCCAGTTATGTTTTACCCATCCTACCTATTTCAAAAACTAAGTCCTCATTTTTTGCAATTACAAGTGATAACTTTTTACGTAGGTGAAAGACACGTACTGTACAGAACTGATAGGAGATATCTTTTGCTTGCAACCAAAATTCTTCTTTGCCATGTATTTAATTTGATCCTTTCCTTTTCATAGGTGCCAGAAGAAAACAGGTTTTATGGTGTAATGTATTACCATTAGCAAAAACATAGAACTGTAAATTTTCACTTTTTTGGTCAACTTTATTTTCTGGCAAGCCATGTTCATCCTGCATAATGCCTTTTAATCCCTTTGTAATATTTTCACAGACAAGTTCAGCTCTCGTGTACTTGAGCAAGCTTTGGATGGGAATCATGCCTTTATGGATCAGCAGCTGCTCATAATTTCCATGGTGGTGTCAGCAGTAGCATCTTATTGCTGCTGGGTCTGTGGATTTGTGTAAAGCTTCTTTACCTTGCACAGGTCTAAAACATTTTCCAGTTTACTGCAGGGAAACCTGTAAGGTTACAGGGTAACCTTATCCACTTCTTGCTGCAGATGTTTTTATTTTCCAGAAGTTCCTTTTCATCCCTTTTGTTGTTAAGTAATTTTATGTTCCAGCACGGCAGCGTGTTGTTACTGACTGACGTTGAGATGACATCAGAACACAGAGTCCCATGGAAAGCCACCTTTCATTTTTGGAGTTCTTACAGAAGTACCAGAATGCAAATGAAAACTGCAGCTTTTCAGGATGGGAGTACAGCATAGCAAGGTGTCTCTGGACCCTGTGTGATTCACTGGATTTGTAATGTTATTGTCCCTTCTGATTTTGAGCAGATGATTAAAAATCCAAGTGCTCTAGTTTAAAAACAGCTATGTCTGATTTACTTTGCAGAACTTACTTGCAAAATATTTTGAATTCTCATAAGAGAAAGCAAAGGTTTTTAGCATGCTAAAGCCTAAATATTGCTTCTTACTAAATTTGAATAAAATAGCATAAAAATGCATGAATAACTTGGTCTCATTGACCTCTTACTTTCTAAGTTCTAGGATAGTTTTTCTTATTTGCATGTGAATAGCAGCAAAGTATGTTTTAATAATGTTTTCTTCTGAGACTTGGAGCGTGTGTAGTTTCTTAGTGCATCTAGAAGAAAACAGTAGAACTCTTCCAGCATTTCTCTAAAAGTACGTTTCTCCACTAACAAATCTTTGTGGCTATCTCACCAGTAACTTACATATCATGTCTCACGATGCCAGTGGTTTCTAACAATCTGGTTTATTTCATGTAGTTTTAAAAACCCCGGCTGTTGTCAGACATATAAACAAGTATACTGTTTTAGTTCTTGTATATTTAATGGGAACTGAGCACAAATTCTTGGGCTGTTATGCAAGAATTAAAATCCAAACCTTTCTCTACGTGGGTGATCTATGCATGCATTAGGTAGGATGTAGTGGGAGGTGCAGTAAATAATTTTGTGAAAAATTGGGAGGATACATGACACTTACCCATTTAAAGTCACATCTTGAGTCTGCCAAAGAAGCAGTGCTTAGAATGGAGAAATGCCTTGGAAATTTGGAGATAGTGATTTGGACTTGGTCAGGGGTAGGCAGGCTTTGACTGTTAACATTTAGCCTGAAGTCCTTGTGAAGTGGCTTTGAGAAGCTGCTGCAGGTATTTCAGCTGGCATGGGCTGTGTTCTACCACCGAAGGTGACTTCTAGCAGAGCAGAGGGGGAGGCAGTTTCAAGCAAACTCTATTTTCTCCCATTGGAGGTTGAAAGGAGAAGGATGATCTCCAATTGCTACATCTTCTAATCAGTATTTTTTGCTTTAGCAGAAGTAGTTCTGGATTTAGAATAGCTCTAGAAACATGATCTGATTAAAGAGTTTAAGTTTTGATAGATGCCATTGTCTAAACCAGCAGCATTGCTGTTGTGAGTTTGGGAGTGAGCACACATTGTGTATATTTTGTTTGAAGGGAAAGGGTGTCTCTCTTTTTTTGATGAACAGTTTTTTACATGGGTAGTTGTTCAGCAGGATTGAATGTTGACCTCTGCTGGCATTGAATTTATAAGCAAACTGTAATCTAGGGACAATATTGAAAAAAGAAAGTGACCTTGGAAATGATCTGGAGTAAAACCTTCTGGTTTTGTGCAGGGGCCCGGGCAAGGTGGTGGTTCTGTCCTTTGGGAATCTCCTTCCTCTGGCCTGTTCAGGTACATACAGCAGACTGCTGGGGAAATAAAGTCAACAGTTTGTTCATGGCCATGTCTTATATGTCTACTATTCATACTATTTTGATATGTTTACTATTACTTATATGTTTACTATTCAAACTCTGCTTTGAATTCAGACTTTTGTCTCTTGAGTTATATCCCTACAACCTTTGAATCATGCACAGATTATCTTTATAGATTAATTAATCCAAATTCATTACACAGAATTTATGTTTACAGCTCTCTTATAAAGTGGCACAATAGTACAATATCATTGCTTCTGCTTTGCAGAATTTAGAGGCAGCAATACTGAAATTGTGCTGAGTGTCTGGAGTGTTGTGATGCCACTGGAGGGGACAAGTCCAGGGTTCCTGCTCCCCCCTTGTCACACCTCCCTAAGCCCCTGTCCCCCCCTGACTTCTGCACATCACTTAACACACAAACGTGTCAGAGAAAAATGCAGCTTTTGCTCTGTTTCAGTTTTCTGGGCCATGTGCTGAGTTTAATTGGTTTGTGGAATTACACATAAACACCTGTGCTGAGAGAAATGAACTGCAAGAGGGAAAACACAGGTGAGAAAACAATGCCTAATTCCTCCTGCACCTAGCACTTGCCAGCTTGTGCCACTTGGTCTGACTGATGGGTCTGGTACCCGTCCTAGGTAAGCTGCCCCTCTTGGTCTGTGCTGGGAGAAGGTGACATGTGCCTGTTGTGAGTTACAGCTTTTCCACTTGCTAAAAGTTCATGTTCAATACTGAGATTCATAGGTGCTAGTATAGTTCTGGAGAAAACGGGCTTTAATTTAAAAATGTTTCTTAATTGCAACATTTATGCTCAGTTTAACCCTCAAGAGCCTTACCTGTTCCTCCCATTTCCTCCAGGCCTAGAATAAAACTCTTTAAGTTCTTCTGCCAGAAGCTGAGAACAATTACCAGAGCTCTCCTTTCCCAGGATCCTGCACTTGCACCTTTGCACCACAGCCTGGGCACGCAGGGAGAGCAGCTGGCCCAGAAATCTTCCTTGGAAATCTTAACATCTTTGTGGAGTCCATGACAATATCAACAGAAGAATCTTTCACCCAGGATTATCTTCCTGTTGTTTTCACTGCAAAACTTGAAACTTACTGCCATGACTGCTTAGCACAATGGTGGAATTGTTATCATTCAAAAATCTAACTAAAGGTTGTTTTTTCCCCAAAACAAGGAGATGGCAGGAGACATTTTGTCACTCCTTCCCACCCCCTTCCATCAGCTGGTGACCTTACTTCTGACACAGAAAAAATTTCAGCCTTCAATTGTTAAAATCAGCCAGGACTCTTAAGTGACAGAAAACAGGACTTATGATGGTTGATATTTTTATTAATAGTAAATAATGCTACTTGAGCAGCTTGTTAAAAAAAACAAAAAAACAACAAAAAAAATAGATTTAAATTGTGCTTCTTCAGCTTCAAACTGTACAAAGCATTATTTGTACTTTGATTTTCTGAGATGTTTATTTGAAATGGAGTTAAAACAGTGCTCCTGAATGTCTCCCCTTCAGAAAGCCTACTTGAGCAGTTGTGTCAGTACCCACTTTTGGTCATCTAAATTTAAAACAAGACTTTTGCTAAGAAGGTCAATGTAACTGCTTTCCTTTGATCTTGCATCCTTGTGGGTGCCTGGGCAGTTGTGTAGGAAAAGTTTTCCTGAATGAGTCAGTGCACTGAGTCATAGCATGAAGCCTGTAGTGCTGCAGACTAACTAATTGGGAACAGTCTCAAATGTAATTAAAGCACAGTTGTCAGCCCTGTGTTACTGACTGACATCCCACTGAAGTAGTTTGTTTTTAGCAACTTAGATTAATTGTTCTTTGCTGTTAAACTTTGGGTGCTTTGGGATGTGGTTTCTGTTGGATAGACCTGCCGTTGCCATTATCTTTTACTGTCCTCTCTGATTTTTATAGCACCCACTTTGAGTTTTTTCTCTCTGGTACATCACATATTCAGTAATTATGCTTCTTACCATGCCTGTGCATTTACAGATGTTTAGAGTCCTTTGAGGACTTTCTCAAGTTTTCCTCATTAAGAACTGTCCTATTAGGCCTGATTAATGCTTTTTCACTATTCCTAAACTCCTTAAAGCATCATTCAAAGCTTTTTAAAAATCAAACTTAAAAATAAATAGATTTTTTGTGTTGTCTTGCAGATTACATTTTCAGTTTTGCTAGTTCTCACGTCTGATGTTCATCTTGTGTTGAGCCCTGTTTTATAACAATAAATGGCTTTTCTCTGTCCATGTGTGTGCCCAGCATCCCCAGGTAATTACCAGAGTTCCCCAGCAGCATTGGAGCCTTTCCTTCTCCCGTTGCTCAGTTCCTGGGTGTGTTTCATGTTGGTAACGTGCAGCTTGAGGAACAGGCTGTATGGGGACATGGGACAACAGGACATGCCTTGGAGCTGCCTCTTTCATTAAGGAAATTAAAACAACCTAAAGCATTGGGAGAAAAGCAAGGTTTGATTTTTTTTTTATATATATATTTTATTTTTTGGTCGTTTGCATTATTAGAAGAAACAAAGCTCGTAGGCTTTGTGCAGGACTCCTGTTGTTCCCACTGGGAGCAGAGGAGTGAGAACATCAGTGGATGGTGGCAACTGAGTTTCTTGTTTCTAAAAACTACTGGGACAGTAATTCTGAACTCCAGGAAAGGTCTGTGCTACTTCCCTGTGTGATGGATACTGAGGCTGGGGTGGTGAACAAACGCCTGGTTAGAGACTGGAGGAGGCAGAAGATTCTTTGATTAGATATTCTTTTTCTCTTGAGCAGTTTTTCTTCTCACTGAAGCTCTTTAGATGGACAGACACTGCTGAGTCACAAGAGCCTCAGTACCACAGCACTGGTTCACACCAGGAGTGTACCTGGCCAGGTGTCCAGTCCCTGGCACTTGGAAATTCCATTACTGCAGCTGCTAATGGCAGCCTGAAAGAGGAGGAATGGAGAGAATTATTGTTTTCTACCTTGTGGTACCCTCACCTGACAGCAATAACTGAAGGGCTTCCTTGCAGGGGGAAGGTTGGGGGTTGAGTTTGTGTAAAATCATTTGCAGGCACCCAGTTTGGGTTAATTGGGAGTGGGGCTGGTCCCCAATCAGCCCAAATGGGCACAGCTGTGCAGCACAGGTGAATCCCATTGAAGGTAACGAGCCAGGGAGTGCCCAGGTGAGCTGAGCACCCACAGAGGGCACAGAGGGCACACAGGGGCAGGGCATGAACACCAGGAGATAAAAGGCTGGGCTGGAGGACAAGGAGGGCAGAGCTTGCAGCCTCCTGAGGTGACACGATGTGACTCTGCATGGACAGATGACCAAAGCCCTCTGAAGAGGTAAGGTGCTGTTTTTATGGGTTGAAGCTTTCTGAGGTTGTCTGGTGTTGCAGCTTTCTGATCCTGTGTGCTGCCACTCTGTGTGTCATGGCCCTCTCGACTGTGACAGTGCTGTGACAATCACTGGCACAAGTGATTGTCTTGTTCCAAGTTCCATCTCTCTAAAGAGTGTGTTAAATCCTAGGCCTCTCCCCACGTTATTCATGGTTTCAATATTTGCATGAAAGGCACTTTTTTACTTGTTCTAACTTGGTGCTTGATAATATCATCAAGTTCCCTGAGCTCTTTTATTTTGAGATAAGTGAATCATACCATCTGCTGCAGCTGTATAAAAACAATTTTAATAGTCCTCCACAGAAAACTGCTGGAGCCTTCGGATGTTTTATTGGACCAGAGAGATGTGTCCTAAGGGAATTCTTTTCCACATTTCCTCTTCTCTTGTCCTCGCCCAAGCCTGGTTTCATATAAAGCAGCAGTGATGGAAGGTGTTCTGTTCTCTCCTGAAATGATCAGTTGTTGCTGAAATTTGTTCTTTGAATGTGATTTTATTGTTTTTCTGGACTTAGATATCCCTCGTGCCAACTTTCTCCTAGGAGTGTGAGGCTTTACTGCTGCAGCTCCTTTTCAGCCTCCTTCCTTTCTCAAAGGTTTCCTCCTCCATGCATTTTTCCTTTGCTATCTTTATCTTGGTTTTATCTGGTTTTGCTCCTTTTCTAACAGGTTTTTATGTTTCCCTAATTTACTTTTATTCTCTATCACAGTGTTTATTATTTTGGATTTGCATATTATCTAAATTTTAAAAACTAAATTTTTAAGTAGGTTTATGGCTGTAACTCTGTCACGTAGGTATTTGTTCTATTTCATCCGTTGTGAAGATGCTTAGATGTTTTCAGTATGGTCACCAAAATCGTATTTGTCCTGGAGACTAGCAATAGAATTAGTTCTTGAAGAATAAAATGCAGCGTATTTCAAAGCATCTTCTTCAATTTGAAAGAAAGTAAAGATTTAAAGCAAAGCATTCACTTGCCTTTTGGTCACCGAGGAGAATAAAGCTCTGCTTGGAAGTGTTCTGTTCCTAGTTAAAATCAGAGAAGTTTAGCTGAAATAGAAGATTTTTTTTCTTGCTCTGTGCAGGAGATTTAAGAAAATATTTCAATGGTGGGAAGTTGTAGCTTGGATTTTAAGCTTTAGTAACTTGGGAACTGTTGTATTGTGGTTTGTACAGTAGCACAAGCTACAGCAGTAGTTTTGGTGATGAAGTTGATTACTTTGTAAAATATTAGTCATGTAATCCTTTCCATCCCTGCACTCTGTGCCCACCACGGGGCTCCTGCTCCAAGCAGGGACAGGGGCCAGGATTGCTGTGCAATATCAGTTTGTGACAGGGTGACATCAAGGCAGTGAAGGTGTTTGGGATGTGTGTGCAGTGCTGCTCTCCTGCCCTCACCCCGGGCACTGCCTCTTGGCCAGAATCCTTGGAGAGTGTCCCTGTTCCTTCCCTGTTAGCTGAGGGCCTGCTGCTGTGTCCCACACGTGACATTTCATTTTGCCATGCGGGTGGAAGTGCTGTCTCCTCATCAGTGAGGCACGTTTTCTGCAGTGTGGGCATGTGCAGTCTTTGTTCTTACACAGGTTTCACAATTAGTTAATATCCCTGTTTCTTCACCAGAAGCTGTATTAAATTGCTTGGGTTTTCTGGGGGATCTCTGTAGGTTCATACCCTGCAATGTGACATGCTGTTTTCTCTAGCAGAAGTCCAGTATTTGTTGGACAGAGTAGGGTGGCATTTTCTCTCTCTTCTGTTGTTGCTGAGCTGTTTTCATGCAGATCCTTGAGAATAAAATTTATGATCACTGACGCTGTCAAAAGTCATTTCCAGAGTCTGGGGTGATAAGGGATTGGACTTTTTGGTGATGGGATGTGAGAAGAATTGCCAGTAGTAATTCCTGGTGGTGTAGGAGTACCCGTGACACTCCCGTGGTGCACCCTGTAAAGAATGCTGATCGTCAGACTTGGTGCAGTTTTCTTTCATACCTGGTGTGCTCTGGTTTGCTTCATGTCAAACCTGAGCAACTGGAACATAGCAACCAGTCCTCTGGTCTTTAAGCCCGTTTTTGGGTTAAATGTTATTTAATGGTTTCTGGAGAAAATGTCTGTAGTGCAGGTATCATATTTAAATTAACCTTCAGACTATTTTCTGTTGTTCAATTTGTACTTCAGCTTTTTTTTTTAGGAAGCAGAATGGGATTGGAGCATAGAAAAAAACCTTTTCTTTTTGAACTAGGTTTTTTAAAATGGAATTTAATAATCTTACACAGTCTTTTTTTTTTTCCAAATGCCTGTAAGAGAAAATGCTGATTAACAGGGTCAGCTGAAGTTGCAGTAATGTAAGAGCTTGTCAGTGAAGCATACACTCAGATTCTTGTGGACATAATTCCACTCCTCTGTGATATGTATGTAGATAAAAAAATATAAATAAAATCTTACACTACCAGGAAGAGTGGACAACATATATGTTATTTTTATGGAAAAAAGTTTCTGGTATGAATTTTAGGTTGTGACTGCTGTAGTGGCAAACATGACTCTTGTGCCTTGCTTTTAGGGAAGCCTAAACTGATCTATTAGGATTGGGTTGGTTTTTGTTCAATGAACTTTAATTAGATCAAAGTTAGTTTAGATTTAGATTTGTCCAGCTGCACTTGGGTGGTTTTTGTGACCTGCCTGGCCCCCCTCCCTGTTTTATCAGTAGTGCTTGGCTTTGCCATTTTTATTGCATGAGTTTTGGTGCAGTTTCTGAGCTGTTGGTAAGTGCTGCTGTTGCCCTCCTCTGGAACTCGGGCACGTTGCCATTTTATCACTTGCTGCTGAAGAACATCTGCAGGACAGTGAAAGATTTATCAGGGGCAGAAAATAAACGATGGTGCTGGGCTTTGCAGTAAGGCATTGAACCTTTCCACACAGTGATTGTTAGGATGGTGACACACCTGTGGTATTTAGAGCAGGCATTGCTGTTCTTGGGTGGTTCCACTCGTGGAAAGAAGCTGGAAGAGAGCTCAGGTGGGTCAGCAGCAGCTCCCACGTGCTCTCATTTGTGAGTTTGTGTGGGCAGTCACTGGGTGCACCCACCTGCATGAGGATGGTGTGTGTTCAAAACAGAAGTGCTCCCATCTGAAAATAAGCTTAATAGCATAAGAAATTGTGTGAAGTTCAATAGGAAAAAAGGTATGCCACTAAGATAAACTTTTAATCCTGTGTCCTGTTTGAGCTATTAAATGTCTGACATGGATTAGAGCACGCTTGGTGGCTCAGGTTCTGCTTGTCAAAGAGATGATTTAAAGCTATAATTGCTTTTTAATTTTTCTTTCCTTGTGCAACTCACTTTTGGATGAAAATAGAGGGTAAGGCTAACAGTTACAAAACTCACAGACCCATCTAGCTGTGCATGTTGATTCCAAGACAGCTAAACAAACACCTTTAATTGCTTTGTGCTGAGGGAGAAGGCTGCTTATCTGTAATTACATGGAATTTATACTGTTATCTGCATGGTCTTTGCTACTCTGTCATATTCATTTGTTTTATCTTGAGTTAGAAAATAGGTTTGTCTGAAAAGAACTGTGTTCTGTGTGTGTGCAGATCATAAAGCAAGTTAGTTTTGGTGATGGTAATTCCTTTGGTCTCTAATAAAGAATCATGGCATACAAAACTGAGTAAAACAACTTGTTTGTTGTTATAAATAACAACAGACAATAAATAAATAATAAATAATAACAAATTAAATAATAATAATAAATAAATAACAGACAAAGGGGAGCAAGCAAGTTTACACTCTGTGTTTATACTCTTTCTTCTTGTGGTAAGAGCTGCCTCATTTTCTGTCTGTTTGTAGGGATTTTTGAACCCGTTTTTTACAGTGGGATGTTTGTTGTGTTTTCCACAACGCTGCATTAGAACTGGCTGGTTAAAACACAGATGTCTCTGTCTCATCTGTGTGATTAAGCTAGGCCTAGGTGCTCTGTGCCCTTGTTTCAGGCACTGAGGCGAACAGGTGAAGCCAAGGCAGCTCCTGGTGCAGCGTGCTGCCCAGGCAGGCTGTGCTGGCAAACAGGGCTCTCAGTGCAGCTGGAGTGCTGCCTCTCTCCAGCCCTGGGCTCCTGATACCACCTGTCCTGTCACGTTGGAATGCCACCAGTGAGCTCAACAACTGCAGTCTGAAGTGTGGTTTGTGATGGGCTTGATCCGCTTGTTTGTTTGTTTGTAACTAACAGCTGAACGCCTTGATTCCTAAAAAACTGAAACCTCCACTCCAAAAATGTGTGGGATTCAGTGGTGCCACTGTGTCCTGTGATTTCCACCCCAGCATCCTGAATTTACCTGCACAGGTGCTAGAATTGGGAGTGGTTTTGCCTTAAAATGGAAGTAAGGGGAACTCGGTTCAGATGGCAGATTGTGCATGCCTGTTCTGCTTCACTGGCTTCTATCAGCACTTTAAAGATATTTTATTATTATAATTGCATGCTGCAATTATAAGAGTTATTATTAAGAGTTCTTGTGCTGCCATTGACCACCTGGGCAGTTCCCACGAGAGGCTGGCAGTTCCTGTAATCAATAGATCACTTCTCTGATCCATAGATCACTTCTCTGATCAATAGGCTACATGAAAACTGCGTAGTTCTTCCAGGTTTTTATGCTCAGTGTTTTTGTCAGGGGCGAATGGCAGTTTTTGTTTTGATTGCTGGATTAATGTAATAAAGGTATGAAAGTACATTACGAGTCATGCTGCTCTCACTAGGAGTCTGAACTCCTGTTTGTGGCAGGAAATTAATCTGGTTTTAATTGCCTGTGAGTCTGAAGCATGTTCCTCTTTGTAAAGCTGATCTCACATAAATATAAATCAGTATCTGCCTTTAATTATGTATTAGTGTATAGTATCTGCATACCAGATGAGAACAGGAGCATCTCCAGTTACAGTGTGGTGGAGGTCATTGAATCTCCTCTGTGCCATGAAGTTCAGTAGCACTGCATTTCTGAACACTGAAATGAGCTGTGCTGCTGCTTGTTCCAGAGTGTGGCTGTGTTCAGCTACAGGTAGAGAGTTACTCTATCACTGAGGTTGTAGGTGGTTTTTTTACTGTATGGCAAGCAATTGCTGTAAAATATACTATAAAATTGCAAAAGAAAAAAATTTTTTTAAGTCATTGTAAGTTATTTCGAGATATTTTAATGTAAAATAAAATAGTAAAGTCTTTGAAAATATTTTTTGGTATTTCATAAATACGTGGCTGAATTCTACCATGGTCCAAAAGTATTCCATTAATTTTCTGAGACGAGGACTAATGTAACCTGCATTCTTGGTAGCAGTGTCTCTTCTTCCCTGGCCATTTGATGTTTGATCTTGCCAAGGGAAAGCCCCGTTGTCTTTTCTGAATTCACACTGTGACAAAGATTTCAGTTGCATGGTAACTTTGATGAGCAGGCACTGCTGTTGCATCCCTGGAGGAAAACGTGATGTACTGCACGTGGGCTGGGGGCTCGTGTCTCCAGAACCATGGCAAGTCCCCTGCAAAGTTGGGTTTCTGCAGCTAGAATGGACATTTTCACCTCTGGATGGTGAAATTCAGAAGCCTCTTTTTAACATGGTCATACGTGAGTTACAAAGAACAAAAATAAGGAGAGAGAGAGGAGAATTTGCTGAGCTGGTTTCTGGAAAAGCAGTTAACCAACTTCCTGCATGAATGGTGTTAAAACCAAATTGGGAATGATTCCCAAACGACTGCCTTTTGACTTTGTCTTGGGAAGGATAACAATATATTTGAAATTTATTTGGAAATCTGTTGAGGTTCTTTGTTTTGTGGGGGTTTTGGTTGGTTTTCTTTGTTTTTTTGGTTTTTTTTTTTTTTAATAGCCATTACTTAATCAGTAGGGAATGTGAAATGAAATAATATTGCTAAGAGAAAACTGTTTAAATGTTTGGATGAGGAGATTTTTTTGATGTTGAGGGCAAATTACTCTTAACAACAACTTTCATTCATAGTATAATTGAATTGGTAACTTTGTACAACTTATGGTCTTGGATTTATACTTCACCCAAGATGAACAATAAAACCAGATAATTTTTCAAGGAGATTGTATTCTTCTGGAGAGACCCATGGGTGTTGGTTGGGGTTTTTTGTGTGTTTGTGGTTTTTTCTTTTATTTGGTTGGGGTTTTATTTTATTACTGTTACATTCAAAATAAACTGGGCATATACTTACATTGTAAGAAGAAATAATAATAGTGATTAAAATAATAACAAAATAATTTGTTTTTCTAATAATTCTTTAGATTAGAGATAATTTTTAGCTGTTGGCAGTAGAATATTTGTGAGGTTTCCACACTCTGTAGGGCTTTAAGCATGCTGCTCTGCTCAGAGCTGTAAGCTGAGTCCAGCCCTGAACCTGAGCTGACAGAAAAAAGCCTCCCTGTGTCTGTCAGAGGAAAAGGGATCCCAGCCCCACCAGTCTGCTTTAGGGGGATTGTTTATTGCCATGATGGGATGTTCCAGAGCCAGCAGTGGCCTGTTGGCTGTTCTGTGTCACTGAGCTGCTGGGAGTGACTTCCCTGGCTGTGACTGCACTGCCACTGCCGTTAATAGGTTTGGGTTTTTACATTAAAAATTGCCACTGCAGTTAATAGGTTTGGGTTTTTACATTAAAAATTGCCACTGCAGTTAATAGGTTTGGGGTTTTACATTAAAAATTGCCACTGCAGTTAATAGGTTTGGGTTTTTACATTAAAAATTGCCACTGCAGTTAATAGGTTTGGGTTTTTACATTAAAAATTGCCACTGCAGTTAATAGGTTTGGATTTTTTAATTAAATATTGCCACTGCAATTAATAGGTTTGGAGTTTTTTACATTAAAAATTGCCACTGCAATTAATAGATTTGGGGGTTTTAACATTAAAAATTGCCACTGCAGTTAATAGGTTTGGTTTTTGACATTAAAAATTGCCACTGCAATTAATAGGTTTGGAGTTTATTAATTAAATATTGCCACTGCGATTAATAGGTTTGGTTTTTTAAATTAAAAATTGCCACTGCAGTTAATAGGTTTGGGGTTGGTTTTTTTGTTTGTAAATGTTCATTTACCTAAGTTTTTAAAGAAGTGGGTTTTGTTTTTATTAGTACATGAATGTGTTCACAGTGACCTGAGGGGAGTGGTTCAGAGTTCCTTTTGTACTACATTCTTTTATTTGCTGCACACAATGCCCATCATAGCTTGTTCAGAAATAATTGTAAGCAGCTTAAAATGCAAAATGGTGCCTGAAATAGATTCTGTGTAAGGAGATTTGGAGTGATTTCCTTTTTATCTCAAAATTATACCTTAAAAGTGCCTTTAAAACTATTACACAATTAAAATTTAACTTCCTGTTGGTTATTATAATTTTCTGGACTTGTTGTTCAGAACATGTGTTAAGAAAAGACAGTCCTATTTGGGTTTTTTTTCTTTTCTGGTGTATTTGGTCATGATCTGTCCAAACTGCTCCAAGATACTTGGCTTCAAAAGTGATGAGCTGCAGAACAAAGATTTTCTGCATGTATCTCACATAATCATTTTAGACTCACATGTTTTGCTGTACTTTGCAAAAACTGACAGCAAGGTTTCTTGGAAAAAGCTCCCAGTCCATGCAGGAAAGAAGATGAAATGATGAAATGGGGGCTGTGCTTTAGTGGGAAGTTATTGACAGAATTATGTGTAGTGCACACATAGTGCTGTAAGAAATGCAAGTGTTGAATACAAGGTAAGTGTTTAGGAGTTTTTCTGTAATGTAAAAAACTTGCCTCTTCCATTACTGTTTTCAGCATATCTAAGCAGTACTTTTAACGTGTTTGTCGTGTCAGAGAGCTCCAGGGGATTATCAGTGCTGACATAAGTTGATTCAGAATCAAGTTTGTGGAAATCTTGATTGTAGGCTTGAGCTGTGCATGCCTAGGAGGGCACCTGGAGAAGGAGGGTAGGAGAAATGTAGTGTTTGTTGTGTTGGTGAACAATTTCAGCAGCAAATGAGGTTTAGATCAGACATTAGGGTGAAAATACATAAACCTGACACTTTTGCTTTCTTTTAAAATACTTTGCTATGCAACAGATTTTCTTCCTTTCATTCATTTTTTTGGTGAAAACATCTGCATTAGAGCACAACATCCTCTGAGAATATATTTTCTGTTAATTAAAAGGCATTTTCTATAGCAGGTGTGTGGTTTTGGCAGTGTGAGAAAGCTTTTAATCACTTTGGTCCCAGAAATAGCTTCACTGGCTTATGTGTGTGTGTGTGGAAAATCACACTGTGAAAGGGCAGCGTCCACCAAGGAGACAGAGGAGTCCTGCAAGAATCAAATTTTTTATTAAAATAAATTAAAATAATGCAAGAGAGCCCTTGCTTGCCCTGAGGGGTGTCTCCCAAGGGTTTGGAGGGCGCAGGCTGTTTTTGTGCTGCCCTCCCCTTCTGTACCTGCTGCCTGGGGGCCAGGGCAGGTACAGCCCTCCCAAAGCACTCCAGCTGTTGCCCTGAGCCCCTGCCACCCCCCTCCTGCCCTGCATGGCCACCAGAACGAGCTCCCAGGGCCCCAGACAGGGCAGTGCATGTTTAATGATTAAATTCACAATATTTATTGCACCTGCGCCCCTGCGCTGGCCGTCAGGAGCTCGCTGCTGGCCCTGCCCCAAACCTGCTGGCCTTGGTGGCCACAAGGAGCCCAGAGCTGCTCTCCCAGGGCCCCACTGGCCCCGTCAGGCCGAGGTGTTTGTGGGGACACTGCCCCCACTTCTGCTGTCCTGCGGGACTGTCCCCAGGCCACGTCCAGCCCTGGCTGAGCTGGGTCCGGCTGCGAGCCCTGGGCTGCGAGCCCTGGGCTCCTTGCCCGGCCCCTGCAGGCTGCATTCGTTCCCACTGCACGGCACAGGGTGCACATGTGTGCACAGCTTCATGGTGGTGAAAAGCACTCACTGCTGGTTGTGGAGATTGGAGCTAATTTGGACACAATTGGCTTTGTCCACTTTGGTGCTGTAGAAAGCTACTTCTACCATTACGTGGCTCTGAGAGTCTCTGAACAGGATTTCAGTTTTAGTGGTTTTCGTGGTTGTTGGCAGGCGTGGACTGAATGGAACTCTCCAATCTCCTTGTGCATTACAAACAGTATTAAAAAAGAAAGCAATGATATTTTTCTGTCCCTAGAATTGTCATGTAGCATGTTGCTGCGTGCTGTGACATGGGAAGCTTTCTCCTGGAAAACATTTTGCTTCTCTGTCCACCTGGACAATCATCTTAAAATAATTTATCTTTAAAATTAAAGATCTGCACTTCAGTATCTCCATAGATTCCTGCTTTTTGAGGTGCATCATGGTCAGTTCAAAGCATTTTGATGACTTAATAAAAAAGTGGAATTAAAGAAAAACCTCAACAACATAGAAATCCTTGAGCCTTTTGGTGTACCCCAAAGAATGCCAGAATAGCTGTTAGAAAGGCCTGAATGAAATGTTAGCAACTTTATTTGGGGAAATAATATGGATTTCAAAGCAACAGAGCTTTTGTTCCTGTCTTCTGCCATACAGACCACATGCATTTTAGGATGAAAAATCTTTGCTCATCCACTGAAGCTGAAAGTGGTCTTGAAATTGGAAGAAAATCTGTTGAAGTTTGGATATATTTTTCCTTACTTTTCTTTCCTTACAAGGAAAAGATTATAGATTTCATTTGTCCTTCAGATTAATTTTCTCTCTGTGTTTATTGAAACTACAGGTTCAGTGAGGTTGGTTTTGACAAAGGCCAGCACTGAACATTAATTCTCAATTTTGAGAATTTGCAGAAAGAAAAGAAAATACTGAAGCACTGAGAAGAGATTGCCTTTTCTCACAGTGAACTTTAAATATGTGCCCAAACAATGGCCTGTGTTCTTTGTTCAAGAATCACTGACAACAGTAACTATTTTTGAAATGTCTCTATTCATACCTTTGCAGTGATTAGTTGTGAAAGATGTGGTAATAAAAGGATAAAGCAGATCAACTATTTCTTGGGGGGGGGAAAAAAAACCACTGCTAGAAAAAGTTGCTATAGAATTTGTTGTCACTGCTCCCCACTTCAATTCAGCTTGTTCTACTTAGTGTATATTAAATAGCTGAGTGTCTTAAAATAGCAAGCTGTAGAAAATTCAAGGTGTTTGAACAAGAGGTCAGATGTCTTTTATTGCACTTGGAGTTGATATTTGAAAAATAAAGCAGAGTGGAAAACAAGTTGTGTTGTGACAATGAACAATTTCTGTTGTGAACAACAAGGAAATTCAGACAGCAAGTTCAGAGAACATGACTCACTGTAGAAACAGCAGAAGAATGAAGTAGCAAAAAGCATCTTGCAATGTGTTGATATTTTGTTTATATTGCTTTTCTGCTCTCAGGATTTTTTTTCCACAAAGAGATGGAATAGATACAAATAAAATAAGAATAAATACTTTGATACAGACCAGCAGTGGCTGGCAATGCAGTAATAAATATTTATTGTTAGCCTTAACAAACATCCCAGTGTCTTGACCTTCTTTGCATTTTCAAGCAAACGCTAGCTCTCATTTCAAGTATGAAAAATCTATTATTGTGAAAAATGTTGGCTTATCATCCCACAGAGAAAGATGAGCAAGAACAGAGAGAAGCACTGTGATCTGCCTGTGATTGCCTTGGAATGCCCCAGCTGATGGTGGCTTGAACATTACAGAACTGCTACAGAACCTGTTTCTCTCATCACGTAACCATTTGCTTTTGTGTGCTGACTTTTGTTGGACTCTTCAGTAAATTAATACTCCAAGAAAAAATACTGTTACTTTGACATTTGCATGAATGTCAATTGCATGAAAGAGTCTCCATTTTATTTTCCTTCCTTCAGGGAGCAGTTTCCAAGGTTTTCCTTTTCTTCTAGCGAGCTAAAAAGTCAGGCAGCATAGCTTGGGTGCTGGCTGGCTGTTCCTCAGCTTTTTCTTTGTAGTATGTTTTAAATCAATCAGTATTCTGGTTGTTGATTTTCTTTCAATCCTGTAAAAAGTGGAAAGAGTGCCATTTTCAAAACAAATACCTTCTGCAAGTTTCTTGATAATGTACTAATGTGATAATTGATAAAAATGAAAATATGCTAATGTGATAACTGATAAAACTGAAAATACACTAATGTGATAACTGATAAAACTGAAAATCTACTAATTTCATAGCTGTTGTTCTGTGTAACTCCTCTGGAAGATGGAATGTGAGTGGTGAGGTGCTGGGGCTGTGTTCCCAGCTCTTGCAGCAGGGTTTGTGGCTGTGTTTCCTTTCTCCCACAGCAAAGTCCTGTGGTTCTGGTTGATCATTTGTGAATCTCAGTTTTGGGTGGGAAGTCCTCCATCAGGCATGCATCACTGTTAAAATGTTAAATATGGTATGTATGTTTTATATGTACATGTTAAAATGTTATCCATGGTGTTGATATGGTACTGGCAAAGTGTGGGATTCTTGCAGGCTAATTTTGCTTCTGCTCCTATTTCAAACTTGGCATTTATATTGTTTGGTGATCCTTATGAGCATTCAATTTGGGAGGAGCACTGCAAAATGTTCCCCTCAGTGTACTCGGATGGCTGCCATTCACTGAAATGTTCCTTTTAGACAAGAAGGGGATAAATGCCAAAACAGGACACAGGAGCTCCAGAGGGGAGTAACTGTGGGGCTGTCTCTTCTGTGGTTGGGCACGAAATCACTGGAGGAAGGAACAGCATTTTCTGGGAAGGTTGTTTGGAGGCTGATTTTTATTTATTTTATTTTTAGTCAGAGAACTTGGAGGCAAGATGTTTTAGGTGATGACACTTGCTGAAGGCACGCAAGATGGTCATTGTCAATATAGATTTTTAATTTTTATTTAATAGAGTGGATGAACAGGACTGGGGATTGAATAAATAATTATGGAGTGCAAGGTCACTTTTTGGGGAATAACAGCCTTTCTGGTTTTAGATGAAATTAATTTTATGTGTTGGAAAAAGCCATGGGAAATGCCTTATGTGTGCTAGTTTATCACAGGTCTTAGGTGTTCTGTACAATTTGCCCAAGTCTTTTGGAAATGTTGTCCAATGTGTTGAAGTCCTCTTTCAGACAATGTCAGGGTTGTGAGAGGAAGGAAAAAACACTTTTTGATAGATCATCTGATGGAGTGCTTGAAGGTTAGTAGGGGAATTAAGGGTCTACATCTAAAGGATCAAATTACTTAAAAAAGAGTATAAAGTTCTTGCCTTTAAAAAAGAAAGAAGGAGGAGAGTGGAAGACGCTGGAATTGTGAGCTTTTAAAAACAAGCATGATGTTGCAGTTTGTGTGTCATGTCTGAGTTTCAGTTTTGTGTAAGTTCTGCAGTCTCATTTTGTTACACAGCAAAGGAAAAATAATCACAAAGGCTATTAGGTGTTGTGGAGTAAACTTTATTACATGTGGAACATAATCATTAGAGGAATTAAAGATCAGCCATGGTAAAATGAAATGCTTAAACGGCATTTATTATGAGAGCTTTTTGGTGAAAAGTCTTGTGTGCTAAAATGGTGAACTCCAACTCTGTGTCTCTAACTACACTACAGCTAGTTGTAAAATGAAATTTCTGTTGGTTGCTCTCTGTGTGTCATCAAAGAGCCAAATGCTTTCTAAAAAGTACAGGCACAAACTGATGATGAAATTCCCAAGGGGACTCTGATGGGACTATCACAACTGAACAATGGAATGGTGAGTCACTGCAGGAGAAATTCATGTAATAATCTTTTCCAGTATTTATAGGACCAGGAGGATAAAATGTCATTTAATTTCATTTGATTAAAAACTAGTAGGCAGGAGAGAAAGAGGAAGAAAAAAATGATGCATCTTTTATTTCAGGCATGAAAGATTGGAAGGAAGGCATTGGAAGGAATATATAAGAAGCATATTATGAAGCAGGATATTGCAGTGATTAATTTCTAATCTGACCAATGCTCCAAAATGGTCATGTTAATATCGTAATCGTTCTGTCTGATAACTGGATGTAGTGATAGTTAATTTTTTCAGGTTCCAGAGGCAGAGTGTAGCTTTGGAGGGGAGCAGCTGGCTGGTGAGGGGCTGGGTGTGGATTATTGAGTCAGAGCTGTCCCCTCCTGTGTCTGCTGCTCTCAGGGTAAGGACCACGTCTGCTCTTGCTGGAAAGCTTGGGTGGGGAGTGTTGGTTCTTTCAGCAGGGCAATTCAGGGAGCCTGTGCTCATTCCCAGCAGGGCTTGCAGGGATTCTTCACTGAAGCTCCTCAGGGCTGTCCCAACGCTGGGAGTTTGTCACTGTGCCGTGGTACAGTGATCCCTGTCCTCTCTCTCCTCTGCCTTCCATTGCTGGGATGTATTTTTGGTTTATTTTCAGCATCTTCTGTGTGGTTTGTTAATAAGCAGCGTGTATAAAGGGCTTGTCAAGCTTAAAGTTTGTCAAACTTAGAATGAATGAAAGCAGAGCAGATATCTGTGAGGAAAGGTAAGACTGTTAAACAAAACATTAGCATTCTTGAATGAGCTATACAAGATCCTCAAAACTTCATCTGGAAATAAAAATCTCAGTGTCACATATTGCTTAAAAAAGCAAAACTGTCTGGAGGTTTGGCCAGAAAGGTGCCTAATTTATTTTTTCATGCTCTGCTGTTCCGAGGTGATGGAGGAAAGCACTTTGCAGGAGTGGGGGTGAAAGAAGGATCAGAGCTGCTCAGGACTTTGCAGGGATGGCCAGACAGGAGGCAGATGTTCAGAGGACAACCAGACATGTCAGAAATGAATAAGTAGTTAAACACAGCAGTGGAAAAAGACCATTTTCTGGAAATCCACGTTGCTAATGAGTTTAAGTGGAATGAAATTATTATTTCAAAGTATTTTATTTTAAAGATAGGAGTAGCTCTTGAGACACCTCCTATTCCTTCCATGACCCTTCCTGCCAATGCTGTAGGTCTGCTTTAGCAAAGACAATACTGATGTTTTTGCAAGTTTTCATCCTAGTTTTCTAGCTGTGATCAAGAACAAGAGCGTGCGTTTGTTTTTCTAAACAAAATGAAACAACCAAACCCAACCCTGAAGAAGTGACTCATGCCGATTAAACTTTCTTTTTTTTCCAAGAGGAATTATGATGTAATTTAGGTTGGTTTTGATTGTAATGTGTTGCTGCGGAGTAAGTGCAATCCTAAATGACTCTTGGGACTCCTGTGATTAAGTTTTTTGAGTGCATTTCTGAGTGGGTTAATCTTATGCAAAAAAATATAAAAAGGTGGTTTTAATTTTCTGTTGCTCCTCCACATATTTCTAAAGGGATTTTCTAAATGGATTTCCCTACAGAACTAGAATATAAAAGTTAGAGGTCTGTTTATTGCTTATGTACATTACTTCTGATAAGGATTAAAAGGAAATGACTTGAGTGGAAATCAAAGCATAACAGATATACCCTGCAAATTTTAAAAGTAATTTAGGAGGATTTGTGTATTTTCTAGAATTCATGTTCATTTTTGCAGTTTTCAATTTTGCAATTTTCTAATTTTCTAAATGCAGAGTGAAAAATTATGTTTTGTTGATGGTGGTTTTTGGGGTTTTTTTTGTTTGGTTGGTTGGTTTTTTGGGATGGTTTTTTTGGTTTGGTTTTTTTTTTTGTGGTTTTGTTTGTTTGTGGATGTTTGGTTTTCTTTTTTGTCTTGTTTTGGTGAAAGATTGTACTGACATAATTGCAATACTGCACGAAATACAAAAAGCGTTCCCGAGAAGGCAGTGGTGCGTTTCCTCTGGAACACCAGGGAGGTTTTCACTCTAGGTTCTCACCAAGCCTCAGCCGGTCCGTGCTCTGGGTGCAAGGTGTTTGTTCTCCCTCGGCAGCGTTTCCTGGACATGACGTTTGGAGCTGGAGGGCACACGGCAGCGCTGCTGGACACGGCCAGGGACATCACCGTGTACGCCCTGGACAGGGACCCCGCCGCTCACAGCAGGGCTCAGCAGCTGGCAGCAGCCTACCCGTAAGTCCTCTCCTCCTGTGCCACCCGTGGGCCTGCCGTGGGCTTGGTGCTTTGTGATTTCATACGTGATATATACGATTTTATATGATTTTATACATGATTTAATGGATTTTTATGGCTTTAACGCCTCGTTGTGGAATAGCGTTCTGTGCTGTGTGTGCCCTCTTCAACAGGAGATCCAGTTCAATTTCTTTATAGGAGGGTTTGCATGCAGCTTCTTCTTAGGTTTTTGGAGTTAAATTTGTGGTTTGTGTTTTTAATTTTAAGCAGCATTAAGTGGCTAATTTTATATTTACAAAGAGATTTTAAAAAGATTCACGTGTTCTGCTGGCCTTGAGATGGTTCTGATTGCAAAGGAGCACAAAAACTTATCTTTGTGGTGCATGCTTCACAAAAATGATGGAATAATATGTTTTAAAATAACTAGGTCATTTAAGTATGGGTTATGAATATTTTAATTTTAAAAACCCCAAAATAATTGTAATTCAGTATTGGGTTTGCTAAGTATTTTGCCACTGGCTTCAGAAACTACTGAACAATTTAATAAGCTACGATTTCTGTGTATAGCTTATGCTTCAATTTTCTTTTTAAATAAGAGTGCTGAATTTGCTAAATGAACAATTGCTAAGTGGAAATTTTTACATCTTTTTTAGTTATGCAAAGTCCTTGTTCCTTTATTTAATTCAGGAGAGAACATCAGTGCATTCGTGCAAAAGTGTGCAATATGTGGAGTTGGGTATGAGCTTTTCAGAAAGTCACATTTTCAGATCTGACCAAGCAAAAATACGTAGATATAAAATTAAATAGCATGAAATAGTCACGACTTAAGACATTTAGGTGAGGTGGTAAGGAGAGAATACTCACTGTAAGGTTGAAAACATGATTTCAGAAAGAGCTTTAACATGAAGAAAAGCAAATATTTCCAGTAAGAAGAAATCTGGAAGAGGCAGATAAAAAACCCACCTGGTTTTTTGGTTGTGTGTTCCCACAGAAAAAGAAGTTCTAAGGCAGCAGTAATATTTAAGCAATGCAGAAGGTGTTCCTCACCTTTTCTAAGATAAGGATTTCTCTAAATTGTCAGCTCTCTTTGGGCCGAAGTGACATGCAGTGTGTACTTACAAATTTGTGGGACGCCTCTCCCTGCTGTTATTTCACCAGAGAATGCTCTTTCTGACAGAATGCTGTGGAGAATATTGCCAAGGAAAGTCCATTTTCTTTTAAACTAGGCCTGCAAACATGTTCTGCCAAATGTCACGGGAGCTGTTAAATCTTGTGTTCTTTGTGCCATGGAACAAGCCCGGTCTTTGAGAAACATTCACACAGCAAAAACCAACGATGAGCAGTCCTCTGACTGAAGGGAAGTTCATCTGCAAGTATCCTATGCAAACCTGGATGGGACAGGTTTATTTTCCAGATGGATGAAGAGATTTTCCAAGTGTTGGGTGCTTCTCTGCCAATAATTGACAGGAGTAATTTTCTGCTTGCTCAGAAAAGATGAACTTTGTGTAGCAGTTGTGTAACTCATTATGGTTTAATAGGTAGGGGAGGTTTCCTACTTGTTATTTTTGGTGGTGGTATCTGCCTTTATGGATACAAGTTACCCTGAGAATGAAGTGGATCCTTAAATAACATGGTGTTGGTGGTGAAAAGTCTTCATCATTGAAAGATGTCACCTGGATATGTAGAGCCATATTCTTATTTGCTCTGGTGGTTTCCCCTCATTTTCTGTCCTTCCTATTAGAAAGATCAGGTGAATCCTTTTTCATAAGGTAAATATCCTCTTCTCTCATAATAGTTTGTGTTAAAATTTATGGCAAAAGAACATTCTATATGTGCTGATTATAAATCTGCTTTCCCTGGGAAGTCAGTTGCATAAACCATTGCCAAACTAAAAGGAGAAAGGAGGTAAAAGGATGTAACTTATAAACAGCTAAAGCTAGTGTTTGCTTACAAATTAGTTGAGTGTAAGGGATTTATTTCTGAGGTTATGGA
The DNA here is from genome assembly GCA_013397155.1 of Irena cyanogastra. Classification (NCBI taxonomy): domain Eukaryota; kingdom Metazoa; phylum Chordata; class Aves; order Passeriformes; family Irenidae; genus Irena; species Irena cyanogastra. Next base: position 181,542 of record VWZV01003250.1, on the reverse strand, counting down.
GCTTTTATAAACGGCTTTTTTCCAATGTTCGTTAAAAGAGAGTTGGTCTAACATGACAGGATTTTATTGTCTGTTTTCTGCACCCTGTTAGAAATAAACCTTGCATCAGTTCAGTTCAGAGCTGTGTGCCATCAGAAGCTCGGGGAGTTCAGCCACTTGACATCTGTGTGGTCAGGGCTGTTCCCAGGTTAAAAAGCTGCCTGCCTCACCAGGGAGCCACAGAAAGAGCTGAGCTGCCTTAGGAGTGGCAGTGGCAGTCTGAGACAAGTGTGGGGCTGTCCCCTCTGTGAGAGAAGTGTGGGGCTGTCCCCTCTGTGAGAGAAGTGTGGGGCTGTCCCCTCTGTGAGAGAAGTGTGGGGCTGTCCCCTCTGAGAGA